>OY734951.1:23906445-24506445 GCA_963457585.1 Spergularia bocconei
ATGACCTCATAGTCGTACACTCAACAGTGGTTCCCTAATTGTATACAAAAAAAAAGTAGAGGGTGTACTAACTGCCACGGGGCGAAGCTAGCTCCAAAAACTTGGGGTAACCTTCTTAGAACAAGTTAATTTTTCTAATTTTTTTGGAATTTTTAAGACAATATTTTGGCATTTTCGGGAAATCTGGGATAGTCTATGCACCCAAAAGGTCAAAACTACCCCCAAAATTCGCCCCTGCTAAATGTCTAAGCTAGTGTGGCACATGAGAATGGGGCAACTGTTAATCAGATTAAGGTAAAGTAAAGTGGATATTTATATGGAATATAGCGGGCGATACTAGTGATATGGCGGACGACAAATAAAACCCTTCTCATATGAATATTCGCAGTTGTTCGGCTACCTTAACTTCATTAATAGGAGCAAAAAAATTGGCAGCAAATTTGTAGAGGAAGAAAAGATGGAGGAAACCCAGAAAGTGGTAATTTTGTATGCATCTCAAACAGGGAATGCGATTGATGCTGCTGACCGTATTGCCCGCGAAGCTGACCGCAGAGCTTGCCCTGTCTCTCTCCTCTCTATTGACGAATTTGACCCTGTATGTTTTGCTTTTTTTCTTACTTACTTACATACAGTACATATCTTGTTCAATACGCAACAAGATGAGAACTATTTCTTGGTGGGGGTTTCGTTATTGGGAGAAAGATTGGATTTTGATATCTGGGTTTGGTGGTTTAAGTAGTCAATTTGTGAATTTTATGCTCAGTTTACGGGTTTTAATGACGATTCATGTTAGCCGACCCCAAATCGTTTTACGTAGGATGCCAAATTATTTTAATAATTGATGGGGTGTTAGTGAGCTTTAAGGATTTGATGACGATTCATGTTAGCCGACCCCAAATCATTTTGCGACGTAGATTTTGTTTTCGTTATTGTTACTGTTGCTGTCGTTGTAATGCTCTTATTGTATCAATAATTGTAATTCAGTTCATATGAATGTTGAAAGATACGATTTTTAGATTATTTTGGTTGTGTAATTTGGTCTTTGGTGAGGTTTGTTTGGTTGAATGATTCGAGAAATGTTTAATTTTTGGAGAAGTTGATGTTTTCATGAAAAATGAGAAGCTTAATTAATACTGAGGGAAATTACAATTACCCCTTCTCGTTGCTCTATTTCTTTATGGTTGAATTGTAAGAACGAACGAGTGTTATTACGACTCAGCAGAGTGGGTAATTGGCGTAGATAAGCGAGTAAATGTGTGTTTTAACTGTCTTCCCTGCTGTCACGGTTTTTTCTATGTTTCAGGAGTTGCTACCCAATGTGAAAACTGTGATCTTTGTTGTTTCGACTACAGGCCAAGGTGACAAACCTGATTCGATGAAGGTTAGTTGGACCAATTGTCCTTACAAGTTGGATGAAGTTCACCTTGAATTAAGAAAGTTTTAGTCTTGTATCGTTTTAGAAATTAACTTCTGTAAAGTGTAGGAGTTTTGGAGGTATCTCTTGCAAGCAAAACTTACTAAACAGTGGCTGAGAGGAGTGTACTATGGAGTATTTGGATTGGGAGACTCAGGATACCAGCAATATAATGTAATACTTCTACAGCCCTGGTTATCGTTGGGGAACTACGGTACCTCTTTCTCTCTTGGATTGCTCCCTGGAATTTGCTCTTTGTTTTATTTTTTTGCTGTTAATCTAGCTATTTAGAAATTTACATTATAGATTACAATATTGTGCATAACAACCATGTCTAAGTAATTGTAACCAAAAAAAAAAAAAACTTGTCTTAACTTGTCTTAAATAACCATAATATTGTGCAGTGGCGTCTTCCTTCATGTTGCATTTTCACTTAAAACATAGCCCACCATGAGATTCGTGCTGATTTTCATGTAGGGTTGGATGTAGTTTGTCTCATTGGGCTTTTCCCTCCGCACTTTGTTGGGGGTTAGGCGGCTGAAATTTTAGTGGAGGCTATAAAGTAGCTACAGTTTATAAGTTTTGCTAGTTATTCTGCATTGTTGATCATCTATTTAATACTGAACTTTTGTCTATCTTCTGGCTAACTTTCTGTTATCTGCACTCTCTTGTGAGTGGTACTTAAAATTCTAGTAAACATTATGTGGCTTCAAACACATGATCACCAGGCTCTTGCCGAGACCTTATTTTGTAATGTGCCCTGTCACTGCAGTTTGTTGCGAAGATGCTGGATAGCAGGCTTTCGGGTCTTGGGGGAACCCGAATTATTGATAAAGGTCTTGGAGATGATCAGCACCCTTCAGGGTATGATCTCGATCAAGTCAAATAAAAAGCATTTCTTTATTCTGGATTTCAAACATTAACTAATTTGTTTACCTGCGTGAGCTGTTATCTATTGTAATCTCATTGTTGAGTAGTGCTCAACTGTCGTGCATCATGACCAAGGCATAGTACTCTGTTGATGGGTAGCATTTCCTCATTGCCCTTTTTATAGGTATGAAGGATCTTTAGATCCTTGGATGTCGTCTTTGTGGGCTTCATTGTATCAAATAAATCCAAGACTCTTTCCAAATGGGAAGGATTTTGTTATTGCGGACATGATGGATCAGCCTAAAGTCATTGTAACTAATCATCTCATTGACCACACACATCCGGCCACATCAGGTAATTGGTTTTGCTTCTTGGAACTTGCATATGTGGAACAAGTGATTTATCTCTTTTCCTTGAGGATGGTATTACTAATGGAGCCAAAGACTCACTATTCGGCTTTGGAATTGGATTAAATAAAGTGAAATGGCTCATTAAAATGTCTTCTTTATTTGAACGCAACAGTTGGTCTATGCAATTCTTGAAAACTATGTTTTGGGTCATCTGGAAACAACCTTCCTATATCAACCCTCTCCTCCCCCCCCCCCCCGGCAGTTACTCCCGGATGCCTTTGAGTCACTAGTTAATGTCCTTGTTGCTGTTTATCTCTTTGTGGATATATGATCTGCTTCTATGTTTTGCGTGCGACCTAACATACCCTTTTCTTGCTTGGTTCAAAGCAATAGTTGGTCATTATATCTGAACCGTTGAATGCCCTCGCAATTATTGTTATATTGCATTCTCAAGATAACGAGGCTGTTTGTTCTTGATCCAGATTTGGAGGCTAGAGCATGTTTAATTGAAAATGCTCGCTTGATGTCTCCTGCAAGAGTTCCTACAAGCAAAAGCAGACCTCAATGTTGGTTGAAAATGGTATTCCCTAAAGCCTCCAGCATTGTATGTCCTTCTATTTGCAATGGTTACTAACAAACGATGATAAGCCTCTCTCTAAGGTTTTTTTTTTTTTTTTTTTTTTTTTTTTTGTAGGTGGGGTGGGGTGGGGGGGAGGTTAGGAGTAGCTAATGTTGCGGGGTGGGGATATGAGCATTTGAACTCGGGGCAATCCCCAGGAAGGTTGATTTCGTAACCACTAGGCCAACCTTGATCCCGAGCCTCTCTTTAGTATCTTGTACTAGTTCGAGGATCTTTCATACTTGCTTTACCTGGTGTTGAGACTTATCGTTGCTTTATGTCTTGTCATTGTTCTTTTACTTTTTCTGCAATTAAGCATTCATTTACTTGTTACTACCCTCTTTCTAGCCAGTTAAGTTGCGAGCATATATACAAGGAATTGGTTCTTTCGCAGCTGTCATGCCATTTTGATTTAATTTTGATAGTTGAATGGTAAGGACAGCAGCCTTGCTGACTTACCGGACCTTTGAAATTAACATCTGTTTGAACTTCAAAACTAGACCTTATATCTCAACCAGGTGGGATTTGGTTATCCAATCTGTGAATAATAATGTGTGATGTATGGTGGAACAAAAAGCAAATGTCCTAAATCATGTGATGCTTTCGTCACTAGACCAGCTTTTATTTTCTGACGTGCATACGTGTCACTTGCTTATTCATCATCATGATATATGGCTCATTTGTCTATAGATGAATTGATATAAGTTTATTCTCTTCAGACAGGAAATGATTCATTAACAAGATCGGGCTGTGGAAGAGATGTCCGTCATCTTGAATTTGAATTTCATTCTACAGTGAGTTACAGGTTTTATCTCAATTATAGAGCTAGTACTGCGATACAAAAGAAGTCAAGACTCTCTTCTAGCTTTATATTTCATTTTCTTTCAGGAAATAAAATATGAAGTTGGAGGTGTGCTCGAGATACTTCCATCACAAAATCCTGATGCAGTGGATGCGTTTTTACATCGTTGTAATTTGGAGCCTGAAGCACTAATAACGGTGTGTGCTTTTGTTACCCTAATAGTTGCTTCATAGCTGTTTAGTTTTTCAGATTTGAAACATAGTGTGAAGAACAGCTGAACATGTCAACATCAGGTAAAGATTTGTGGTTGTACCAGAGAATCACTATGAAAAATTGGTCTTACAATCTCTGGAGTTTGAGATTAGGAACAAAAGGGAATTGATTTTCAGTAATTTTTTGTAAAGTCATGTGGGCAGAATTTGACATACCAGATAGAAAACTAAGCATTGAAACCAGAACTCTGTTTCATGATTGACAGAGACAACCAGATTCTAGTCAATCTAGTTCCTTGTGACTTGATGAAACCAATACATAGTATAGATCCTTGCGCTTAATCAATTTCATCCTTTTCCTGTTAATAGTTTGCGAAAAATATTTGATTTTTTGTGTTCTGCCCAAGAATACTTAAAAGGCTTAATGTTCACTGCAGGTCCAGTCTACAGATAGGACACGGGAGACTAACACATCTCAAATTCCTATTAGACTGAAAACTTTTGTGGAATTGACCATGGATATTGATTCAGCTTCTCCTCGACGCTATTTCTTTGAGGTACTGTCAAGTGTCAACTCTGTGTGTGTAATATATGCTTGTAGCTATTATTTAGGCATGCAGAGAGAGGGGACACCAACAAATATGGTGCTTCCAAGCACGGTGCTTGTCAAAAAAAATTTACGACTCCATACCGTGGAGGTATTTCATGTTTCTTGTCATTTTGATGGAGTAGTATTCTTATTATATTTCCAGGTGATGAGTCACTTTGCAACTGCTGAGCATGAGAAGGAAAAACTGCAATATTTTTCCTCCCCTGAGGGGCGTGATGATCTATATGAGTATAACCAGAAGGAAAGAAGAACTGTTCTTGAGGTGACTTTTTATTCACCTTGAAAAGCTAAGCAATTTATGTGCCGATATCTCTCTCGCTTATGCATTCATTTTTCTGCTTCTGTGTAAACTTTGAATTGAACTCTAGGTTTTATCGGATTTTCCTTCTGTCCAAATGCCATTTGAATGGTTGGTCCAGCTGGTTCCTCCTTTGAAAACTAGGGCATTCTCCATTTCGTCCTCTCCGATTGCTCATCCTAAAGAAGTCCACTTGACTGTGAGCGTGGTATCATGGATAACACCGTTTAAGAGGAAGCGGTCTGGTCTTTGCTCAAAGTGGCTTGCTGGGCTTGATCCTAAACAAGGTGCTTGCGTCATCGCTGCTATGATAGGTTATATCTCAGGCTTGTTGTCCTACCATAGAATGCTAATATATCTTCTGCATAAACAGGGGAACTAGTTCCTGTGTGGTTTCAGAAAGGCTTACTTCCCGCACCATCACCATCACTTCCCCTTATTCTGATAGGGCCTGGAACAGGCTGTGCTCCTTTTCGTGGCTTTGTCGCAGACAGAGCTGTTCAGAGTCGAAATGGTCCATGTGCTCCCGTTATGTTCTTTTTTGGTTGCCGAAACAAAGAAGATGACTTCTTGTACAGTGACTTTTGGCAGCTCCATTCCCAGGATGGAGGGGTTCTTTCAGAAGACAGAGGTGGAGGGTTTTATCCAGCATTCTCAAGAGACCAGCCAAAGAAAGTTTATGTACAACATAAGATGCGCGAGTGCAGCCAGAAAATCGTTAATCTTCTCCATCAAGGAGCATCCATATACATAGCCGGTTCATCAACCAAAATGCCCTCTGATGTCAGGTCAGCCTTTGAAGACATCATCATCGAGGAAATCATCAGCAAGGAAAGCAGAGACCCTGAGAAAGACCCTAAGAAAGAAGCAGCTAAGTGGCTCCGAGATTTGGAGAAGACTGGTAGGTACCATGTTGAGGCTTGGTCCTGAGACCGTGCACACCCGTGTTCTAGTAGACCTAGATCCTCGATTCAGTCCTGACTCTAGCTATCGGGTTTTTGGAATTCGACATACTGGTACATATTCCACCAGTAAATTCTTGATTACATGATATACACCATATACATTACAGTATATAGCTCCATATTCAGTTTCTTCATTGACCTGCCGTGTTGCAGTATAACAATTCTACTAAAAAACCAAGTACAAAAGCAACGTAATAAGCACATCTCAACAGTTTTGTACTGTCCTCAATTTACTGTTTTTCTAAGTCGATAATGAAACTCTAAAATACGTTATTTATAGTTTTCGCGTCAAATCTTCCAAGCAAGAATTAATCCAATCTTCCCTTTGTTTCGTCCAATTTCATACGTTATTTATAGATTTCGTGTCAAATATTCAAATTAAATTCAAAGAAAATCAATCAAAATGAAATCGAGTCGCATTTACATACACTACTTTAAATTCAAAGAAAATCAATCAAAATGAAATCGAGTCGCATTTACATACACTACTTTATTTACAAACACTAAGCCATACCAATTCCGATAAGCCAACTTTATTTTGATTTACGTCTTAGTTCTTACAAACACTACCGTTATTTCCACATTATCGTAACATGAGCGTTTTATCGATACTACCCCGTAAAACGGGAACAAATGTCTAAAATACCCTTGTGCAAGCTTAGGCAGAAATTTCCCTTATCTTGAAAGGGAGTATATTATCACACAGCATTTCTACCCAAACTCTCTCACTCACTCTTCTGCGTAACTGAGAAGCTTCAAAGATGATGTCAATGGCGGTCCAACCCAATATCAATGCCATTGTTAAACCCAATCTCTCTCTTAAACCCTTCAAAGTTTCCACCTTTGCAACTAACCCAAAACCATCTTCTTCATTTTCCAAGAAAAATCGCAACTTTTCTCTCTCTGTCTCCTCTGCTGAAGCTGTTTCCGGTGTCGCTTTCGGAGACGATGATTTTCCCGCCATTGATGCCAATAAAGAAGTAATCTTTCTCTTCTTACCATTTTTTTTGTATAAATTTTTATTATTATAATTATTGTAGAGGTGTATTGTGATTGTTTTGATGTTGGGTTTTTGTTTGAATTGTGTATCTTGAGCTTGAATTTATTGTAGAAATGAAAATTGTGGGTGGAGGTTTTTTTTTTTTTTTTGGGTGGTGGGTGTTTTTGGTGGAAATTTGATTGAATTTCTAGGGAACTTTTCGCATTTTGTTGGTATATAGGAGCAGCATTAGGAGCAGCTAATGCTGCGGGGGTGGGGATATGAGGATTCGAACTCGAGAGTGGGAAAGTTTTTCACATTTGATTGTACTATTGGGATGTTTTGACTTACTAATTCATAAAGTAAGTAAATTTGCCTGTATTTTTACATTGTGAGGTCTTAAAATTACTATGGAAAGGTAGAAATGATTACAGGAGATCATGTTACTTGGGTTTAGTTGTAAGAACAATGCCAATTTCGGAATCAAGGTCGTCTTGGCCTAGTGGTTAAGATTGAGGTATTAATACATAAGGTCCGAAGTTTGAATGGCGCGGATTTAGTGGCTTGTGCCCCCTGGATCCCGAATACAACACACTTTACCCGTTCCTAGAGGCTGGAGTTCTTGACCAATCAATTGATGATAATGTTCTTGGATAAGATAACCCTGAAAAAGAAAAAGAAATAATCTTTACATTACTCGGCAGAATGTAGTTGATGAACTGGTTTGTCCGAGCTGTGTTTGAGATTTGATTCGGTTGTTGGTTTGTTAATGTAGAAGCTCAAAGTGGTTGTAAAGCCAACGGATAAGCCGAGACTAGTGCTGAAATTCATATGGATGGAGAAGAACATTGGTCTTGCCCTCGACCAGACTATCCCTGGACATGGCACTATACCATTGAGTCCATACTACTTTTGGCCTAGGAAGGATGCTTGGGAAGAGCTTAAGGTTTTGCTTGAGAGCAAGCCCTGGATCTCTCAGAAACAAATGATTATTCTTCTTAATCAAGCTACTGATATCATCAACTTATGGCAACAAAGTGGTGGTAATATCGCTTCTTAAGTACTTTCAAAGAATTCACTCTTCTTGAGCTTCTGTTGTATTCTATTGCGCTGTTAGAAGTATCAGTCTTTTTTTTACTGTTAGGAAGAGTTTCTGCTTGACTGCCATATGCAGGCGATTGAGCAAGTATATTCATGTAATGTTACTTATGAATTGATTTAATTGCTCGTTGAGGTGCAATCTCTTTTAAATCGATGGTTTATCTTGGTGAATGAAAGTAAATTCTCTTTGACTAAGTCGACACTGTATGCTCTTCCCGTGTGCTTTAGGCATCTGCCTTGTGCTTACTGGCTGCTGTTTGTGCATGATCTTGTTTCTCGAGTTTATGTATTTAATCAGTATGCTTCTTATGCGCAACATAAACTGAACCTATGAGGATAGCAGTGTACCCATTTGTCTTTAGATACTTGCACATCTGTTATCTTGTTCTGTCTAGGCAAACAGATGCTGAAATTCAGATAGCGGCATGTTGTTCCTTGATTAACATTTGATCTAGGCTTTGCAATAAAATACAGTCTCATCCTGGCCAATGCTGTATGACAGTTCTTTCCCTGATGAACATGTTTTTTTTTTTTTCTTTTTTTTGTGGTTGACAAAGATAATGATTAAGATTGTATTCTTACTCGTATTTCTTTGCTTGACTAATCTTATCCAAAATTCCTAGCCAAACTCTTGAATGTTTACATAATTTACAGTGTTTCCCTATCGTATCAACAAGCTTACATTTACATCGAAATCCAAAAAAAGGGTTCATCTATGACAAGTAAATGAATGAATCAATGAACTAACGAATGAATGATTGATGATGGAACAGATGAATGAATGAATGAATGAATGAATGAATGAATGAAGTTATTGTCTATTTGGGAGATGTTTGCACCTCCTTTTGATCTTCCCTGATAAGATTTTTCCTTGACTCTCACATCCTCGGGCTAACCACTTCTTCGAAGAGCTTGGCTTATCGTCAATGTGTTTCGACTTAGCTTAGTTGGCTTCTCGTTATCTTCTCCTACAAACCATTTCAGAAAAACATGATTTTAGAAACAAGCTTAGCCATCTACCTTGATATTGACAATTTATGATGAGGGTGGTTAAAGTTGTTACCTTGGCTAACATCGAAATCTAGGTGCAGTGTTATCCCATTTTTGGACGCGATTTCCCTGAGAAACCTTACTCGCGTTTCCAAACCTGGTTTACGTGTGGAGAGTTTCTGTACAATCTCATCATTCACACTTGAATACAGATGAAAATCTATGCATTCTGATACAAATTCCTTCCCATACTTCCTACTGAAATAATCTCGAAGATGTTGAAGTTCTGGGAATTCCCCGATCCTTGAAGACGCGAATACCAAGCTTGCTATGGCCTCTTTCATCTCTTCAGGGAACTCTCTGAATCAGAGCAAAGACACAGAAGTTTAGAAGATCTAATCTTTTGATTCAGACGAACTTGTACTGAACCCAAAGCTACAAGAAGAAAGAAATGGACTAATGGAGCTAACCTGTATTTTTCGATTTCTGATACTCTTGGCATTAGCAGATGACAGTAAGAATCTATCATAGCAAGTGTATCTAACATGTACTTGCTCTTTATCACATGCTCAACCTGTAGTTAAACTCAGAGTTAGCGAAACAGAATCGAAAAATCGACAGGAATAGTTAAGAACAGAACTTAAGTAAGGCATGTCTGAATGCTTACACGAAGAACAGCTTCCTTAGTGTGGCCAAGTTTGAGGAGCTCCACGACATCAGAACACGTAAATGAGAGAAGAGACTCCTGTCTGTTCTTCAGATACGTTATCCGACTAATCGAATCCTGTAACAACGATCGCAGATTTGATGATCTTCTTCCTAACAGTGCATCCAATGTTTTCCCCATATGTGTTGTTTAAGCTTTGAGTTTTGCCTCTCAAAATTTGGTGGGTTTAATGGTTTTTATAGCCATAAAGATTGACTTTGGTCAAGAGTACGTCAAAACTATGGAGGCTTTAATTTGGACCATTTCAACCAAGGTGGCGCAATGGTAAAGCCATCGTTTTAAAATTCAGATTCTCCAACATTATACCTCGCTATCCATTTAGAACACGGTCTTATTGACATGCGTTTTAAGGTAGCAAAATAAAACCGATGATAAAATAACACGATAAATTATATTTCAAGAGAAAGTCATACTCGTATTTTCTTAGCAATGAAGATTTGCCCCGATAATGAAACTTCTTACTCAATCTTATCATTTTGACTTGGTTCCGAGGTGGAGTACTGCCGAAGTCTCAGGAATCTGAGAAACAAAATAAATTACGGTACGACACCACAGAACCTTGTACGAAAGAATCGTATGGCACTCGTGGTATTATCAAGTCACTTAAAAAATCAATGTCATAACTCGTATTGTTGAACGAGTTGATGAAAACTAGTGAAGTTTGACAATTGTGGTTGACTGACAATTCGAGTGGCACTGTTCATGGTGAACTCGAAACGTCGAGGACTTCAGAATCCAACCATCGGAATGGATGTTGCGACTCCGGGAATGGTTGACCGGAATCTGTCTGCCATAGCTGTTATCATCCAACATGAGAACAATGGGTGCTTCAGGAAATTTTACAAAGGAATGAACCATTTTCGATTCTGGCTGCAACAAGCCGGTATTCCAGACGCACAAGAGAAATCAGAGACGAATTTGTGCACAGTAATCATAAATATAACATCTTGCTCATTCAGTTATAAACCAGGTTTGCAACGAGCCCAAATAACCGTCTCACGAGGATCGCAGTTACAAGAGAGAAATTTCTATTGGCATGAGGTTAAAGAAAAAAAGGGACTATGCCGAGAAGGGTGAAGGACACTAAAAGGAGATGCTTTTAATTTATGAAAGACCTTCGTCATCCTCGTCATCAAACTCGCCCATGTGATCTAAGAGGTAGTTTGCGGCCAGTGCCTCATCCTTGTTGCATGCAAAATAGACTTGCAAAACGGTGGCCCGTCTAAAGCCCATGCCCTCAAGCTGCGACACAAAGAGCAAGATCAGTATGTGTTTCAGCACAGGATTCTGCTATCTAAGAACCTGGAATTGATGCACATATCTCATGTACAGAGATGTATGCCCAAAAAAAAATGCACTCTCAAATGATAGATAACTTGTAAAACAAAGTAAATACATACGCGGTCTATGGCTTCGCGCTCCTCAGGTGTTACACTCAAAGTTTGTGGCATTGCAGATGCCATCTGTGAAAGCAGATTCCTGTTCCATGAAAAAAGAGGGTTTGAGAGATGACCATAACTATAAGTTTATAACCATAAAAGCATTACGTGAAAGAAGAGGAGCATCATTACCCTTCGGCTCCTTCACCTCCTTCGACAGGTTCATTCATCAGGCGAACAAAATCATTTTGATGCTCTTGAATAAGCCTCATCAATTGAGGGTTCTGCTTTCCCAACTCTTGAAGCATCGGCTGAAAAAAAAAATCAGAAAATTAAACCTCCAGCCGGACAGATTATATCAGAGCAAACATACTTAAAACAGTAAAAAGGATTATACCTGCAAAATCTGGGGATTGGCTTGTACCATAGCTCGCAATGCTTGGAACTAGAAACAAAGAGATACAATGAACACGGGTCCAATAACTCAACAGAGTAAAGCATACTCTCTGGATATTCACTTACCTGCTGACTATTACGAAGGAAATCTAAGTTTCCAGCACCAGCATTTGAACCCATATTGGGAAGGCCCTGAGACAGATTAACACAGATTCCAATTAAATGATGGCATATAAGACATACAAGTGACATTCCCATCTCATTAAAAAAATGGATAAGCAAACCAGCAAGACACAAATAGCACACCTGTGGAAAAAGATCCAATGGGCTTGCGTTAGGGCCACCTGATGGTGCAGCTCCTTGAGGAACCTGAGCAGCAGGAGGATCTGCAGCCTGTCCAGCAGCAGGAGTGGCAGCAGGTGCTCGAGCAACTGGAGGTACTTCAGCTTGCTCGGGAATTCCCTGACAATTAATAACATCAAACACTAGCTACTCAAATAGCAAATTCAGGTTCAATTACGAGTTTAAAATAGACGATAACAAATTTCCAGCTAGGGGACACACAGTGCACATGCAAAGCACGAAATTCTATATAGGATAACAGGTATACTCTTGGCAGAGAAACAGTGATCCTGAAAAGAATCAACGTCGTGCAACAAACTCAAACAAATATGAAGATTAGAAGAACGACACCAACTCCCCGCCCCCCTCCCAACCAATGTAGGCCATACTAGAGAAGCAAAATAGGTTAGGAGCAGGGCCAGGAGCTTTGAAGGATTCGGGAAGGTGATAACAAACATAAGCAAGCACAGTGCAAAACCAAGTCAGCCACAAACAACAAACATGACCAAAAGTGTAGATGGAAGATAAACATACAGAATATAAATATTCAACAGCCCTCTCAGGATTGTTAAATGCAGCACGAAGAGCACGAACAACTGTATCCCTGTCCCAGCTTCCTCCACCCATATCTAGAATCTGTTGAATTGTCGTCTCTAAGCCGCTTCCCGCGACTAAATTCGATGCAGCTTGACCATAGACATTTGCTTCACCCCTGTTTTTACCAAAATCGATATCGCGGTTAAAGAAACTGAACAAACTAATTGACTTAGCAACAACAACAACAACAACAACCAAGCCTTATTCCCAAAATGATTTGGGGTCGGCTAACATGAATCGTCATCCAGTAACCGTCTTGTGTACGCCAAGAAATTTCGAAAACGTTGTAAACATGTTAGAAATATTTAAACAATTTCAAAGGAAATTTAGAAAGTCGTCAAAATAAATAAAAAGGTTTAAAAAAATATTGCAAAAAACAGATGAACTTTGAACACAAGTTAAAAAGTTTTAGAAAAATAGTTGGAAAAACCAAACAAATAAATCAAAAGGGGGCAATTTAGAAAATCCTTTGGTCCTAGGACATGCAAACAGCCAATAATGAACACAAACATAGAACAAGTACTCACGAGGCAGGAGCAGCGGCTGCAGCAGCAGGAGCAGCAACAGATTCTGTAGCAGTCTGTGGCCTACAATGACAATTGTAGCCTCTTAGAAAAAGTAGTTAAAAACATGAACTTAATTTCGCTGACCTATATCACTATCAAAAAGGGGTAGATGTGAAAGCCAAGAAGTCTATAGAAAAGCTGCTCACTGAGGTTGCTGTACAGTTGACGTTGGCAATGCAGCTGGGGGTGTAGAAGTCTGTGAACGGGCCTGTAAGCACCAGCCAAATAGTAAGAGGCTGTAGGAATGAAGTATCACTAAAACACTTAAATTTAGAATTCATATCACGTGTACACATAGCACCATAACTACTATACTCATCTATCCTTACTGAAGACATACCTGAGCAGCAGGCGCTGCAGATGCCGATGAGCCTCCAGATGCCGCAGGCTTGGCCTAAAAATAAGAACCAGAATGCGGAAACAAAATTATCATTATTAATTCAATAAATCCATGAAAATTAAAGGAAAAAGAAACAGACGTCAAATTTCTTTAGTGAGGCATATTTTTTTAACCAAGGACCCCTTTACTACAGTAATTAGTCAGGGTATTCATGCAAAATCAACTCATACTACAATGTGACTGAATGGCGTTATCATTTCTTTAAAAAGGGGAGGGGGGGGGGTAAAGTGAAAAAACTATTAATTTCTCCGAGGAAAACAGGAAGAAAAGAAA
Organism: Spergularia bocconei; assembly: GCA_963457585.1. Taxonomy (NCBI): domain Eukaryota; kingdom Viridiplantae; phylum Streptophyta; class Magnoliopsida; order Caryophyllales; family Caryophyllaceae; genus Spergularia; species Spergularia bocconei. The sequence goes on from OY734951.1 coordinate 23,920,336, forward strand.
CCTCTTTTTCCCAACAACAACAAAGTCATGCTCCCAAAATAACAATTTCTTCACCAAGTAGAAGGACTCAAAGAAAACAAGCATTCTTACACACCAAAGAGAAAACTTACCTTACTCAACATAATAACGAGAAAACTGTTTTCGGCAACATTATTCTCTTCCAATGTTGTTGCATCCTTCAGAACCTTACCCTGATAAATGAGCACCTGTTTCTCAGCCGGGTACACCTCAGCACCCTGTACATTCTCAATATTTTTCTTCACATCTACAACCTGAATAAGCATAGCAACAACCAGAAGGGTCATTCGCCAGTCACCACCCATCAAGTAAGAAAATATCATTTAGAACACAAGGGGAAGCAGCAACAGTAAATTTCTACGGACGAAGACAATTATAAACCAAATACTGCCAATCTTATCAAAATTGCTACAGTATACTCGAGCATTCATGTCAGAGTTTAATTTTACAATTTCACCATTGGCCAGAGTTTGCACTTGAAGCAGCTCCTTCAGCCATAAAAAACGAATGTTCCGGACCAATTCCAGTGATCAACAAACTCAATATGGCTCATAATAACTCTCGCCCGTAGTCCCCAACCCCCCTATAAAACCCGCTGATCTCTTCATCCTCCCATTCACTTCAACTGGTACTGAAGGTGAGAAAATAATTTGGGGGAAGGAAACCCATCTATCACTATATAGAAGGTAAAGACTTTAAGCACTCACAACAACTGAAGGAGAAGCAATGCGCAGGGAAAATCTTACACCTTCAGCCCAGTATTACAAAATTGTGCACTTCTTCAAAGTTCATCCCGTGGAAAGCTCCAATCCACCTACTCGGTTACCACAATCGCACTCGCCCACAAAACCTACAACCCTCACACTCTACTGAATACCTATCACCTAAACCTCACTGCTATTACCTTCACTAACCAGCAAAGGGCCCAAATCGTTTCGCTCGTGCCGGTAATTCTACTCACTTCTATCAAATTCCAAGCACAGATACCTAATTCCCCAAACAATCAAATCCACATCAATGCCGTATACACGCCCCCAAATCACTCCAAACAAAAACCACATGATTCGATTAATTAATTACCCAAATCCAACTTCCAATCAAACAATACTCAATTCCAAACCCTAAATTCCTCGATTATCGAACTTAAACACTAATTTCACAAAACAATCCAATCACAAAATCTCAGTTAATCCTAATCCAAAAGCAGCTGATTAAATTAATCTTACAATTGAAATAATTAACGGTTTCAATTCCAATTAACAATCATAATAATCGAATTCAAAATCGCACAAAAAAAAAAGATTAATTAGAGTAGAGGAGAGAGAAAAGAGGGGAGAGAGATTACAGTGTCTTCGGGCTTAGTTTCGATTTCGAAATTAGTGCCCTTGAGCGTCTTGATGAAGATTTTCATGATTTAGGGTTTGAACTCCGCCGCAATCGCCGTCGACGTCGGGAGGTGGATCGCCGGTTAGTGGCGGCGCGTGTAGCGGAAACGAGAGAAGGAAAAAGGGTCGGGAAAGAGAGTTGAAAAGGGGTTGTGTTTTTTTTTTTTTTTTGAAATGAATAACTTCAATAAATAGGATTACGTGACCGCGGATACAAAATCCGCTGCCGCAAGGTCTAATACATCCGAAGGGCCACTATCAACCCACACCCTAGTAGCATATTCTATCGGACTCAAATGCGCTACCAAATGAGCCACCTTATTACCTGTCCTGCGAACATGACTATAAATACACGACTCAAAACGACTAGCAAAAATATAAATATCCGATGCAACTAAACCAAAATAATTAGAAGAGAAAGAACCCGCTCGTAACGTCTTGATCAACTGCAGCGAATCCGACTCTAAAACGACGTGCGACACACCCTGCTGCCACGCGATCTGGAGCCCCAACAACGCAGCTTTCGCCTCCGTGATATTCGGATCCCATCTATCTTTCACCTGTCGACATCCCACCCTAATCACCTCCCCCTCACTCCCCCTAACTACCACTCCAAGCCCCGATCCCGCATCCCCTAGAGTAGCACCATCGACGTTCACCTTAACATAACCCGCCGGCGGTAACGTCCAACCCACTTCCCTCCTCTGCTCCCCCTCACTCTCACTCTTGGCCCCCACCTCCACCGCCTCTCTAAACGCACGAAGGAAAGTTTGCTTTTAGTTTCTCTCTCTCTTTTCTTTTTTTTCTCTAAATTCTTTTTCCTCTTTTATTTTTTTAATTAATATTATATTTATTTTATTTATTTATTTATTTATACGGCGAGTTTTTTTTTTTTTTTTTTTTTGAGGTCAAAATACGGACTAATATATTACGTTTGTGCTGCTACGAAATCCGCAGCAGCGATATCAAGTACATCACTAGGATCTGTATCCACCCACACACGGGTCGCATACTCCACCGGACTCACATGCGCTACCAAATGTGCAGCCTTATTTCCTAACCTCCTAACGTGGCTAAACTGACAAAAACGGAACCTACGCGATAAATTTAAAACATTCGCAACAATTAGACCAAAGTAAGAAGACGAAAAGGACTCAGAACGTAAAGCACTAATTAGCCGGAGCGAATCCGACTCAAGGATAACATCCATCACTCCCTGCTGCCACGCGATCCGTAAACCAAGCTCGGCCGCCTTATACGGCGAGTTGGTGATGTTGCTCGTGTTAACTTGGACTCTTTTCGTTTTTTTTGTTTAATTAATCATAGTGATAAACTATTACTCTATGTCGATGTGGTTTACATAAAGTGTATTATAGACCATCGTCATTTCATAAATGTAATTTTAAATATGACCTCAAAAAAAAATGTAATTTTAAATAGCCATATCCTTTAATTTTCTTTTTTTCTTTTAAACAACATATCCTTTAATTTTCAAAACCAGGTTTACGAAATTACGAGTACTTTCTTTATTACACATAAGTTGCAAATCTGCAATCATCGTTCTTGGTGCAATTGTATATGTTAAGCGTTTTACAAATCATTAAAACAAGTAACTAGATTATACTCCCTACTAACAAAACGAGTTGAAATCAGATACATCAAATACACAAGGGGTCGTTTGGATACCCCTAATTTCCATAGGAATTTCATATTCCTAGGAATTTGATTTTTGTGTAGTTGTTTGGATGGCCATTTTTTACTCAAGTGTAGGAATTGTGAATTACTTGGGAATTTCTAATTCCCATGAACCATAGGAATTCAATTACCCACCCCTCCCTTGGTAATTCACAATTCCTATGGTGTTATATAAAGGAAATTACTACTTCATCCTTAATTAATTCTATTGCATTGAATTAACTACTAACATAAATAGAGGGTAAATTAGTCTTTTGAAAGATTAACATGGGAATTGTAGTATGGTAAACAAACAACATGTAGGAAATGAATGCCAAGGAATTCTAAATTCCCGTATGGTAACCAAACGCTCTAAACCAAATTCCCGGGAATTTGCCATAGGAATTAAATTCCAAGGAAGTAGAAATTCCCGTAGGAATTTAATTCCTACGTTATCCAAACGACCCCTAGGATTTGTATTAACAACAAAGGGCCATCATATAAACATACTAAACAAGCAATGCTTGCACATAAAAGTCTTACAAGCTTAGCACATCAAACTATCAAAGTCCTACTACTTAAACCTTATCGAAACAAAACATGAACGTCATTTCAAATCTTACAAGTTAAGTCTAGCACTACTTAAGATCTAACAACATGAATGGACTAGCAAGTCTTATATTATACGCAACACTTGCACACAAAATATCCCGACATTGTAGAACCCAAAATACATTAACGGGATACTTGCATTTGGCAATGCAATCTTTCCAAGGGTCACACCATTCATATCTTAGAAAAAATTACTTTCAATTGCATTGCCAAACTACACTAGCCCTTAATCCGACTCTGAGTGCAAGTTCCAGGACTTAGACCCTTGTACTCATCCAAGTGATCCACGAGGTGTTTCGCAACAGAGCTTCATCCTTGTTGCATATAAGATACGCAGGCCAAGTTCGATCATGTCAAATAGTTAAAAGTTCAAGAAAATAAAAAATCTATTAAAAAATTGCGCCCAACAAAAGCTTAGTGGCACGTATCGTGGTAATATGATACCCTTTCAACCTGGTCTCTCAATCCTCACTTATTAGCACCAAAAATTTCAGTTACTTGAGCTTCAAAAAGAAAAAGGAAAAAAAAAATTATGTTATCCCGTTATTAAATCGGTACGTGGTCTTAGTAAAAGTTACCTACTTTAAAAAGAGCATACTCCAACTGTGGTGATTTCACGATAGCTAGATAATACTCCCTCCTTCTCAAAATATATGACCTTTCTCATTTTTTGAGGTGAGACTTTAAATGTAAATATACTCTAAACGACAAGGCTAAAAATGATAAAACTACGGAGTATAATTTTATGAAACCTTATTTCGATACCAATCTAATGAGTATAGCTTTGCCCATAAAAATCTCATTAGTTTTTTGTTAAATCGAAAGTCAATGGCCTCCTCGAAAATCGAAAACGTCATATATTTTGGAATCAATGTTTTAAAAACCGGACCGGACCGGCCGGTTCAACTGGTTCAACCGGGAACCGGTTAGTGGTCCGGGTCGGTTTGGTCATAAAACCGGGGGTGGTCAAAACCGGTCAAAACCGGTTTGACCGGGCCAAAACCCCGGTTATTATACCAAAACCGGTCAAGAACCGGCCGGTTCAACCCGGTTTTGGTTGTTTTTGTATGTATTTTACTATTTTTGGCAAAAAAATAATTATTTTATATTTTTATTATTATGACGTCATCCGGTTTTTGATCCGGTTGAACCGGTCGAACCCCTTAACCCATTGAACCCCCAAGGCCACCGGTTCGATGTCCTGTCCGGTTTTTAAAACATTGTTTGGAATGGAGGGAGTATTATCGGAAGACGGTTTCAGTCGAAAATCAACCGATATTTTAGGATCAATCTTACCAAGGTGATCGAACCCGTAATTTTTCCGGTGTACCAGCCACCAAGTAAGCAATCCTACCTGTCACAGGTTTCCAATTAAATTCTAACACCTGTCACATCTGTATCAACGGTAAAAAACGTAAAAAGAATTTTACTACATACATACGTCAAATTCTCCAATACCGCCTTTCCCTCTCCTCCGCGAAAGTAATTATCTCAATCGCACCACCCCTCTCCGCTGTAACCACCACCGTCGTACCTCCCGCCGCCGCCGTCCGATTCATTTCGCGGTGTTCATTCCACCGATATTCACGCTCACCGGCGGCGATCACCGATCGGCATTTTCAGATGAATGATTTCTAGGGTTTGTGATGTTGCGAATTGGGGAAAATCGAAGGAATTCGTTATTGTCGCTTCAATCTCACGTTTTTCTAATGTTTTATTTGGTAATTACCTTCTCTTTAATTACAATTTTCACTGGATTGATGTTATTTACCTAGAATTTCTCATATGTGCACTGTAATTTTTTGTTATGCATGATTTACCTGTTTAATTTTACCTGCATATCGTTAATTTTACATGTTATATATAATTGCGCGGTATTATGACGATTCATGTTAACCGACCCCAAATTATCGTCTTTTTGTAACGTCTTATCACGCTGATTGAAGTATTTGATTGATTTGCTGAGAAATTTTCTTGATTTTGTGGAATATTGGCTAATTTTGTGATATTTTGGTATGAATTTGGTGGTACGTCGCCATTTTATTTATGTATCTCGGTCCCAAACAAGACGGTTACTAGATGACTATTCATGTTAGCCGGCCTTAAATGATTTTGGGAATAAGGCTTGGTGGTTGTTGTTGTTGGTCCCAAACAAGTGTGTAGCTCACGATTCCTTTTCTTTAGTGGTTTGTTAGCGGAATTGAGGTAGATTGTTAAATTGAACTGGATTACATTCTACTGCGATGTTGATGCAATAATTTGGTTGTTCTCTGAACTGTGTGTGTGTCTTGATTAGGTGTTTGTTCCGGCGAAAGTTGTGTTGGATTTTGAGTGAAGATGTAGAGTATTGATGTGTCTTGTGCTGTCGTAAGATTGAAAACAAGAAAGTGATTAGATATCGTGAAATATGGAGAATAAAAAGGAAAGTGAAGCTGTTATTGATCAGGATAATGGTGATAATCCATGGTGGTGGTTAGTTAACAGGGGTTTGGGAGTCATGTTTTTGTGCATCTCTCTGTTTGCGGTATTAGTTAGGCTGTCGGTGTCACTTCATCCTTACTCGGGGGCTGGAAAACCTCCGAAATTTGGGGATTTTGAAGCTCAGAGGCATTGGATGGAGATCACGATTAATCTTCCTGTCCAAGAGTGGTATCATAATAGCACCATCAATGACCTTAGGTATTGGGGCCTTGATTACCCTCCATTGACTGCATACCAAAGTTACGTCCATGGCATCATCTTGAAGTTTTTCCACCCAGAATCTGTTGCCCTTTTCACTTCTCGTGGCCACGAGTCTTATCTTGGGTTAGTCCTCTTCCTGCTGATTCGTTTGAACGATTACACCCACATGTGGGCCTTACGGTCTTATGATTTGTGATAGTTTGCCTTTTGAACTGATTTATGTCAACTGTCTTATTTCTTTAGGAAGTTGCTGATGAGATGGACAGTCTTGTCTTCCGATATCTTGGTGCTGTTTCCTGCACTTTTTTGGTTCATTCTAATGTATAGAGTTGCTCGCCCTAAGAAACAGCAGAGTGATATAGTTTGGCTTATGGCAATAAACCTACTAAACCCATGTCTCATTCTTATAGACCATGGGCATTTTCAGGTTGGATTTTAGATGTCGCTTTTGTTTATCCATTTAATTTCAAATGTTCATTTTGCAGGAGTCTCAACTTATTTATTCCCTCCCCCTTTTGCAGTTTAACTGTATCAGTTTGGGTCTCACAATTGGCGCGGTTGCTGCTATCATCTCTAGCAGGGAGCTAGCAGCGTGTGTATTGTTTACTTTGGCGCTCAGCCATAAGCAGGTGCCTTTATCAATCTGGACAGCTGAAATTCATTGTTATCTGATATTTCCACTTTAAACTAATAGTATACTGGGCTGTTTGCTCTCTGAAGAGGGAGGGGGTGAAGGAGAGGGTAAGAAGTTGAATTCAAAGTTTGGCCTAATGAGCACTTAAGATTTATTTGAGATTTTAGCATGTGGATTTTTCTTTTTTCCTAATCTAGAAGTTGCTTATTATCGAAGAAAAGTTAAACCAACTTATTATGATTTTGCTGATCTGCCGTATGTTGCTACGTCATGGTTGTTGCCCTGACCTGGTGATTGAACTTGTTATTTCTGGCAGATGAGTGCATATTTTGCTCCCGCATTTTTCAGTCACCTCCTTGGAAGATGCTTAAGGCGTCGCAATCCGTTACTTGAAGTTTCGAAATTGGGCATTGTTGTTGTGGGGACATTTGCTATTGTCTGGTGGCCGTATCTTCATTCCAAGGAAGCCTTTTTCGAAGTATGTAACCTTAAAATTTTCTCACTCCTTTCTTGAACTGTGGGAATGCATTCATCTACTTTAGGCTTATTTGAATATTTCTATGCCAAAAGATGACACTGCCATGCTCGGTGGAGTCGGTGGCTGTCCTCAATACCTTGTTGGAGTCAGCATGTTTGTGTTTCTCTTGCTGTAGATCCGTGATAAGTGGTTACCCTCGGAGCCGTATGCTTTTCTGTGTGTAGTTATGTGCTTTTTATTGAAGGGTTATGTGCTTTTCTCTCACGGGTTATGTGCAGACATTCTGCATTTGAGTTTGGAATTTGTTATAGTGACTTTTGTAAGTGTAATTCTGCTTCTTTACATTTGTTGGTTTTTGGCTACTCCCTTTATCAACTACCAAATTACCTCCTCCAGAAAAAAAAAAAAAAAAAAAAGCTAGCAAAGTACCGTGAAAAGATATTGGGGTTAGCATATAGGGACTCCTCACTTACATATTCTGAACACTGAAAGTGAATTTGGCTTTTGTCTACTTTGGGAAATTCCTGGTCTATCTCAAGGAGCATTTTGAACGTGGAAGTTTTTTTTTTTTTTCTTTTCTCTATATGTAAGGTTTGAAGGGGATATTTTTCCTGAGGATTTTTATTCTTGGTGAAAGAAACAATTGAAGCAATAAACTCACTGAATATGCTTTCTTTTTGAATTTTGTTTTGACTTGGTTCAGGTTTTAGCCCGGCTTGCTCCTTTCGATAGAGGAATATACGAAGATTATGTGGCCAACTTCTGGTGCACAACATCAGTTCTCATTAAGTGGAAAAAACTATTCGCAACACAATCATTGAAGCTCATTAGCCTAGTTGCCACTGTCTCAGCCTGTTTGCCTTCAATGATTCAGCAAATAAAGTGTCCAAGCAACAAAGGGTTCCTCTATTCCATGTTTAATTGTTCTCTCGCATTTTACTTATTTTCATTTCAAGGTATGCCTAAGGTTATGTTTGATTATTAGTCTTCGTATTCTCATAATTTCTAGATGATGTCTTTTTTCTGATGGGCACGTTTGTGGCTTGATTTGGGCAGTCCACGAGAAGTCAATCTTGCTGCCTCTTCTGCCGGCAAGCCTCTTGGCTCTTGAAGAGCCTCTGGTTTATAAATGGCTAACACAGTTTGGCATGCTCTCGATGTTTCCTCTCTTGTGCCGTGATGAGCTTGTCTTGCCATATTTCGCGTTCGTCCTTCTGCTCAACCTTATGTTCTATGCACCACCGAGGAGAAGAAATTCTAAGAAGTTGAAGTGTGCACCCTTAAGAACATTATTCATGGGTTTTCTTGCAATCTTCGGTCTCGTGCTTCATATAGTTTATTTAACCTTGCGTCCACCAAAAAGGTATCCATTCCTCTTTGAAGCGATAATTATGCTACTTTGCTTCGCTCAGTTTGCTTTACTTGCTCTTTACACCAATACAAAACAATGGATGCTGAGTAAACAGTGGATGCTGAGAAAACAGTATTCTTCCATTGTAATGGAAAAGAAACTTCTTTAAGCCTCTAGATATGTTCTCCTTGTCTCGTTTTTTTTAGATATTTGTTAAGATCTTGTCACATTGGCGATTTTTTTTTATTAGTTTAGCCTTTTTAATCCCCGTCTCTGGAGCATTGAGCATCTCAATTTCTGTTATTTCATGTGTATCTGTGCCATAGGAACATTTTTATCCCTTTGGTCGAGTGTATTGACAATGTGCAGAATATCAAACCCATAACATCAGCTATTGTTTTCTCTCGTATATTCATTTTTATCTTTGCTCACTCAGTCTTTAATCTTCCCTTGTAAGTAATTCATCATTTAGTAAGTTTGATTGTCAAGAGGTCTGATCCAGGGTGTGTGCACTTTGTTAAGGAAGATAAACCCACTCTCTTTATTCTTGCTCTCTTTCCCCAGAGCGTGCCGCTTCCAATGTGCGCTCTCTGAAAAGAGGTGCCAGAAGCAAGGGGCACCATTACAGAGCATATAGTGCTCGTCTTGCTCCTCACTATGTTCCAAGATGTTGTGGTCACTGGCAGAATGTTTACTGTGAGTTCGCGATGCAGCTACTATGTCCAGTGGCTAACTGGATCTCAGGCAAACAATGTACCTGACTTTGGATGTCAGGATTTCAGTTTTAAGGTTGGAGCTTTTTCTTCATGTATAATTCTCCAAGTTTAACGCATTGCTTACTTTTAACTTTTTGAGGCTGTTTATTCCGATATCTTCTTGTAAACGACTATGCATTTTCGTCATTGTTGTGGTTTCGGTGTGGTGTGGAGTGGTTTGGAGTGGACGAATGACGAGTTTCAAGTGGTTGCGTGGACGAAAATCAAGTACGAAATTGAATGGGCTGTGGACTGATCAGGTTGTATTATGTTGGTCCAACAGAAAGTACACAGTCATAGTATTGGCAGAGAGCTGTCAGCACCGGAAGTCCCATTCCCAAATAAAGACTCTTAACTTGACTCTTAGGCCAACCTTATTATAGGATAGCCCATTAGCCTGGTACATCAATCAGATTCGCCCATCCATAATACGACACGATAACATGACTCGATTTTCAAGGACCTCTCTGAAAGGAATACGAAAGTTGATATGCAAGGACTTCGCTGAAAGGAATACGAAAGTTGATATGCAAGGACTTCACTGATAGGAGTCCGAAAGCGATGCTATATGGACGTCTTAGGGCACATCCGCGAACTGACAACTACCAAAAATGAACCCAACCTGTTACTCTAAGCTGCCAACTTTAACAAGAATGGTGGGACGGGTTATGTTGTACGGTAACACTGGTAGCCCTACAGTTGTGCACAGCGTCTACATAGGAAAAAATAGTACTCATACTGTACTAGAAACTTGAATGACCTTTGTTTTCGTGCTTGTTTTACATCGCAAAATTCATGTCGTTGTTATACATCTCTCTCACTGCTTTACTGGCTTTACCGCTCTTTTCTCACCCAGCGTGATATGCGAAATGACTATACAGTTCCGGCAATTGTGTTATCGACTTATCGTGTCTTCTGTCTTGATCACGGTGATCAAATTTTCGACCCTAAAAATGTAAGTCAGGAGAGGTATAGAAAGACAGCGAGATGGTTGGACTTGGACATAGATGGAATGAAGTATGCAACAAGCTAGGAATTCTAGGTGAACATAATGAGAGTGAAAATGTGCATGCAATAGGAAGACTTTCTATATCAGCACGAAATGTCTTGCCGTGTTTCTGGTAAATATATTATTAGCCAATGAGTATGATCGATGACACAAATTGGTGAATCAAAGCTTGGTTTTATGACAAACTATGTGTCTGAGATACATTGGTATGAAATTCTGATTACAAAGACCATTTTTCAACAACCGGACACGATCGTTAAACTTACTACGTTTTCAAAGACGAAGGTAAACTTGTTATCTAGTTGCACAAATACGGACACGACATGTTGAGTAGCGTGGCCGCGTGGGCAGTATGTAAGGCCCACGGAAAGTCGTTGTAATTGTCCTCGTTGGAAGTGGGCCCTCATCGCCTCTCTTTTCATTAGTTTGAAGTCACCTCGGACTAGCTTAGCATTTAACACCATAATTATAAAGCCCAAATTGACCATCGTCGGCAGCCCATCTTAATCTGATCTGATTATTCCACTCAATTCTTCTACTTATAAATGTATTTTATACACTTATACATGTGTTAATACAACTACAGGTGACGACTCGACTCGAAACTCGTATATTGTCAATTGATTAAACTAGTAAAGTCGTAAACAAGACTCCATGTGGATAAATGAACATTTATACGATATGTCGTGCGTGGAGTTATATACTTGGAGTTGGAAGGAATGATGTGGAGTCAATCTATTGCGATTATCATCAAACAATTCCAAGTACAATATAATTAAGAAATAAAGAAAAAAATTAAGCTAATACAGAGTATATAAGACTTGAAACTCGAGCATGTGTAAAGTAACTAAGACTGTGACTGTCTCGAACTTTTAATTCAAACAAGTTACATGGGTCCGTCTACATGTATGAGATAAGATCGTCTACGTTGATTTATTTGCTAACTTATCGATCTCTTTCAACGAATAGGAGAATTTAGAACTTTTAATTAAACCTTTCATCTTTCCATATCAAAATGGATTGAAGATTTGCTTGAGATTGTTGAAGTGGCCAATCACTATGTTGGGAGGTTGGATCATCATTAAACAGTTGGAAGTTGTATAAAAAGGAGATGATTAAATATAACTAACCAATTATTTTCTCACACACAATAAAAAAAAAAGACTCAAAAAACATTTTATTAAAATCACAAGTATTGACGTGTTATATTATACGGAGTATCATAATAAGGGACCACGGAATTAAATGAAAAATAGTCAATCATTTTAGTTACCTTGATTTTGAGTGTGATCAAATTAATACCCAACTTGGCAAATTGGGCCTTTGATCGGGCTGGATACACCAAGTAGGCAAGTACCCGTATTCTACATTATTTACTGGTACCTAATGATTTGGACCCTTTTGTTTTTTCCTTTTTAATAATCTTTATATAGTAAAGTACTGTATAAAGTTGGAGCTAGAGGCAACTAATTGCCAAACAAACACACGCTAATTTTGAGAACTTTTAACTATTTTAGATAAAGTGGTGTAAATTGGCCAAAATCGTACTAAAATATAAGGGTAAACTAGTTTGAAACCCGTGCGTTGCACGGTCACATAAACATTATTGTATGTTATATACTCACCTTCCATTACCAAAATCATTATGATTATAAGGCCATGTGCGCTTCAACTTATTCAATAGTGTTTTCAAATCAGATCAGATTTATTCAAATCAAATCAAATCAAATCAGATCGGCTTTATTCAGATCAAATCAAATCAAATTTATTCAAATCAAATCAAATCAGATCAGTTCAAATCAAATCAAATCAGATCAGAAAAATGCAGTCGAATCGCACATGGCCTAACTAAACAAAGTTTTTTCTAAAAGGAAATACCTTAAACAAACAGAATTACCATTTTTCTAGAACTACCGAGTAATTATTTCATTTTTCAAAGTTCCCACATTGTATGATAGGACTGTATCTTTCTGATTTGATTTGATTTGATTTGAATGAATTTGATCTGATTTTATTGACTCTGATCTGATGAAATCTAACTTGAAAGACTCTGATCTGATTTGAATGACTCTGATCTGATCTGAATAAAATTCGGGATTAGTGTTAATTATGTTATGATCAGATTACTTAAATCTGATCTGATTTGAATGCCTCTGATCTGATTTGAAAGACTCTAATCTGACCAAATTTGATTTGAATAATTCTCATCTGAATTTAATCAAAATTATCTGATCTGAATATTCAATTTATTAATGAATTTAAGGCCCTGTATGATAGGACTGCATTTTTCTGATTTGATTTGATTTGATTTTAATGAATCTGATCTGATTTTATTGGCTCTTATCTGATGAAATTTTATTTGAATGATTCTGATCTGATTTGAATTGCTCTGATCTGATCTGAATAAAATTCGACATTAGTGTTAATTATGATATGATCAAATTTCTTAAATCTGATCTGATTTGAATGTCTATGATCTCATTTGAAAGATTCTGATCTGACCAAATTTGAATACTTCTGATCTGAATTTAATAAATATGATCTGATCTGAATATTCCGTTTATTAAGTCCTATCATACATGGTCTTACATGAGATTAACTATCTAACTTATTAATCAACTTTATTCATAATTTTTTTTTTACTTTCATTAGCTACTCAATATCACATGACGAAAGTATAAAGATGTAAAGACTATACAAAATCGAACACAAATTATGCGAGATATATACACTTAATTATTTCACATTATCAAACCTAAATAAAAAATTGACAGATGTTGTAGCATAGTGATTAGGATAGAAGTACCGAATACAATAGGTTTCAGGTTTGAATTCGTTCTCTTTATTGTATACCGATGTCTAAGCACATTACACCTGATGTTAGTAAGATTTTGTATGATTCAGCTTCTTCTTTCTAACATATTCATATTAGGTGAGTAAGATGTTGTAGCTACAATGATTCTTGTAAAATTTCATGAATCCAAATGAATTATATCTGTTTACAACTAATAAATTCAGTCCAAGTTTAAAAATTTTAAATGAAATCAAATAACTTTATATCATAACTTACGTAACCTAAGCAACCAAGACATATTATTTAATTATCATGAATAATTATATAATTAAATTATCCTCAGACCATCAAGCTAAGTTGTGTTAATGTTCAGCTTGATTTTACCACTTTTCCAAATGAAGGTGAATAATGAAACCTATCAATTCCTGAAAAATATGATTAGTCGTAAATGCAAAAAAAAATATTTATCTTAATTTGTATGGTTTTTTCTTAGGTCTCTTATTATTTTGTTTTGTTAAATCAATGACTCAGAATAAAAATATTATACATTAGTTATTTTAAAACTTGCAATTGCAATAATTCTTGCACATTATACATTATAAATTCTTTAGACGGAAAATTGTGTTTTGTTCAATAACTTTGCATATAGGGCCATCTTTCAAACTATACTTACTTTGCATTAAAACGTAGTTCTATGTTTGTGATAAATATCTTCATGACTGCTGGAATATTTATATTGCACCTTGCAAATGTTTGATAATAAAGATCTTATATTCTTATTTTCAATATTAAGCTCGATCGAGCACCTGTCTAGACCTCCATAAAAAAGAAATTCTATTCAATGTATAGTTTATATTTTTAAATCAAATATTATATTCTACAGGACTGTACACTAAAATTTTCAAAACTCTAGAATAAGTTCATTTGCGTCATGGGATTTTTATCCATATCAAGATGCATTCAATATAATTTCAAAAAATGGTCTTTTTTAGAAGATTTCATAAAGGCGGTTAACCAAAAATTTTGGTTCATAGTAATAGTTCTAGATCAAAGAGATCTACACTGCTATACATATAGATTAAATTATTCCATTAAAGGTATAAATACAAAACATTTCGCCTAAATTACATTTGGTTCCGAAATTTACCAAAATGTAGAAAATGTCATATGTTTTTCTCATGTATTAAAATGTAGATTTGACATATGGAATATTATCTTACCATAACTTATAGAAAAAAGTATTAGATTGATTCATCTTTTCAAATTTACCATAAACATGCATATGGTAAACTACATTTCTATAAGTAATAAATAAATTATTTGCATGATTACCATAAACTCAGATATGGTATAACAATAATTCCATAGCATAAATTAATTCTTTATTCACCAGAAGCTCTAAGAAAATTCGAAAGGCTCTAGACCTCTTCAATGCCCACGAAAAAAGCTTCGTTTATAAATATATAAGATTTGTCATGTATCACTTCAATTCCGTGGAGAAGTGCACATTAATTAAGCGTGGTATTATCGTTCGTCTTAAATTAGTAAATGGCTGAAATTTTTGTAGAAACTAGCTACTCCTATGTTTTATGGGTCACGGTAAGAAACATACTTATATAGCCCAAACGTGAGTCGAGAGTCGAGACACTCGAACTAATGTGCTGTATGTATCCATGAAGAACAAACATAACGCTAGATCAGAGATCAAAATTCCGCATGTTGCATGCATGCATGTCGGACGTGAACATAGTCGAGGAAAGTTGAAACTTGACTAAGACTTTATAATGAACGGTATCATCAACATCTGGAAAATCATTCTTACCAGACCAAACATCAATATCGTCGTCGTACTTCAAGAAAACTCGACTATGTTTCCGATCATATATTCCGGCAAAAGGCAGTGTACAAAAAGCAAGATTATTGCCTATCTTGCTATCTATAATAACCATACAACCACCCAATAAGGGTACGTTTTATTATGTATATATACCTCCAAATGTCCTCCAAAGTCGTGTAGAGCAGTCGCAACGGCAGTTTGCATGCATTGTTACGAGAAAGAAACATCGATGATGTGAATTGAGATGTCTCGAAACTGAACGACACGGATTTATTGAAGTGAGTAAGACACAATAATGCAAACTCACACATAATTAATTAACCATGTTCGACAGTAAACGGTCGCAAAAATCGGTCCATACTTACAACTTACAAGTATATAGTTGACGAGTCACTAGCATTCCATGTATTATAATGTAAAGATAGAGTAGCTAGTATAGAGGAGTAAACACACCGTCAATAATTAGTCAATCCATATGAATTCTCTACGACCTTAAACTACGTCCTCACGTACGTGTCATGCATATTTATGAATTCAAACTAAGGTCTTACCTAACTATTACCTAGCTAGCAAGTTAGTTTTGAATCATGTATGTAGAAGGATTTCGAGGTCAAAATGAAGTAAACGAAAAGAAAAATATAGGATTTGATTAAGTCATGAGTATGAAGTGATCCACCATTCGTGAACCATAAGTCATTAGTTCATCTAACCATATCTAGCTAAATGAGTAGAAAGTGCATGCATTCCGTAAGAAAATGTCGTTCCACCACATGCATGATGGCGATTTTCGGTCCCGAAATGCGTAATGAATAATGTATATATACAATGCAATCTGTATGTACTGTTTAATTTGGTAGACTATCTCACTTATCGCATATTAAATGTTTTATTGTGTTAGATACACCGTCAAAGTAAGGTTAACTATAAAGGACAATAGGACATAATGATAACTCGATATATATCACTATCTTAAGAGCTCATCACATAATGAGATATTGATTTGCAAACCCAAACTTAAGCATAAATTGCCACAAGGCAATGTACTAATTAATTATACTTTGTAATTTTCACGAACTTGACCAATCAAAAGCTTTTTCTGCTTTAGTCCTACAAATAAACATCAGTCGCTTTGATGCATGATTAATGAACTTAGATGGTTAGATATGTGCATATACCTGCCAAGTTATTCACCGCACGCTTAAATATCGCATTCTAGCTAACAACAAGAAAATCAGCTTGGAATGAATTTGAAATTGTGGATGTACTTTTGCATGCTCTAATTTTATTGTTCAATGCTATATTGCCAAAATATAGAGATGTGATACGTTGATACTTTGAGTAGCAACAGTTACACACAAATTTATTATCACATACTATGCATGAAATGGTCTTCAAAATGTTAAGAGTCGTGGCGTATATATTAGGCTAACATGACAAATGTTAATCTCTTGATGATAAGCGATATTCATATTCATACTATAAGTTATGTCCTTCTAATCTTCTATTATTCCAAATACAATATATCTACTTAAAGAGAAATGGTGACGAAATTCTACTCATGGTTAAAACTACTATATATACAACAACGGGCCGGGAGGTTGTTACAAAGTACTATAGAATGTTTATTCCGATCTGCCCTCATAATTTCTTAAATTACTGATCGAAAATCGATATGATAACTCATCTGAATTGGAGTAAGAACGATCTACCTATCGCGACATGCTATATAAATATGATGAAAAACAGAGTATTATATTATTTTGAGACAAGAAGAAGTAATAAATAGAGTATTAAGT
Organism: Spergularia bocconei; assembly: GCA_963457585.1. NCBI lineage: Eukaryota > Viridiplantae > Streptophyta > Magnoliopsida > Caryophyllales > Caryophyllaceae > Spergularia > Spergularia bocconei. The sequence continues at coordinate 23,937,361 of OY734951.1, forward strand.
ACATTGGGACGTACCTAAATTTGCTACCAATCGCGAGATGCCATGCATAAATAATTATGTCAAGTAAAAGGGTTGGCTTTCGATATCGTTAATGATCCAGAATTCCATAAACAGGAACACATACATGTTTGTAGACAAGCAAGTCATGTGATGAAAGGCTACTCCTACTGCACACCAAATTAATTACTCTGTATCATATATGTTTTAATTAGGTAATTCCGGTCTAATTCGTGTTCCATATCTAACAACGACTACTGCATATATATGATACTAAAGCATGTATAACGTTAATATCGCTCGTATGAATCTTTACCAAATAGGAAAACAAATGCATTAGTTGTTTCTTAATTTTGTCCGTTGTTTTAGTTTGACATTTGTGATTTGATCTATGTAAGATGTCGTACTTACTATATACTCCGTATTATACATTTATGATTTCGTTGTCGTGTTATTTATACGACTGCCCACGCAATTCGATTGAGGAGATATACTCAACTACTCAAGAGATTAAGTTTCAGAATTATAATTCAACCATATTTGTCATATCTCAACTATAAAAAATTTCGAACTATCTAGACTCATATGTAAGCAAATTTAGTTAGGTAGTGGACACTCACTCACAACTCAACAACAAATAATACAATTTTTTTCCCTTAGATAGAAAAGGTGGCGTATTAATCTTAGCTTGTTTTTCAAGTACAAATAATAGTATGAATATATATTCCTACAAAATGTACAAAACTGAAACTCATACCGAACATAATTAATTTTGTGTACCTCTTAATGTTATATACCAACGTACATATGAACGTGGCACTACTTAATGTTTTGCTACTCATAAATTCAGCCGCTTAATAAATTGCCAATGCATCAATGTTGGAAGCTCGATCGATTTCGCTATATATTTAACACATTTGTATTTTAGCGACATCATTGATCACACCCCATTGGTTAGTTATACCATTCGAGACTTCGCGCTATTAAATGTTAAAGGTCTAATGATTAAAGGACATATGATAACACAAATGGTTCATCTTCTTTTATTCTTGTTAGATTCAATTCATTAACTCGGTCACCATTATATTGATCACATTGTTATTCATATATATGTACTAAGCTTACACGAGTGAAAGGATATCATGATAAACCAATAATAAGTAGGTTTATTTAAGATATTGTAATTTACCCGAGAATATAACCGGGATGACTTGTTTTGCTATCGACATGTACTTAATGCTCGATCTTCATTCCTTCATTCTCATATGGATTACATCTCTTCTTCTTAACTTCTCGCTCAACCTATCTAATAAAGGAGTGGTCATATAGGGTGTAACTCAAAAATACATTAAATCGATCTATTGTACTTGAAAATTTTCCATATCATGGCAAGCTCGATTAATTGGGATTTGGGAGGTAGCTTGAACCGCAGGCAATACGTGCATGCGTCACCATATGCGCAATTTGAATAACTCTCCTTGATGAGTTCTTGGTGCCAACTGATCATGTGGTGTCTTCTATCTAACGTTGAAGAGTCGTGTCGCGATATTTACTCAAGAGGGGGGGTGAATTGAGTATAGACTTTAGTTGGTACTTTTTCATTTTACTCGAGTAATGTGTGTGTAAAGCAGCGGAAGAGACAGACTAGTGTACTATACCACAAACTAGAGATTGTAGTTTGTGATTGTACAGTGCACAGATCTGTACTATCAAGTAAAGCACGAAATAATAATTAGAGTACACACAAGATTTACGTGGTTCGACCCCAACCCAAGGTCTACGTCCACAAAATCCACTAGAATTTTCTTCTCTACTAGCTCAACCCAAGACAAGTAGAGGAACCCCACAATCAACCAAATTGTGATTCCTACTCTCTCAACCCAAGACAATAGGAAACTCGAGTACAACCCCGTACCCCAAATACCTCACTCTAGAAGAGAAAAGTACAAAGCAATCACCTCTCTACGATGCTTCTTAGTCAAGCAAATAGAGGTAACAAGTTCGACCTATGATGAGAATTGTGTGTGATATCAGTGCAGGGAACAGTATGTGGTACTGTACTGTCTGGACGTTTTCTTTGGAAAATTAAGCTCAAAACTTTATTGTAGAAAACGTCTAAGTGATTATCAAAACCAAAGTTTCTTTTTATGTGCAGTAAAAGACTCTTGGTTACTTAGGAAACAATTTAGAAGATAAACTTTATTCCATTTAAAACCATAGGATAAAATCAATTAAGGATAGAATATATAATTCTACCTCAATTGAAATCCTATCAAATATCTTCAAATCAATTCAAAATAAAATCAACTTAAAAGATGATTAAATCTGAAACAAGACACCAAAATATCTTATCAAAATATTTAGGATAATTAAAAGATAATATTTCAAATAAAATCTTTTCCAAATTTCCTAAAACATAATTATCACATATAAAAATATATTCTTGTTTAAGAAATAATATTTTCCAAAATATGTGAATCAAGTAGAATAAATCTTTGAGATATTTGGTATCATTAAAAATCCTTTGTAGAAGATAATCACGTTTTCTTTAAACCAATTTCGAAATCAAAAGATTCAGCAATACACAGTACAGTACCAAGTACTGTTCTGTGTAAAAACAGTTTTGCACAATTCATGAGACAGATTGTCGATCTGTCTCTTGCAGCATTTAGCACTTCCACACACTTCAATCAAACACACAACTCATCTTACAACAAGACTATATGAAAGTAAAAACCTTCTAAACTAGTCTTCAATTCCTCACACCTTGTAGCTCCATTGGTATAGCCGTATACTCGTACATCAATCCAATATTCCTGAAATGTTAGCTTACCAAAACTAAACAAGGTGTTAGCTCATAACAAAGGGAATCATCATCATATAATCAATATCATCTTGTCATCATCAAAACACATGTATTACTACATGATTCAACAAACGTTATTGTAAAATTGGAGGAGTTTTCTTGATACAAATATATGTATTAATTAAACAGTAGTAAACATAGGAAATACGTGAACTGATGGGGTGAAAGTGTAAACCACATACCATAATACAAAAAGCCGGATATGCATATTGTTCCTAGGTTCGGCCTTATATACTCATTTTCTCGATCACCTTAATTAGAGCATAAAAGACGATCTGATTGGAGTTCGATTCTCATTCAGTAATACACACGAAGAAGCGTGAAATCTTAAACAACATACAGTACAATGGATCTCACTATGTACTACTATGTGATGGAGTCCTTGGTGCCAACTCATGGTGGTGGTGTCTTTAATTAACTTAATTGTAACTAATTTTAGAAGACTTATATTACTACAATATAATTATGATAGTCCCATATTAATATTTAATAATAACAATATTAATAGCTAGATAGACCAATACCATGCAAATGCAACCATACAAACACCAAAAAAATAGAAATAACCAACCAATGTAATATGAAAATAATAAAGTCACCCAGCTAAGAGAGCGTTGCTTGATGCTGAAACCTCAATTTAATCTTCCCATCCACCCACATTCATTGCTTTCCACACCTCTTTTTCTCTTTATATCTCCCTTCTCATTTTTTCTTAGCTCATCTTCTCACATTCACCAAATTTCCCACCCATCCTTAAAAAAAAAATAAAAAAATTGGGATTTTAATTTTCTTTTTTGCCTTACGAAACAATAATATACAATAACAATACATACTATTATTAGTAGTATTAATATTAATATTAATATTGTTTTTTTGTTGATCATATAGTAAAAACAATATATGGATAGAGTAAGCTCAATAAGGCTAAAATATGTGAAGCTAGGTTACACTTACCTAGTGAACCATTTGTTAGGGCTTATGTTAGTACCCATTATGGCCGGAGTACTTGTCGAAATTCTTCGGGTCGGGCCGGGCGAGATCGTAACCCTACTAAAATCACTACATTTGGATATGATCCAAGTATTATGCTCTTCATTTCTTATCATTTTTGTAGCAACGGTCTACTTCATGTCTAAGCCAAGGTCCGTTTATTTAGTGGACTATTCGTTGTTCAAACCCGCTCCGATTTTTCGGGTCCCGTTTTCGACTTTTATGGAGCATTCAAGGCTAAACTTGAAGAACAACCCGAAGAGTGTCGAGTTTCAAATGCGGATCTTAGAAAGGTCGGGTTTAGGTGAAGAGACGTGTTTACCCCCGGCTATTCATTATATTCCGCCTAGACCTACTATGGAAGCTGCCCGTGGCGAGGCCGAAATGGTCATTTTCTCATCGATCGATGATTTGTTAAAAAAGACGGGCGTTAAGCCTAGGAATATCGATATCTTGATCGTGAATTGTAGCTTGTTTTCTCCTACGCCATCTTTGTCTGCCATGGTGGTTAACAAGTACAAGCTTAGGAGCAATGTTAAGAGCTTCAATTTGTCCGGGATGGGTTGTAGTTGCAGTCCGATTTCTGTTGACCTCGCCCGCGACTTGTTACAGGTAACGCGTTCTTAGACATTTTTACCAGTCGATATCTGTCAGTAACCTTTTAGATAGTTGAATTGTTACTCACTAGTTTTAGACGTGATCTAACTATAAATTTGTTATCTTTATATAAAGTAATTTCTCCTGAATTAACTGATTCGAGCTCCTGCAAAAGACTGAATTTTTCATTCAATTCTTGCTCTCTATTGGTCATAATTGATTGCGAAACTTCAAGGACTGTCCCTAGTAATTGAGGCCACCAAATCACGAAAACTGTCAGTAGAAAAGTTAATTTTCGGGACAAAACAAATATTCATATATTAATTTTATAACACACACATGTTGTGGTATGGTACCATATGATTTTTTCACTTATTTTGGGACATTAAATTGACCGTAAAATTTATTACTAAACTTATTTTTATAATTATTATTTTTGGTAGCTTACTAAATGTTTATAAATTTTCATTTTATCCGTTTGAGCATTCCAAGAAGAAAAAATTATGATGAAAAATTACAGAATTACTGGAATCACGTAATTTTTTTTCCGATGAATGTAATTAGCATCCATATTATGTAATTAATGACAAAAATAATTAGTAAAAGTTTCATATTCAGGTGTAATTAATTAGCTTCTCTTTTGAGTAGTACAATTAGTTGCTTCCTATGGACCGCAAAATATGAATTAAGGTCATTAATCATGTGGTCCGTACATGCTTATTCATAGCAATTCTCAAAGTGGCTAAACATATGTATACTTTTCATAATCTTACGACCTCCTATATACATGATGAAACCAATTCAATTTTGCGATAAGGTTTTATAGATGATTAACATCTCAATATTTACGCAAGCACATAATCATATGTTTTATGTTCAATTTGTACATTTCTTGCTTAATGAACGCGATTAATAATTACTAGTACGCCCTTAATCATGCTAATGATGACTAATTTACGTGAAACAGGTGCATCCGAATTCATATGCACTAGTGATTAGTACGGAGATCATAACTCCGAATTACTACCAAGGGAAGGAACGAGCAATGCTCTTGCCAAACTGTCTTTTCCGGGTAGGGTGCGCGGCCATCTTGTTATCCAACAAGAAAAAGGAGAGTAAACGAGCCAAATATCACCTCCAACACGTAGTCCGCACCCATAAGGGTGGGGACGACAAGGCCTACAGATGTGTCTTCCAAGAGGAAGATCCGGAAGGCAAAGTGGGCATTTCTCTTCAAAAGGATCTCATGGCTATAGCCGGTGAGGCCCTAAAGTCCAATATTACCACAATGGGCCCATTAGTCCTACCGGCCTCGGAACAACTTCTATTTTTGTTCTCTTTGATTGGTAGAAAGATTTTTAACCCAAAATGGAAGCCCTATATACCCGATTTCAAGCAAGCGTTTGAGCATTTTTGCATTCATGCTGGTGGAAGGGCGGTCATCGACGAGCTCCAAAAGAACCTCCAACTCTCGGCCGAGCATTGTGAGGCGTCTCGGATGACGCTACATAGGTTTGGGAACACGTCTTCGTCTTCGCTTTGGTACGAGCTAAGCTACATTGAGGCCAAAGGGAGAATGAGGAAAGGAGACCGTGTTTGGCAAATTGCATTCGGAAGTGGGTTTAAGTGTAATAGTGCGATTTGGACTTGTAACCGGACTATTAAGGCCCCAGCTGATGGGCCATGGGCGGATTGCATCGATCGGTACCCGGTCCATATACCCGAAGTAATGAAGCTTTGAGATTAGCCCAAACGTAACGTTACCAACAAACTTTTCTTGTTTGTTTGATTGATTTAAATGAAAAGCATTGAATTATTATTATTTACTATTATGATCTTATTATGTATGTACGAGTATCTTTTTAGAAAATGTTGGTTGTGGTGGGGTAAACTTTGTAACAAATTTTAGTTATTAGATTAGTTGCTATGAACATTATATTTTCCTCCTTTTTTTCTAGACATTAGTGTACTCATTTCTTTGTATTTGTAACTGTATTTGTATAAACCCACAAGGGAAAAAAAATCAAATACTGTCTGCCATTTTCGGTGATAATAAAAGAATCGCTTTTGTCGAATTAGTTGGTTGTGAACTTGTGATACGACTATTTTGTACAAGTAATTTTGATGGCTCGTTGTCGAGCTTGTATCGAGCATGGATAAGTCAATTCTTATTAGCTATGCGTAATTACATGATAGAGAAGATTTCAAAAAAAAAAAAAATTATATGATAGAGAAAGGTGTACCATAGTCCATAACCTTCCAAGACCGGATGGCTCTGTTCCACTTTTAGAATGTTGTCAGGCAAACCAAAAGTCAGGTAACTCATGACCATCCACGAATGTTGCTGGAATCCAAGAGAACCCAACGCTCCCTCAGACAACGGCTGGTCATCCGAATATGTGTGCGGCCAGGAGAGTACCCCTTGTATGGCCAAAAGCTGCCTCGGCCATAGCCTTGAACGAAGGAGGAACAGTTGGCGGCGGCAGGGTATGAGGAAAGCAATGGGAAATACAGGGAAGATTGTACTGTTGTACTGCTGCAGAAATTTATCAATTGATGCTAGAAAATCAACTGTTCGTGTAATTTGTAACATCATTTTGTACTACAAACGTGTCAATACGTTAACAATCTTTTCACAGATACTTGCATTACACGAATTGATGCCGACAATGCCACACAAGTTACTGCTCCTGCAGGTGACATGAACTCTGAAACAAGACCGGCATTCAATCTCTAGATTGCATCAGATGGATTGCTGCCATGACAAATCGAAAGACAAGATATCCCCTTGGATAGTTTCGTAAGAATGAACGATTCTCTTGGCTTCAATAGCCCAGTTATCCAATAAATTATTCAAATGGCTCAATGTAGACAAGTTAAGCGGACTCCCAGTCTTGAAACCTTTCACATTAACGAACTTTATACCCTTTAACGAATGACGCCAACATTTCAGGTTGTCCAAAGAGACTGATCGACAACATTTTGGTTCTTCTCCGACTACCAAGCTCTTTAACAACCCCTGAAAATATTCGAAGATGTCAACTTATCAGTTCAACCACGACAAACCAACAAACACATGTTCTTATCAACTTATAAGCTTTGAGTGAGTCTAGCAGTAAATGTAACGTTTTGCAACGACAAAGATAGTCATAAGGATAATCAATAATCACGCACAAGAGACACTGGAAGAAATCACGTTTGTTAAAATACACTAAGCTGCGCAGAAAATAGATATTTTGGGAGTAGAATACGAACCTTTACATATTCAGGTGAATTATAATTAAGCTCTAGTTTTAGAGTGCTAGGATGTAGGATCCAGAATAAGCCATTCAAAAGAGCTGCACAGTCCACTGATGTAAATGCATGCATAATCAACTTCATACTCTTGAGGTCTGTTGGCTGTGGCTGAGGAAGCTCATTCCTAATAAAGTCTTCCTTGATGAAGGCGGTCTCGGTACTCTAATCAACATGCAAAGCAATCAACCACAAATGGGAAGAAAGGGTTAGTCACTTAGTTGTTTAACGAACATATAAACTGTGACAGTTGTATCAAGTACAAAGTTAGACGTACCCGTCCAGCAGTGACAGACAAAATCAACTCCTGAAATTGATTCTCGCTGAGGAAGTTGTTCAACTTCAAGAACCAAGATCTATCCATATCACTTAGAGGGACCGGAAGTTCAGCTATTCGATTACCACCAATAACATTGTTTAATAATAGCCGGGACATGTTCTTGCTGCAATACTTAAAAACGTGTAATCCAGGGGTATCGAACTCAGCTTTCACAACATTTGAGCAATTGCGAAGGTATACTTCCTTCAGACCAGAACTAGAAAGCTTCACAGGTTCTTTCACACCACATCCACCAAGAAACAAAGATTCAAGTCGAGGAAAGGAATAAGCAATCGTTTGCAGACACTTTACGTCAATTGAAATGCAATACAAAGACAAATGTTTCAGATTTGGGCACGCCGAATCACAAGTGTATGCATATTTCTTCTTTTGATTATAAGCAAACCCGAAATCAAGTTCTTCCAAGTTCGGTAGGTAAATGCTACAATCCTGGACTAGGTCCCCATGAGGATGAAACACTACCTTCTTAAGCTTCTCATGACCACGTATCTCAAGATACGTAAAACCCACACACTCCTTCAAAGAGAGAACTTCCAAGGAATCAATAGACGAGATGAGATTCAAAATTGTCTTCTCATCAATGATCGTATCCTGAAGATGTAGCTCAACTAACTTCGGGAGCTTAATATCATCACCACCCCCACAATCGACCAAAATACAACCTTTCAATCTCAAGATAGTTAAGGATTCCGAAGCAAAGACCTTCATAGGCAAACCGTAAAATCTTTCCCTTCCCACGGAAAGACATAGATCTAGCTCTTGAACACTCAAACCAATAACCCAATCCAGCCACGAATCAACACGAGTGAACAAACCCACACTCACAAGGGTCATAACAAGACGAAACTTTGTCACGAAAAGATCATTCTCATGTAAACGCCTCAATTTCTCATCAATGTAGCTCATAAACTTCACTCTTTGATCATAAATATTGCGCCGCGTATCTTTAGGCAAAAACTCCTTAGGGTTTATAATATCCAAATATTTCCCAAAAAACAATTGATAGCAATCTAAAACAGGAAATGTCTCCCATACATGTCTCCACCTCTTTGATATAATGCTAGTTTTCGCAGCCGATTTCGCCGAAAGAAAGGACAATATATGATGAAGGATGAGATCAGGTAGCTCAGAAATCACATCATTGCAACTTCCATCTTCCTCATCCTCACCCATTACTGTGTCTTCAATCACAAGCAACCAAAAAACCCCCAATTTCTTAGATTAACTGATAATTCAATCAATTAAAACAATAATTGCAATCAAAATTGAATTAATTGACACTCCAATTTCCCAATCAAAATCAGAGTTGATCAAATGCTAATCATCAATTTCATGAACAAAATTCTCAATTAATTGTCAATTGACATACTTGATCATATATAACTCAATCAAATTAGGGTAAATTAGGTCAAAGTTTGAATCTTTTTCCCCCAATTGCACATTTAGATGGACAATCATAATGTTAATCATAAGCAATAAATCGCGAATTAACATAAATTAAATCATCCGAGAAATTAAATTGAATTTAATTATTGAAATTTACGGAAAATTGATCAAATTTATTGGAAGATGAAGACTTACCGGAGAAAATTAAGGGAATTGGCGGGAAAATCGAAGGTAATGGCGGGAAAATCGACGGTTAGGGCGTTGACGGGGAATATCGCCGGCGCCGTTTAGAAGGGAGGGAAACGGTACAATATACGATTTTTTTTTATTTTTTTATTTTAAAGTGGATGTACGAGGTTGTCGAACCAACAAAAGTAACAAACTGAAGTTTAGATGTTTTTGGGTTTGCTGGCGAAAAATACTCCCTCCGTTTCTTTCATTTCTTTACGTTTCGTTTGAATATGTGAGAGGAATTCAAACGAAACGTAAAGAAATGAAAGAAACGGAGGGAGTAATAAGGATAAGCCATAATTCCACGAATATTTCGGACTCGCAAATTATATCGTGCACCAAGTTGCACAATGAGTATGGTGCAACTCCCCACCATAGAGGAGTAGGGACCACACTTAAATAAATTTAAATTATTTTAAGTGTGGTCCCTACTCCTCTATTGTGGGGAGGTGCACCATACTCATTGTGCACCTTGGTGCATGGTATAAGCATTGTTTCGGACTGCTCTATGTTGGGTTGTCTTTGGCTCAAAATCGAACAGTAAAAAACTTAAGTGAATGTAACATAAAAAAAAATGTTCCAAGGTCAGGGACAAAGGTTATCTTTGTGTATAATAGTCAGACATCGATCGGCTATAGACAAATTACAATTTATTGTCTATTTTTGTTGATAGAAAAATGGAGAGACGTATTAGTGATACTAATATATCTTAATCCGTCGATTAAAATTAAACATTGTATTATTATGTGGAACATTTTACTTGTAACATGTTTGTTTTGTTTTGCATTTGTAGTTAGTCAAAATTATATATATTTTTTCCTTGACGTTTTGTTTGAAATTTTCCAAATCGCTCACATATGTGAGATTTTGATAAAACGGGATGGTACTAGAGTTAATTGTCTTACACTCTTACAGTATACGTAGACTCTTTTATAAGTCCATCTCTTCTCCTATCAACAAAGCCTCAAATTTCGTAGTTCAGTGGGCCTGCAAAACCTTCCTACATGACCCAGAGTCTCTGATGAGGGAATTTAAGCCCATAATGTAAAAGCCCAACTTTTTTCCTCGCGACACAATTTGGTATCACCATGAGACGGTTTGATAGGAGACTAACTGCAATGCAAAATACATACTCCACATGATGCACTTAAAACATCATATACCTCTAATAGTTCAGATCAGGTTAGATAGATTTTTCTCGCGACATAAATTTTCTCGTTCATTCAGTGTGAAGTACACTATTTTCCACATTGTTAATCAGATGAACCAGTTCAATATATACCATATAGATCGGATTCGGAGTCATTCAAAACGAATCAAATCAGTTCATAGTGGTTTTTCGGAAAAGAAAAAAAAATACATATAAAAACCGTCATATATCAAGAATTAGTTATTTAAAATTCGCCCACTGGATCAAACCTTGCCTATAACAAAAAAAGTTGACAAATGAAGAACGAATAATTCCAATTTATTCATAGAAGATGAAGAATTTTATCAAAGCAAATGAAGGTTTTATTTGTCAATGATGCTCTTACCCTTTACCAAAGTCCCAATGCTTTACTTCATTCACACACACACACACACACACACATGAGGCATCTATTTAGCTTAAAGGGTTATCCTCAAATTTTACATGCTTAACAAATTTAATCAGTCAACTACTTTATTCTTAACTACGGAGTACCAAAGATTGCATAATGATTGATAGAATTGTATGTGAATCTCTTTAGTTTGCCTTTCTCTTTGTTCTTTCCGCCATTTAGGACATATATTTACCTCTAGTTATTGCAAATTATAAGCTTCCTTCTTTTACCAAGATTTGTAGCTCTTTTTACAGTGTTGATTCGTCAAATCTGGCCCTTGGATAAGGTTAAATTACCTGATCGAACATATCTCCATGTAGATGTGCATTCGATTCTTCTTGATGATCATTGGTTACGGACGACTATACTTTAATTTAATTTTTAAGTGTTGTAAATATTATCCAAATTACATTCAAATTTGTCTGTATTTTCAATAAGATATTGGCTTTCGAATAATGTATGACAATACTTTATACTCCACATTTATTTTCTTAATTACGTCAAATCCACGATACATTATTATTGCTTCTACAGACTTACAATATTCAAGTAACGGAGGCTTTTACCACGAACTCCTTATGCAGATCGAGAGGAGAAAACCTATGTTTGTGATTAAAACATGCAATTTACATATATACTTGTACTTCTACTAGCAATAATGATATTCTTTCCGTGTTCTTCTAGACTTGGCATCTCGTACTTTTACTAGCCGGTAATTTCATTTTTCTCGTTACACCCTTTTCTCATTTTTCTACTCCGTATTTAATTTCTTACTTAGTTGGCAATATTCCTCAATCTCTAATAATAATTCATTTCAAAATTTTCTATTTGCAATTTTGCATATGCATAGTCTTATTTCTACATCACTCGCCAAGTATATACTATTGAATTATTATATGTAACGTCATAGATAGTACGGTCTATGACTCTATGTTTATTAGGAGATTCGTTGATAGAGAAATGATTATAGACTATGATAGTGACTATCAAATTTTATTCTTTCGTACCTTCACAAAACCAAAGGAATCGAATTACTTCAGAAAATTATATATAGAGTCAAAGTTACTAGCTACTACATTTTCTTCAAAACGAATACTATTAGTACTAATTAAACACCCCTAAAAAAAACAATGACTACTAAGTTTGTATGCGCATGCATTAAGAAAGCTCCAAAGGCCAAAGGTTATATGTTTGAATGTAGTGTACTATTGCCTTTAATTGATTTGGCTTTAGAAAACCTAGATTCTAGATGAGCTTCTTACATTATATTATTGCTTAGTGAGGATGCTATTAATGAATTTTTATTCACAATTTTGATCCTCGGAAGAATAATTAATACAATCTTATATAACGAGAATAAAAGGATGTAGATCAGATGTCAGCTAGGTTAACTTGCAAAATATCGTGTTGTGGGACTCATAATAATGTGATTTAAAACTTAGCAGTACCAACATTGCAAATTCGTAATTGTACAATGTCTAATTAACATTGAGGTTAGGATTTCCGAGTATGACCGAGATCACTTCAAACTTGAAAATTCCGAAAAAATCCCACCAACAAAACAAATCCCTAGGATTACTTGTAAAAAAACACCAAATTGCGGATTATTATTCATAAACAAAGCAAATGTGGACAATTAATAGGCCAGTTGAGCCTATAATTAGTAGTGCATTTGCACGTATACGATCTAATAAAGAACCAAAATTAGACAAAGAAAAGCAAGAACATCTTTTGGCAAAATCAGAATCATTAACAGTAATTAATTGCATTCCAGTATTCGCTAAGCATATATTAATCAAGCTTAATTAACATTATTATCAGGGCACAAAAGTTGCACCAAGTTGCATTAGAAGAAAAGTTTACAGATCTAAAAACTCGAAAATAAGAGAAGCAGAAAGACAAGGCTTTGCTGTTCACTCTGATGTTTCTTAGTTATATGTTCTGTTCTTGTTGATTTGGTGTTTTTTGGGGGCATATTAGATACATTCCCTACTTATTATGCCCTTTCATAATACTCTATAGCCAAATTTTGGATCTTAATAGATCTCATTAAACACCATTAGTAGCTTTAAATTGAAGATTATAGCTTAATTAACTTTGGGAATAAATGATCAATGTTTACGTTAACACTTAGGGTCTACGCCTCAATGCAGATTACGGCGAATTCGGCTAGTAAATTAGTGGTCAGAACTCATGAATCATGATAAGGGTTCGAAACTCGTCTATACTAATGTTGTTCTTTTTTGTTTAAATCGCTTATAGTAAAAATGCGGCCTACATGAATACCTCAGTGACAGAAGCTATTGTTAAAACCTTTGATGCGCAGTAGTATGTAGATAACTAGGCAGATAAGGCATATATATAAGTATACATGTCATTCAAGTTAGAACAATTCTGGAATTAGTATAGAGTCAAAATTCACAATAACAAGTTTAATCGTTGATATTATACACCGATAAATCTAACCAATTAAGTCAACCGCTACACAGAATCGAAACTCTACTATGAACATATGCATGACTATTAGGAGAAGTTCTCCACTACAATCACGCGGGAAAAGTGAAGAGATTGATATGCATGGGCCACATAGCATTCGAAGATAACTAGTAGTAACAATCAAAGCCAAAGATCAGACGAGGTGTTACAGATCAAAAGTACAACATCTTTAAGCTCAAAGAACATGGTTTATTATCTCACACATTTTGGCATTGCATTGCAACATATATATTATTTGTAGTATTCTTTTGGTTCTCATTTTTCCACATAATTATACAAATATAACTATGTGCTTTACATTATCATAGATTTTATGTATAATTGAACATTATTACACCTATGATTGATATGGAGGCTGCAAAATGACAAATAAGTGAGCATTTTGAGTTTTCATAGCTTTTGATTCTGAGCACTTCCACCACTTTTCTCTCTTATTTTTTCAATTAAAAAAAATAATTTTAATATTTTGTATCTACAAGTTGAAGTGACGAGATCCACCAAATGACCCTATATGGCTATATGAGAAAAAAGTCAGAGCTAGTTTATGCAAAAACTGGTAGCTGTTTTTTTGCTTGTGATCTGCCATAAAAGAGAAAAGGACAAGATATCAAGTAGCATTATTTTGATCACCAAAAAAAAAAAAAAGTAGCATTATTTTTTTTTTTTTTTTTATGGTAATAATAATTTTCAACTCTAATGGTTTTGAGAAAAAGTTTCGAATGTAGATTCCTCAAAATAATTGATTGCCATTCTGATCTTGATAATTATTGCTTCCTCCTAAGTTAATAGGGACGGCACATAAACAAGTTTAGAACGATAACAATGAGACAATTATCAATTTTGCAAACGAGAAACATTACAGCACGCTAAGTTTAAGATTTCAAATCGTCATCATTTGGCCTTGTTGTATACTCGTACAACATGTTTGGTAGAGAAGAATTGAACGGAAAGAATTGGAAGGAAGAGAAAGGAACGGAAAACAAAAGAAGAGAAAGGAAAGGAACTACGATTTCCTTTGTTTGGTTCACTTTATCAAATTTGGGAGGAATTGGAAGGAAAGTGGGTGTTTTTATGTTGTAAATTGGCTTCCGTCCAATTCCGCCCGTTTTGGGAGGAAGAAGAAATGACATTTTAATGAAGGATCATTTCCTTCCATTTCCTTTCTTTTCCTTACACTTCTCATGTATCTTCATAAACCAAACGTAGGAAAGTTGTAAAATACTAAAATCTATTTTCTTTCTTTTCCTTTCCGTCCAATTTCTCTCTACCAAACATGCTGGTAGAGACGTTAATAGTAAGAAAACATGTAATATATCAATTTGACACTATGATGAAGACCGGCCAATAAGTTTTGAAAGTATTATTTCGTTAAATTACACGAGCCACACCCCATTGGAAACATAGGTACATGTTTATACCAGTGAACTCTCGTTTAAGTTAATCACGGTCTCGATCAAATTTCATACTCGATGCATCTCGTCAAATATGTGTAATCAGAGGTGATGTCCGAATCGCGACGGACATTTGGTATGATATGATAATTGATGAGTTGTACACAATGTACATTACCGTACCTAAAACGAAGGGTGTGCATGCATTTTGCCAAATTAGGTGAGTATTAAGGAACGCCTGATTTGGGTCGTCAGTAGTTGTTCTGGTTAACGTGATATTTGCATCATTAGTTGGCTTCTGCGGCACTTAAATATTGTGGATGCCGCACTCTTCCGCACTGACCATTACTTGGCACAGTCCATTTTCAGTCAACTTTCTTTCTTAGTCTAGCTTTTACCAACCTCAATGATCGGAAAATACGAGCACTTAAACTTGAGACAGTTTTTTAAACAGATCGATTATCTTCTTAGGCCTGTTTGATATGATTTCATTATTCTGATTTGATTTGATTGAAATTGAATGAATCTGAACTAATTTGATTTGATTTGAATAAATTTTACCTAATTCGAAAACACTGTTCTTGAAGTTGAATCAAACAAGCAGATCAAATTAAGATTTAAGAGTATATAATCAAATTAAGAGTATAATATAAGCCATTTTAGGAAACAAATCACTCGCATTTATTTCCTGTAAAGTTGTATTTACTCCCTTAATTATTATGTTGATTTTCTATCAAACCAAAACGTATCATTTATTTAATGAAGATGATTTCTTTTTTTCTTTTTAAACCATTGAACATGATTTTCAAACAAAAATAAAAGATATCAACTCCAAACAAGGTTGCTCAATCCTCATATTACCTCTCAAATTTTCTTCTAAATATACAAAAATACAAAAAACATAGAACTTATTTTAGTGCCATTTTGTTAGAAAAACAACAAAGCATTTGTTTCTTGTTAGTGGCGGAAAATTAAAATAAAAGAAAAATCAGTATCATTATTATTATTGTTTTTAATTAATAGTCCAAGCTTATGTGTGTCTATATAAATCAAATTTCTGCGCATTTTGCAAGTCACATCTCCTCTCTTTCTCCCCTCTTCTTCTGCTTAACTCTTTCTCTCTTCGATCTCCACCACCATATAAAAACACACCAAATTAAAGAAAATAAAAGAAAAAAAATCCATGGCTTTTGTATTAACAGCCTTTATAATCATATTTTTGAGCTGGTTTATAAGAGTAAGCTATGAAACAATCTCATTTTATTTTCTAAGTCCTAGACGTATCAAAAAAATCATGGACAAGCAAGGTGTGCGTGGCCCTAAACCTCGCCCTCTTATAGGAAACCTCCTTGACATGGCTTCTCTTGTTTCTTCCTCCACCTCTAAGGACATGCCTACCATCTCTCACGACATCGTCGGCCGCCTTCTTCCACATTATCTCCTCTGGTCTCGCAAATATGGTAAAATATCGACTTAGGTCATGTTCTTTTCAATTTAATAACAATTAATATAACTTCAACGAATTCAGTTTAGATATTCATTAGAATTGTATATAGTTTTTAACGTGACACGTGTTTAATTAATTTGGTTATTATTCAGGGAAGAGGTATATATATTGGAACGGGTTCGAGCCACGAATGTGTCTAACGGACCCGGACATGATCAAAGAGTTGTTAACGAAATACAACCCGTTGTCCGGAAAGTCATGGCTTCAACAACAAGGTTCAAAGAATTTCATAGGCCGTGGTTTATTAATGGCAAATGGTGACGATTGGTACCACCAAAGGCACATTGTTTCCCCTGCTTTTATGGGAGATAAGCTTAAGGTAAATTTAATATACGTTCGATATTATTACTACTACTACTACTACTACGACTACTACTGCTGCTACTTTACGAGTAATATATTGCAATGAGAAATATGAGAACAAGGGATTTTATTGGTTTCTTTTATGAAACTATGTCCCATTTATACTTTACACTATACTATAATTTTTGACATGATTCTAATTTGGTTTTTTTGGGTCACTTTGGTATGATTATGCAGAGTTATGCAGGGCATGTTGTGGAATGCACTAACAATATGCTCCAATCGCTCGGAAACACAATTAAATTAGGCGAAAACGAGGTCGAAATCGGTGAGATAATGACGGGATTAACAGCAGATATTATCTCTAGGATTGAATTTGGGAGTAGCCATGAGAAAGGGAAGAAAATCTTTCACCTTCTTAATCTTCTTCAACACCGTTGTGCTCAAGCTAGCAAGCATCTTTGCTTACCCGGGAGTCGGTAAGTTCGATCAATTTCCGTATTCTGGTTTCAAACTTTTAGATGAACCCGTTTCAGAATCGAGATTGTCTATAAGTTCGTGTATTAAAAAATGCACTTTACATTATATTAATGTCCATATGGTGATTCTTAATGTTTTATTCCTAAGTTTGCTTGATCACAAAGATATATATCAATATATCATCCCTTATTTGTTTTGTACATTTAAAGTTGTATGTTAATCTTTTTTATTGGATTTATTTATTTCGGCTTTATTTGATTCTATCTTTATATTCTATACGATATGGAATACGTTTGATTTGTCATACCACGTCCAGTCTTTTCTATCGATCACTTTCAAAAACTTTGCATCTAAATTGACTAATAAGTCGTTATATGAATTATTATAGCGTTATCCTAATTATATACCGCGAATTTCAGATTTTTTCCTAGCAAGTATAACAAAGACATAAAGACCTTAAAAATGGAGGTGGAAGGGCTACTAATGGACATGATCGAGAGTCGAAAAGGATGTGTCGAAATGGGTAGAAGCGACTCGTATGGGAGTGATTTGCTAGGAATTCTAATGAACGAGTTGCAAAACAAGAAAAGAGACGGATTTAGCTCGAATTTACAATTGATAATGGACGAATGTAAGACGTTCTTTTTCGCTGGACACGAAACGACGGCCTTGTTACTCACTTGGACGGTCATGCTCTTAGCAAGCAACCCAGAATGGCAAGAGAAATTAAGAGATGAGGTTGCACAAGTTTGTAATGGTGATACTCCTTGTGCTGATCATTTGCCTAAGCTTCGCTTGGTAAGTAATCGATTTCTCTTATATGATTGCTCTTTGATTAATTGCTTACTAAACATATAAGTCACAATTTTTTAATTAAAAGGCGCAAATGTCAATATAATAAAGTTGAATTTCTTGAATTTCAGACTAAGCTGTAGAGCTGTACACTAACCATTTACTCATGAACAAATAGGCCAAAATGTTTGGTAGGCCAAGACTACTTTGACTCCTAAGTCCTAATAGGGCATGAAGTAACTTTAAACATGACATAAATGATTGTGGCTCATGAAATGTGGGTGTAAAAGAAATGCTAGGAAGGTATTAGGCATAATAACAAAAAAAGATGTAGTATATTCTTCATGTTTTCTACCTATCAATTCCAACATTTAGGCCTAGAATAAGTTGGCCATTTATCTAAAATTTGTTATTTACTCCACTTATCCTTGGTTAATTCCGAATAAAGTATACATTGCCGATCAATTTGAATAACACACCAACTGAAAAGACGTATCATGCATTATATAAATCGACATAGAATTGTATCTCAATTACAATATCGGAAATCAGATGATTAGGTCACTAAAACGTCCTGAAAAATTGATGATTAGGTATTTAAGTGTTGACTCCTCAAAGCAATTGGTAAAAATTACACTGAAAATTAAGGTCATAGGGTTGCTACATTATTAATAGAGTGCTTTCCTCCGAGAATCAATGTCAGAAATTGTCTGTTTATGATTTCCGCATACATGAACTAATCCCCCTTTTCAAGAAATCAAATCCACCTACATTGGGTTTAAGTAGTCCACGCATGAGTGTAGTGTCGTTTAGTACAAGTTTCAATTAAGAATCTTAGTTAAATTTTCTACATGTACATTTTTATACACCATTCTGAGGAGTGGAGATCCTCTGTCCCATTCTTGTGTCCCACTCCCTGTACCCCTCCAATCAAATCTTTGGAAATCAATTAAATTATAAATTTAAATGGATTTTTTAAAGTTAGAAAGTGGGTTTGCAAGGTTGTGATTGGAGGGGTACATAGAGTGGTACACAAAGTGGCACATACAATCCTCATTCCATTCTGAGGAGATGTATATAAAAAATATATACAAAAAAAAAGACACATAAAGGTTAGTATAATATATGGACTTATGGAGTATAGTTAATGATGTTTTTCACTCTATTTAATTTTAAAATAATTGTTTCAATTTGATTTGAATAATGTGATTATTCAGATAAATAGAATAAGTTTCTAACCGTGATTTTATGATTGATTGAACAGTTGAGCATGATCATAAACGAATCTTTGAGATTATACCCGCCAGCTACAATCCTACCAAGGATGGCATTTGAAGATATAAAGTTGGGTGATCTTCTAATTCCAAAGGGACTATCAATTTGGATTCCGGTACTTGCAATTCACCATGACAAAGAACTATGGGGTAAAGATGTGAACGAGTTCAATCCAGAGCGTTTCGCTTCCAAATCCTTTATTTCGGGCCGTTTCATACCATTCGGGGGCGGTCCACGAAACTGCATTGGTCAAAATTTTGCGGTAATGGAAGCTAAAATCATATTAGCCATGCTAGTATCAAAATTCAAGTTCACCATTTCGGATAATTATCGACATGCTCCCATGGTGGTTCTAACCATAAAGCCTAAGCATGGAGTCCCAGTTTGCTTGGAGCCTCTACAATGATGGACAACAAATTTTTGGTAAAACTGTGTTGAACAGGTTAATTTTTACAGTACAATATGGTGTCACCTTTTCAAATGTTCACCCCAAACATTAATTCATCGCCCCATCACCTTTTAAAACTACTTAAAACCAATTTTGACCTACCATAATAGTTTTGTTTTTTCTTACTTTTATTTTTCTTATCGAGTTGTTACATTGTAGCAGTTCTATTTTTTTTTCTAGAATTTAATTTTGTTTTTTAGGAATAGTGCATGGTCGTGCATTATACCTATAAATTTTGTAGATAGATTATATACCCAATGCAGTTGTATAAAGAGGGAGATTACACATGAACGAGTATATCAGAGGACCTCTCTTTCAACGAGAAATATATAATGGAATACAATTATGTTCTTATGGTTTTTGTATTTAATTTTGCTTTTGGAATAATGTAAATGGTCATATTCCGTAATAATTTCCACTTGGTTTTATAATCTTTAATGTTGAAATGAAATCAATGTCCCTGATCGATTATGATTGTATGAAAATGAAATTCTCCCCAATGAAATATGCGCAAAAAATGGTATCAAAGAACTAAGAAAACAATCACTAATTGAAATTGGTCCATTTCCCCCACTGATTTCCACTTATTTTGTTAAATTTATGTCTTAAACATAATTACGTGATTTAATTAAATATTTTAGCTCCAAAACTTTACCTTCTTGATGCTTAAAATCGTATGGATCAAGGTGCCTAACTTTGGCACACTCCTTTGGTTTGCTCTTTGTGATTTTCTTAAGCTTAAAAAGATTAATGAATGTCGAAGTCGACAAGTTGTTAGGTTGGTAGGTACAAATTCGTACAATTAGGATACTGAAATAATATAATTTGACTACATTTCACTATTTCAGGCCTATTATTGACTCGAGCTATCACACGACGATACCTAGCTATAGCTTATTCTATACTCAAAAATAGTTTTTTTTTTAATTTTTTTTTTATATTTTATTTTGTGTAACTAAAACTCTCATTAACTATTGACCCTCAAAAATAAACTTTAATTAACTAAGGCATCCTTAATCATGTCGAGAGGTGGCGTTATAATCATTAGCAAATTTAGTTAAGGTCTTCAAAAAACAAACTAAGGCGGCATGATTATTGATCAAAGAAGACAGTCCAAGACAATTTGTATATACCGTAAAATTTATAACAAAAGCAAAACAGACCATTCGAGTTTATTTAGGTACACAAAGTTTATAACAAAAGTACCCTGTACATGAAATATCACTAATAAGGTACGGAAAACATTAGATATATATTCGTTATAATACAAATGAACAATCTAGAGTATACATGAGTTTATGATAGATATTCTCGTGCCGTAGATTTTGGTCGATCTTTTATATTTATATGCCAAATCAAGATTGATAACTCAATAATATAAACGATCTTAAAATCATAACAGTTGTACTTTTACCTGAAAAATTCAATTACACCGGGCGAAAATGGCAACATTTTGGTACAACCGTTTAATACAGGTATGCAGTCATTGCACCATACCAGTGTGCAACGGGTCACCGGATCACTAGTCACCAAAATTTGTCATGGATGGAACAAATCTTGTCCTCAATAATGTTGAATCATAAACTTTTTTACACCAGTTATACCTATACATTTATTACTAAGAATATTTTCCCTAAAAGCTCATATGATTACTAAGCGAGCTTTCATTTTTTGCCCTTTGCTACATCACAAGTAGTAAACGATGTAAAGGAATCTGATATGAGGATTCAAACACAAGATAAACTTCCACCTATTAAGCTCTCAACTATTAGACCAAACTTCCTCCGCAGCCGAGAATCGAGATAGTGACTTCATCAATAGCCCTTATTTTGTTTATTAGCTCCATTGCCTCCACACATTAATATCAATATATAGCATCATTCACATGATACTTTAGAAAGAGACCCCCCACACATATAATAAAAAGATTATCCTAAGATCCTACAATATGATTAATCTAATCCTACAACTAAGCATGATCATGGGGTTTCTCTCTCTAAAAGAGTATATAATAAGTAGCTTTATTCTCCTGTTGCACGAGTGGATTTCAGTGGCTGAAAAGTATAATCAAAGTAAATAATCATCACCAAGATCAATTGCAAGGCCCTTGGGCCTCCTATATGGCCATGTGGGGCCCAAGCCCACATGATACACATAAACTGGGGGATGGGGGTCAAACTTAATTAAGAGAGTCCACCATAATTAATTAGCTTATTATAAGCATCTTCACTCTTAATTAATCATTTGATTATTGTCTCTTGATATGATTAATTAAGAGATAAAACTATCCCATCTCTCTAATGGGTGTCATGGGTGTTAATTGTACACCACTTGCATGATCAACTTCTCCCCACCACCATTTTTAACCATTCTCACCTACTCCTAAGACAGTAAGACATGATTAGAGCAACTAAGTATGTCTTATCATGGTTAATGTTAATAAATAATTTGAATAGACCATCATCATAATATAAGTTGAAGATATTAAAGAAGAAGAAGATGTTTTGGTAGTTATCTTAGGCTAAATATCATTAGAGCATCTTCAATGGCAAACTACAATCCTTGTAGTTTGTATTTGCCATGTAGGAGCCATGTAGGCGAGAGGTAACTAAGCCAAACTACAATAGTTTTTGTACAATGGGAAACCACAAGTAGTGTAGTTTCGGGTGGGACCCAATATATTTTTTTTTTATATTTTTTAATTATTTTCATGTAGAGGAAATTATTATTTTTATTTTTTTTTATTTCTCAAGCAATGTTGCTTGGTGGAGCTACATGGCTTGCTAGGCTACAAGTTAAAAATGTAAAACAATGGGTAAGCAAATGACATCAGCAGCTTGCAAAACCAAACTACAAGAAAAAACTTAGCATTGGAGATGCTCTTAATGAATGGTCTTTAGAAGTAAAACTATCACAAACATTACAACGAAAGAGGTCTACATTTCTACAATGTAGACACTTTCAAGTGTCTACTATTAGCATTAATTTTACTACACTACCAAAATTTTACTACTCACACAAATAATTTTACCGCATGATTTTTTCGTACAAATGAATTTTACTACTCCAATCTCAATTTTACTACTATTGACTTAATTTGACATTGTAGACAAATTAATTGTGTCTACATTGTAGACCTTTAGCAATATGCAATAAAATAATGTATTGTGGAATACTTCCAGTTTTTGAACCTTTTATCTTTTCTACTGAGTATTTCATAATTTCCGAGCTTGAACGTTAATCAGTATTTTAAATAGTGATTTAAAATGCGTAATCTCATTAATGATTATTGATTTGAACTGCATTTTCTTAGTCTAATATTATTAAGAATGATTTTCACGCCGTAAACATATGCTTTCGAAAACATTGTGATCCTTTGTTTCTAAGTGCGAAGTGCCCTATGATTTGACTTAATTTTTACTTACAATAATCTAAGGCATCAAAAAGATATGAGTTGACAAGGTTACTACTTAAGTGCATGAGTTTTTTTTATTAAAAAAATGAAGTATGAAAGTATGAATCGGCAAAGTTAATTATGACCTTCACGAAGACCATACGAGTATTATTTAAAGAATCGTTTCATGTTCATCTTATATAATTTGTTTAGAGTGCGAAGATTTATTTGAAGAACATAGTACTTATGCCAATTTAAATCATTACAAAAATCTAATTTCGTAAGAGTGGGTTGTAGGCTTCTAAATTTACCGCAAAATACTAATAAACTTTTAAAACTTTTAGCAATATTTACACGTTTTTGAAACTTTCAATGTAGACGATGTGTGCGTCCCAATCACCTCTACACTCTACATTCGCCCCTTTTTAATTTGGGTGAGGCATATATTTAGATACTTTATTCTACATTTCTACTTGTTAAGATTACCTAGTGGAATCAATATCAACGATTAATATAATAACTAACGCATACAAGATGTCCCTATCTTGCAACCTTTAGACACACGGCGGCTGATTGATCAATCGAGAGGCTGCATTTTATCGGACGCCTAACGCCGCCGTCACTAGTAACACCCCTACTTCACTAGAATCACTACTAATTCTATAGCATACTATTTGGTGTCGAAGAATAATCTATCGATCTCCAACAAGTATAAACGTACATGATATTGACAAGTTCAAAGATCGAAAGTTTTTAATTTACTTATATGCGACGTTAATAAGCACCCCGAGATGAAACGACATTCAAGTGTACGTACATTCTCCACTTCCTCAATGAAATCACGATTCCACGCATAATCCACATTGTACCAACTTGCCAAATTGGGGTGAATTGCTTGTATAAATGGTAAGAATGTAAGATCGATGGTTTATAACTTTATTTGTTCTCACCAGCTAAGCGAAGCTATATCAGATTCTCGCATCATTGACTAGAGAGTAGAGTGACAAACGACAATGATTAGTATGAAAGTTGGTTTGTGATCTGACAAATGTGGAATCCTACTAATACATACACATGAATACGTACGTATGTGCGTGGTTAGCTTATCATTCGACATTGTACTAACTAGTACTAATTAACCTGCAACCTCATTTTTACCACGGGTGGCTTGGCATGATTTACCCTTTTCTTGCGTGGACGTGCTATTTGACTCTTATCATTTTATTGTACGTAAAGAGAGAGCACCTATAAGAAGTCACGGCCGATTCTGATCATCAGGTCATGCATGCGTTGCGGAAGAGTATTGTATGTGTCGAAGCACAACATTAGAGGAAAAATGATAGAGAATGATGGGGTTTTCACTTGTGCGAATTGCGACCCACTATCTTTCAACTTTCTTGCTCTAATATTGTACCCTAGTATAATGCCGAGACTAGCATGCAACTCTCGTTAGAGACTTAGGGCCTGTTTGCCAAGCTCCAACTTCTGCAGAACTAATTCTCAGAAACAGTTTATGGAGGAGAAGCCCCAAATTGGAGCTTCTACTTCTGAAGAACAAATTTACACTAGAAGTGCTTCTCAAAAACCAGAAACAGTTTCTCAGTTTTGGGTGTTTGGCCAGTTTTCAGTTTCTAGGACCCAGAAACACTCCAGAAACACCTCAGAAGCTTGGCCAAACACACACTTAATTAGAGTCATGATGACTTTCATATTTCTAGCTACATTCAGGCATTTCAGCTTGATTGGCCTCGCCTCCCGGGGTCCGACTCTCGTCATATGTTAGGGGGCGGCTAGCAATCGAGCGTCCATCCAAAATTTGTAGCCATTCTAACAATAATGATGATCATAGTGAGCATCATGAGCACACCCAAAGATAATATAAACACAGTATATTAACCAATTGGGATGTTACATATATATATAATTATATACACGCGAGTCACAAACAACTAACCTGTCTAAAATCCTCGTTATTATTTCCCAAAATAGGTAAGTTTTTTCTTCATATATTGTTGAAGTGAATACCACATGTGTGTGTCCCACATTGGAAAAAAGAGGAGAGAGTTGACATGTTTATAAACCAAGGAGTTACTCCACCTATTGCCAATTGGTTTTAGGTTGGAACCTCCTTTATGACGTGGACTCTCTCTCCTCCTACCGGGTGCGGCCCAGGCCCGATCGTGGTTTAACATGGTATCAGAGCCCATGGTTGAAGACGTGGGACTCAAGAAGATGAACTGGGCCCGTATGCAGATGGACCAAGTTGACGCAACCGAAGAGAGCTAGGAGAGCCCCGCTTTGCGATGCTACCAAAGAGAGCCAGAAGAGCCCCGGTGAGCTTGTGAAGGTCCAGTCTGCGCAGATGGGCAAGATAAGAAGGGAGCCGAAGAGAGCTAGAAGAGCCCCGGCTAGCCCCTAAGCCCAGTACGCTAGTATAAGGGAACTCACATGTGAGAGGGAGTGTTGAAGTGAATATCACATGTGAGTGTCCCACATTGGAAAAAAGATGAGAGAGTTGACATGTTTATAAACCAAGGAGTTACTCCACCTATTGCCAATTGGTTTTAGGTTGGAACCTCCTTGGGTTTATGACGTGAACTCTCTCTCCTCCTACCGGGTGCGGGCCAGGCCCGATCGTGGTTTAACATATACTCCCTCTGGTCCAGATTAAACTTCCCGCCCCCTTTTGCGCACTTCGAAAGGAAAATTAATAAATAATTGTTAATGATTCATTTAGCAAAAAAAATTAAATGCTAATTGTCACCAACATCTTCATCTTGTCTCCCTAACTATTCACTTGACAAAAAAATTAATAGTTTGGGAATGGGGAAGACAAAGTCGAAACCCTAAAAAAGAGGATGGGAAGTTTAATCTGGACCGGAGGGAGTATATAAAAGCAGCCGACTAGAATCGTAAACACATTGCAAGCACTCTAATTAACGTGTGCTCCAAATCAGCCTTATTAGTCATTACGCGTACTAGGATAGCTAGGGTTCTAGCTAGGGCAGCATTCAGTTCATTCACTAGTGATAGTGCTCAAGCACAGTTGATTCACATTTGCATGGCTCCAAAAATCCAAATTCTCAACTTAAGAAACAAGCGTGGACACTAGTGAGTGACTGATCTGATCTGATTTTGGCTATTATTGCCCTTTATAGAAAGTTGTCAATCCATAACATTTCTCATAGCAATCATGTAATGATGAATATATATGAGTAAATAATTGCACAATCACATATCTTCATCTTGTGAGTTGTAAATTTGTGATGTAACGTCAGGTGTCCTTCATTCTAAGTTAATCTGATCTAGACATTGCAATTGTCATGTTGTCATATTCATCTTCCATTTTGTCACGTAATTCTTACAAGTAGTTGATGTGCACGGGAATGTTATAACGTACGTGCATTTAATTTATGACTAAGTAGTACCGTTAAATATCTAATGATGTCGGATTTGTTTTTTTTCAGAAAAAAAGATGCATGGTTAAAGTTTGCTAAAATCGAAGGATATAATTTACGGGCCAAAATATCCTTAGAACCAAAACAACTCGAAATTTTGTGGAAGAAAGTATATGATATTATGGGTTTAAACAAATTAAACTATCTTTCGTTTTCACCACGAGAACTCCAAAATGTCTGTGAGATACTCCCTCCATTTCATTCATTTTTTTACGTTAGGCCAGGTTTTGTGAGGGGAACTCATGCCCAACGTAAAGAAATGAATGAAATGGAGGGAGTATATAGTTTTTAAATTATTTCTGGACCCAAAAATGTCATTAAAACAAAAATGTTTCATATTACAGGCTTGCATCAACGTGTGAAGTTTGCCGGAGGTGCTTAAAACACTCCACACACCTAAGAAGCAACTCCTCATATTCATCATATATAGGCACTCCCATTGTGTCCGGATTCGACCCGGGTTAACTCCGACTCTCCCGTGGCGATCTGAAATAACAAAAATTGGACGTAAAAAAAAAGCCATGCTACAACGTCAAAATGTTTCCAAAACCAGATCCACGACACGAAGTTAACCAATTGTAGAAAGATGGCCAGCATGAGATTTAGCCATACAGTAAGTTTTTTATATTGAATCGAATTTGATGTGACCCGAATCATAATTGGATCTTAATTGGATCTCAAGGGCCAATCAGAGTTCGACAAAGAGCCCAATTGGAGATTGCTGGTAGCTAACGATTTGACAATTTGGTCATACAAAACTCTCGTGTCATCAGACATTTTCAACAAATTTTTTTGGTTGAATCCAATTAGGACTATCATTCCATAACAACTTCATTTTTACACTATTTTGATTCATATTTACGCTCCTTTTTAGTTACGGAAGTAACAAATTTGTCGTATACTCCGTACATGGGCGCAGGGGCGAAGCCAGGAATATTTTGACGGGGTGGCGTAATTCAACCAACAAAAACTAACATATAAAATTAAAATTGTTAAAGTAAATATTACATACAGGTTCACTACTTGCGACGTGTCCGCATAGATTCAAACTCTTTTACAACCTCTTTGTTACATTCATGAGCTCGAGTTTGAGATTGGGTTTGATTTTCTTGGCTCTCTTGATGTAATTTTTTTGGGAAAAAACTTGATATAGAACCATCTTTCCTCTTCATTTCTGAAATATATATAGATGTCTTAGTCTATCAAATCTACTCAATTGTAAAAACCCAATTAACATCTCAAATTTCCAATTCCCCAAAGTCAATCATAATCTCTATTAATTCCTAATTTTAATTCAATATTTCAAACACCAATTCAAGTTCATACACAAATTCGAAATGCAATCTATACAGAATACACTAGTACACAACAATGTCTAGAAAATTACACAATACAAATCTACAAATCAATTTCAAATTCCAAACCCTAAATAAATTGAACTAAAAATTGAAAAACAACCAGAAATAAAAAGAGTAGAAGACTGACCAAGCCTCGCGGCGGCCGGTGGCGGTCAGGCGGTGTCGTCGTCTCGTGCAGTCGGAAGTCGTCTCGTGCGTGATGCGTCGGCGGTCGGCACTCGGCAGCCGTGGTCTTCTCTCTCTTTTTTTTTTTTTTTTTTTTTTTTTGTTATGGTTTAATTTCTTTTCCTGCGCGTGTTGTTCATTGGGGAGGGAGAGATAAGAAAGTTTAAAATGTCTTTCTTATCCTTACTCCTTAGTTGTCTTTTCTTTTTTTTAGGGGTATTTTTGGAAAAATTTCTAAAAGCTTCAATTTCTTTTTTTTTCTTTCACCGGGTGGCGGCCGCCACCCCAAGCCACCACCTAGCTTCGCCCCTGCATGGGCGGACCCAGGTATATCACTTTGGGGTCTGTTGACCCCACTTAAAAAGTGTTAAGTAGAATATAAAGCAGAATACATCAACTATAAATGACATGGAGTGCTGGTAAATGCTTGCAGTTTCACGCCTGAGACCTTTGTTCGAGACCCCATATTGCTCTAACTTTTTAAGTTGTACACTAAAAATTTAGTTACATCTTTTTAGTTTGACGGCAAACATGTTATGCAATGACCAACTTGGATTTTTTACGGTGGGAATGTTATATATTGACCCCACTCAATATACTTTCTGGGTCCGCCACTGACTCCGTATCATTTACTCCACTGAAATTGCAATAACTATAGGAAAGGGCTATTTGGCTATTAGCACTCCACAATAGTCTTTCAAGTGTCAGTACTCGTTCGCATACTATTAGAGCGCTACGAATGCTTACGACTCTTGATTCACCCTTTATTTTACCATTTGTATACAATGCTGCATGTTTTATCGAGAAGAAATTTACCACAATTCCACTCCAAGTTACACACGTATGCAAAGAAATTTTACTACTGAAATCCGGTGACTACTGAGATCATATACCATGGGTTCATGATCAACAGATTGATCTAGAAACAGCCGCAGCCTCCTGGTCCGTCGGGCACCGAATCGATACTGATTGTCGGACCTGGTCCTTCGGGCACCGAATCGATACTGATTGTCGGACATGGAACTAGACTGTAACTGTCATCTTATAGGGTTCATCAGCAAAATGAATGCAAGTACGCAGGAAGAAACTTTGTACTCCTGACATTACATTATGCTTAGAGCTCAAGTGAGCAGAACAAGATTTGAGTAATAAGAAAGCCCCCCACCGGAAAAACGGAAAATCAAGGAACAAGAAAAGGGGGACGAGCAGTAAATTCATCACTAGAGCACTATTTTAGATAGAATTGCCAGACTAATAAATTCAGCTATGGTACAAAAATGCTCAGAAATTAACCTAGTATTGGTAGCCACCATGTGCTGTAACACTCTGGTAGGAGCTCGGCTGTGCATTGGTTTGTTGGTACGGAGCCTGATGATGGCTCTCGTATGGAGCTTGATGATGGCTCTCGTATGGAACCTGATGGTGGTTCTCGTATGGAGCCTGACGATGGCTCTCATGAGGAGTTTGATGATGGCTCTCGTACGGGGTTTGATGATGGTTCGGGTAAGGTGTTTGCTGATGGTTCTGGTAAGGAGCTTGATGATTCTGGTAAGGACTAGGGTACGCTGCTTGCTGCGAACTCGTACTGTGGTAAGGACCTTCTCCTTTTGGATTATATGAACTCTGGTGAGGAACATTCTGGCCATTATAATTATGGTGGACGCCCGAGAGATCAGAGCTGCCACGAATGTCAGCCCTAGAGTCAGGGCCGCCAAGGTAAGGGTCACGAGCCTTCATTCCCATCCCAGCAGCCTGCATGAAGCAAAACAACTTCATTAAAATCCGCAGAGAAAAAGAACATGCAGAGTCAAAGCACAGGCAAACCTTTCATCGACACCTCAAAACCGCAGAGAAAAGCTAAATGAAGGCCAGAAAGGAAATCGAAGCCAAAGCATCACGGCCAAGTCAACTTCCTACTGCCTCACCCTTACAATAACCACCAGTCCACCACCCCCAAGCCTTGATCCCAAAATAATTTGGGCTTAGGTAAGATGAATCGATATATGGAACTGTCAATGATAGGCAAAGACATTACCCTTCTTAATTAAGACTTCCTTTCAAACTCTTAGCGTTCTCCCCCCCCCCCCCCCCCGCCTAAAAAAAAAAGAACAAAAAAATCACCCCAAAGAGAACTACCCTGCTGATCAAGTGAGATTGTACCCCGTTATCCCCTCCTTTGGAAAGTCTACAGACTACTAATTCCATGCACTTGCCACAGAAAATATGAATCAAACGTTTCACCGCAAATCATATCTAGAAAAAGGGTAAGATCTCCGCACAAGTTGCAAGACGAAAAAGGGAGAAATTTTTCAGTAGTATTCACCCTCAACGCTAAAAACAAAGTTAATTGACTAGGAAGTTCTCGTTGTACATTAAGTGGGTGCTGACAGGCAACTCTTAACATGGCCATTACCAGAACAGCAGGATCAGTGTCAAGAGGCCACAACTCAGCTAAAATTAGGCACACATATCTCCCAAGCCTTAAGTGACTAATAAAGCCAGCAGAGGACATTCAACAGATAGAGAGATAGACTCATAGACCTCACTCAATCACACTATCTATCTAACAAAGTCAAGATTTAAGCAATGTCCATCCCTTGCATATTCAGAGTAACAACCAAATTGATTCGTATAAGGTCAGATGTTTAAATAAAAGGGAGTTTATATTTACTCATATATAACCAATTTATGTATTTGCTATCAACCTGTAATCTCACTGAAATCACTAGCATACATGGAAGCAAAGCTATAATGTTCTGAAGAAGGCAGTTTGCAAACCTACAAAAATACAAGCCTACAACAGGAGAATACCTCAGGATTACTGCCGTATGCACTTCTTCCTTCTCCAGGACCAGTTCCTACGCTATTTTGGTAACGAGCCTCGCCAGAGCTGTTAGGATTTGGATACCTTTACATAGCACAAAAAGATTCCTAAGAACAAGATACCAGCAATAATAGATGAAAAATCAGGCTATATTCACTAAACATACCTAGATGCACTTGGCGGAACTGAATAACTGGGTGATTTATAGCCATGCATACCACCCTAGAAAAGAAATAAAAGGGTTATAGCCAATATCCTTTTGAGCATAACACAGACTAAATAACCCTATTGATAAGGAGTACTTTCCTCATGCCAGATGATCAAACTGAATATAACGATAAGCAAAATGACATGTTGACACAAAGGTTCTCAGATGTTGGCAAGCAATAGCCAGATAAAATTAGATGTGAAAACCGTTAAGACAAAAATGGTGAACAAGTCATGGACTCATGGAACAAAAAAGAAACAAGATTGGAAGGCTAAAGTACTTGGACTATAAACCACTGGAGCACACAGAAGTTAAGGTCACATAGTAACCAACAATTGCTATTACAATGTGCAGGAGAACCAGTGGAGCTACTAGGTACAAGCTTAGAAGTGTCCAACTAGCAGTCCCAGGTCAACTCGAAAACTTTGTTACACACCAAAATTTCAGTCGCCCACCATACAGAGCTCCTCTAGATCGTCTTTGTAAGTTGTAACACTTTATTCCGAGTAAACAAGCTATGCAATGAGCCAATGATAGAATGATACTTTAAAGAAAGTGTTCGCAACTCCGCACCCACATTAGATCAATCTGAACTCATCCCGGAAAGAAATAAGCTAAAAAGATACCAATATAATTCTCTATCAACCTTCCATTGCCAGCCCTAGTTCCTAAAGAAGGTCCACACCAGTAGACAATTTGAACTTAAAACCGTCTGTGCAATGCACTACCTCATAAAAAGTCTTAAATCTAGTCCTTACTGTTCTACAAGTCTTATATGAAAGGACTAGGAAGATTCCCTAGTTACAGGTGTGTATATAGTTAAACCAATTCATTTACCCACAAAGATTCTTAAAGATTTGGATCTGAACTCTAGTATTTTAAACTATGGGCTAGAGAATTTTACACAGCACTCTAGCCTCTAAGCAATTAATCTCTAAGGAGAAATATTATGATACTATGGCCAAAGCCACTACCTCAATTACAATTCTCAACAGGTTGGGGAAAGAGAAATTACCTTGACAGCATCGTAGCCTCCAGAAGGCCCATATCTAATAGGACCAGGTACAGGAGGTCCTGCTCGAGAAAAGCTTCTAGGAGGACCATAACTTTGCACTGGCCTTGGTGGAGCTGATTCTGCTTCAACGCTGGCATCCTTCAAGCACCTTACCCTCAGCCTAGAGGCTATTTCTGTCAGAGCATCCTTAGCTACACCGAAACTTCCAGACACCTGAAAAGGAGCTATTTCAGCACATGTGACAGGACCCTAGCATGTAATTATGAAAGACTACCAATCTAATTGATCAAATTCAAGACATGATCACCACTAGTTATAATTCCGTATTACCATCACTAGCTCTTCATCTTCAGAAGCACAATCAGGTTTTTCGTTCTTGGAGGAAACACGTATATCTGCATGTGTTCTCCTTCTCATTTCATTTATAATTGTACCTCCTTGACCAAGGAGGCATCCAACCTTATTAGAGGGGACAAGAAGTTTTGTAGTAATTACACCTTTATCTGAAATTTCACTTGCTTTATTTTGAAGCAGAAGAACAGCATCAATAGTTTGAGATCGCGGCGTTGCCAATGTCTGAAACAAGTCAAACGATACAATCAAAAATGCATTTCGAGTAGTTATTAACTTAATCTGAGACCAGCACGAACTGAGACCAACCAAACAAGGGAAGCATGATGACATACAGAAAAATTAGTCATTTTAGAGGACATACACAAAAAGGCGAAAGAAAAAAGGGGGAAGTTTCACCTCAAAAGCTGAAACATGAATAATACGTTCTTCCGATGAACGGCTGGCGGGTTCTGCAACATGAATGGTAGTACCAGTCTCCTGCTGCAACTGCCTCACATTGGTGCCTCCTTTGCCGATC
Organism: Spergularia bocconei; assembly: GCA_963457585.1. Lineage (NCBI taxonomy): Eukaryota > Viridiplantae > Streptophyta > Magnoliopsida > Caryophyllales > Caryophyllaceae > Spergularia > Spergularia bocconei. The sequence goes on from OY734951.1 coordinate 23,970,630, forward strand.
AAACCACCAATCTTGCTGGCTAAGCACAGCAGTTTCAGGGAAAATTCACCAGAGGATTCCATACCAGGCCTAGGCAGATCATCATCATACCTCCCTGGAGTATATACACGATGGCGCTCAAAGTCCTCCATCCAAGGTGGTGGTGGTGGCATGTGTGGAGAATGATGCCGTGGAGACCACCTAGGGTCATGGACTAGGGGCATATTAATAACGGGAGGAACTGGAGGAAGATACCCTGGGCCTCTTGAAGGCATGGCATAATTCAAAGCTTTCTCCTTGCGAGGATTCTGATGCAAAAGTGTGGAAACTTCATAGAGTGCTTTTTTGGCAACCATAAGCTTCCCTTGTATCTGTAAGATCAAATAACTCGTAAATCAAAATGAAAAGCAAACATAAGACGACCTTTTTTGTATCTCCTTCCTAAATACGGTAAGTAAATAGAACACCCTGATATTCTACACATTACAGGTTTTCCAATAAGATCCACTAAACCTCTGTGCATACTGCCATAAATAGAAGGCCTTTAGAGGAACCAAAAAAAAAGGAGAAATATAATGCCTCTTTCTATGTTCCAATGTCCAAAAAAAACTTAGAAGGAAAACAGAGCAATTATTTAATCTAGAAATAAGCATACATCTCAATACTTTATCTCATTCAAACATCATGTTTATATTTCACTCGGAAATTCTAGCCCAGGCAAAGTAAGGGATCCTAGTTTCAGGAAAGGTGGGCCCCTATTAGATAACAGGTAAATTTTCAGACTAACTCAGATCAGGTTGTGGGAAAAGCAAACCCTCAACAGGCACGACAATCTACAGAGACATAGAAGCTTTGGCACAAGTATGGTAAAGATTGGCCATAATCTTTCACAAATATAACAACAATCTCATTCCCTGACAGGCTAACAGATAGCAAATCACGGGATAAAAGCACGAGAGAGAAACACGAGAATAAGAGCAATACCTGCACCAGTTCATCAGTACTTAGGGCACAAGTTGGAAGTTGCTCAGATGGAAGGACACGAATGCTAGCTCCAGTTTCAGTCCTCAATCTCTGAATAACGTCTCCACCTTTTCCCAGTAGGCATCCTACCAAACTATTAGGAACAAGAAGACGGGCAGTAACGGCAATGTTAACTTGATCACCCTCTTCCTTTACGGCCAAAAGGTCATCCTCAATTATCCTGTCATGAACTCTCATGAGAGCCTCTTGCGCAGGACAATGGGTAGGCATCGACACCTCCTCCTTCCCGTGATCTGACTCCAAGCTCTTCTCAGGAGGACTATAAACCATGATCACACGTTCATCTGACCCAGGAATCGTATCAGAAACAGTAATCTTTGACTGTGTCTCTTCCCTCAAGACTTTGATTATACCGCCACCTTTCCCAATAACACTCCCAATTTTCTTCGATGGGCATAGTATTCGGTAAACCGTGTCAGTAGGATTCGGAATCTGAGTGTTCTCATGAGGTTCACCCCGGGAACCGCTCCATCTACCTTTCTTAGTCGAACCACCCTTTCTCTTAAACTGAGCACTCGGGCGCCCTCTTAGCGCAGCACCCCGTCTATCGCCATCCATATCCGATTATCCCCCACCCGAAATAAACCCACCAAATTCTCAACCTCAAAACCTACAAATTTCACCAATTCCAACAAAATTACCACCAAATCTTCCAAACAAAATCATTTCTTAAGATAAATTACAACATATTTCAATTAAAAATGAATAATAAATCACCTCACATTCCCAAATTAAATTAAAAATTAAAGCAACTCATAGTAAATGTGCAAGAACAACACAAAGATTCAAACTTTACCATTGCAAATTAACATCACGAAAAAACAAATTACGCCGAATAAATTAACAAAAAAATCCCAAAAACATGAGCTAGGTAAAACTATGAAATTCAATTAAAACTTCAATCAAAGAAAATCGTAATAAACAAGATTAGGGTTTAAGAAGCGGGAGTAAAATTGAAATTAAAGCGAGTACCTTTAGTGAGGAGAGAGAAAACCCCTAAATTGGAGCGAAATTGGGGATGAATTTTACTGATTGATAATGTTCTTCATTTGATTTTTCCAGATGAACACGAAAAAATTGGGGACGAAATTTCGCAGCGAAAATTAGGGTTCTTTGTTCTCGATTTCAATTTTAGTACATTTCTTGATTTTTTTTTTCCTTTTTTTTTTTTTTTACTGCCCTCTCTTTTTTTTTCCTTTTTACTTCGCTTTATTTATGTTAATTTTGGACCGGGGGATATATAATGGGCTGGATTTGTGGGCTTTGACCATATAGTTTTTGGGCTGAATATTGTTCATTTTACCCCTTTTGTGTTTTTTTCTAATTATTGGTGGCATTCGGAAGTGAATTAGCAAATTATATCATGGTCCCGGGACCAATAGTTCTTTGTTCGGTGAACGTTCGTTAGAAGTATATTGGGATGAATAGGTGATAATGTGTGTTAGTTGTGTTTATACTTGTATTGTTTTGATAGATAAATGTGAGTGTGTGAGCAACAGTCTGAAGTCTGAACTAATGAATAATGATAGTGATGAATCGTGATATGCATGGTGGTTTTGTAATTCATAATTCGTAGTTACCTTACAAATTAATGATGATCGTGATTGTTTATCTCATATACCGAAGAATTGATATATATTTGGAGTGGTGGTTATAGACTTGATATGTTTGGCTGGTTCATAAGCCTATTACACGAGTATGTTGATTTTGTTTGTGGTCACAATGGTAATGTCGTTAATCCTAAGTTCCGATAATTGCTAGACCGTTCTACTTTAAGTGCATGTTTGGTTGGACATTTTTTGAGTCCAAGTAACGGAATCCCACTCCGATTACGTTTCTCGTTGTTTGGTTTCAATTTTTTTTTTCCCACTCCATTACTCTCCTCTAACCCACTCCCTCAAAATGAAACTCTCCTCAAACTTGGGTAATTCCATTCCATTCCCCCTTTTTTTTTTTTTCTCTCTCTCCTCCCTCACTTCCCCACCCGACCCCACCCCACTGTCAAGTCACCACCTCCCTCATTACTCCGCCGCCGAGATCCTACCGTCGTGATCGGCGTCGAAAAAGTCAAAGGCGGCGCGTAGCTCATCTTCTTCCTCACGCGCTGTCGTATCGAACAAAGATCCGACGGCTTGTAACTCGTCAAGGCTGATACAACCGTCGCCGTCGCGGTCGATCTCCTTGATCATCTCACCGAGTTCTTCCTCCGACAAGGATTTGTTGAAGAGCGCCTTGAGTTCGTACCGGTCGATCTTGCCGTCGCCGTCGCGGTCGATCATTTGGAAGGCGGAGGCGACGTCGAATTTGAACAACACGGCGGTGGTGGAATCTTCATCGTCGTCGTCGTGTGGTAAGGAGACGGATTGGCGCGTGTGGTGGTTGTGGTGGTAGAAGGGTGGGGATAGGGGGAAGGAGAGAGAAAAGAGAAAGTAAAGGGATAGGGGTGGTTTTTTATTTACCTTTTTGCCCTTGTTTAAATGATTCCATTCCATGATTGAGTTAAACCAAACACATTATGGCAAGTAACGGATCTTGTTACCACTCCAACACTTATCCCATTCCATTCCGTTACCACTACAAATTTTATACCAAACGCCCCCTAAGATGTTTCATTCATTTTTGGACTTCCTTTACTAGGGAAGTGGTTTTCTTTGGTAATGTAGATTTATGACCCAACCTTACACTAAGTTAAAATCGGCCCAGCCCACCTAAATTAGACACTACCCGAACTTAATTGTATGATAGGGATGATTGTGCATTTGTGCTAACTGCTGAAGGGAGTGGAGAAGATGAAAGGAGTAAAAAAAGAGGAACGGAGTGAGAACGGGAGAGAAGCGCAGCGGGTGGGGGGGTAGGGTGGCGTGACCACCGCCAGCACGGAAAAATTAAAGGATCACGCATAGCCAAATCAGCAGCAAGAGAGTTGTCCTAACTCGGCCGAGTCCGAAAAGGTATTAGGCAATAGAGATCGTAAGACCGATAAAAATTGCATTTCCTACTAGGAATTGAACACTGGTAGTATTACACAATATCAACATGACCACATAGCGTCCATATCAAAAGACTAACCATTTACTATGAAGTCATAATACTTAATTAAGCTACTAGCCTACCAATTTGTACATCTCAAAAACCCCAAAATTTGATCCCAACCTTTCCCACAAAAAAAGGGTTCCAACACATCATACAAAATTCTCAAGGACCTTCTTGCTCAACTACAAAAAAACAACCCCTAAAACATTTGTACTAGTTTTGGGAAAATTAAGACCTACCCTTAAACCAAATTCTCAAAATAGTCCTAACTCGACTCGGCACGACACGTCATCCTCCACCTCACTCGAACCCTGTCTAACCATGCAACTCTTCATTTCACCCATCCCAAACCCTAACGTCAACTCCAACTCCAACCCATTTCCCCTCTCCGCCACGTCCTCCTCCTCCATCGTCTCGGCCGACGCCATGCAACTATTCCCATTACTATTCGTGTCCCCGCTCGCCTCGTCCGGGTGACTCACCGACGAGTCGTGACTCGTACTCGACCCGTTCATCTCCCCCCGGTCCGCCATCATAGCCAGGGCAGCCGCCGCCGCCGCTGAGGACAGCTTAGTCGGCTTCGGCTTAACAACCCCACCGGTCCGCCTGGACCGGGTTCGAACCGGTTTGGTCTGGTGCAACTCGGCCGAGTCAGAATTATTGGATGCTTCGTCCTTTGTCATCACGTGACGAATGTCGTAGGCGCCTTTGACTGGTGGTGGGTTGGCGGCGGCTTCGGTTGGGATCGGCGTGATCGGCGCGCCTTTTAAGACGGCTTCAACGGCGGCTTGGCAGAGATTCCATTGGCCCGACCAAAGCAGCCCGACTGACCCGTAAATCGGGTTTACCATCCGCCCACAGGATTCGTATAAGAGTGATCTGAATATTGCTGTTGACAAAAATAGTAACCACACCAAATTTAGCCATTAATCCAAATTATTGAAATAATAATAAATTAATTAAACATCTAAACTAGTAGTTAATTTTTTTAGTCAAATCTAAAACTTATTAATCAAGTTTTCTAATAATCTCCACACCAACATTAAGCCAAATTGTACTAATTAATTAATTTTCAATTCTAATTTTAAATTAAGTCAAATATAAAAATCTAGTGAGGTACCAAGTTGACCCACTTGATAACAATAACGTGACAACCACAAAACAAGCAATAATAAAAATAAAAAAATAAAAAACAAAATTCAGATAATTATTTTTTTAATTTTAACTAGAGTAAATACTAAATTTTGTATAGGTAAGATTTTAACTGGAACACAAAATAGCAGATATGTTGTCAGCTAGCTTAACAGGTAAAGTTAAGCCAAAATGAAACGAAAACTCGAAACCGTATGCATGGGATCGTAAAAGGAACATACCAGGACGAAGGTGGTCAGGGCCAGCGTTGATGAGGTTCATAAGCCCGGCCCGGCCGTAGAATTTAGCAAGAAAGACGGTGGCATTGGCTTGAGATTCAGGAGACTTAATCCACTGTAAACAAGGTCTAATACTACAGTTTTCGTTACACCCTTTACGTAACACTCTACACCCGTTACAACTCATCCGCATTTTTGTTGTATATATATTTTGTGTCGTATAATATAAAGTTTCAAACTTTGGTATAAAATGAGATGAATAGAGAAGATATAATTTGAGTTTGAGAGAGAGAGGGTGGGTTTGGTTTATATATAAATGAGGAGAGAAGGGCGAAGCGCAGCTGTTTCCCAAAAACTGGTAAAGAGAAAGTGTGGTCTTTGTTTTGGGGGAGGAATTTGTTGGTATTATTTTATTGTTTAAAATATTATATAAAAAAATTAAAAAATGGGGAATGGTTTTTCCAGAAAATGGGAAGGGGGAGATGAATCTTTGTAAGACATGCAAAAAATATTCAATAAAGTAATGTGCAACATGACCTGAGTAAGTCTAGGGAAGGAGAAGTTGTGTGTTTGTTACGCTTGAATGTGGGAGCGTGTATTTCACGTTCCAATTGTTTGGGATTTTTATGTACGTATGACGTACTTTTGAACTGCGGCGGTAGAGACGTACAGTGGTACGAGTAGATTATTACGAGTATTCACTAAGACACTAATCACTAATTAATCTTGTTTAATAAACTCGTAACTTTATGTAGAGAGGCTGTGGGCGGAAAATCGTTTGTTTTGGATGGCTAATTTGATTAGTTTAATTACAAAGTTAATGGTTTCATTAGTTGGTAAGTACTTGCTTGTTTTGCATTAGGACAGTACAATTGGAGTTTTTCAATGTTGTTATGCGCATATACCCACTCGTGATTGTTATATTGCAGTTATAAGTCGCGTAACTTGATTTGTGACCAGAGTTTAGTATATACAGTTACCCGAGTTTGGATGTTATGGTATATTACCTTGAAATAATATGTTGAATTCAAACAGAAGATGATCTGAACTTAATACGACAATTGAGGAAAAGAAATAAAAGAACTGTCAATGTAGACCAATATTTATCTTCTTGCAGACTCTTAGTGTCGTAGTGAGTAGTATTGTTATTGGAATCGTTATGTGTAACAAACGAGTATGGTACATGTACGAATCTCGATATCCAATATACCAAGTATCGAGGTGTACTTCCAAAACAAGGTACTACATATACGTCTATACTCTATGTACTGAATGTTTGATCCGATCACCAAGCCAACCACAATGGATAATTACACTACCATTGCATCACATATCCACCAAAAATTCAAATGAATCCAAAAGAAAAACCCTGACAAATGAAAATCACTACTCAAAATAAAAGCTTGTATCTTACACAACAAATTAAAGCAGGAATTGGAGCATGGAAGACACGTGTGTAAAATGGAGTGTTTTTTGGCATGCAAGTCCCTCCAAAAAAAACAAACGAACCATGAGCACGCGCGTGTTTCACACGTGATATTGTCAGGGTGCGGTCGAATCGCCACATTTTGTGGGACCCGGCCCGGCCCACTTCACCAGCTCCTGGTTTTCGGGAACCTGAATTTTTTATTAAAAAAAATTGAAAACCGCTGATATGTTAAAACCGGGGCCTGGTTTCTGGTAAGCGGTTTTGAAAAGAGGGTTTTAGGACTGTGGGCGCCCAATAAGAGGTTTTGCTTATTTGGGGGTGGGGGCCCACTTGGGCGGTCGTCATACTTTGTTCTTATCTCAGTTTAGATCCCACAAGGTTGGACCTTTTAATTATTTCTAATTTAATTTAATTACAACTTGGACTTTAATTATTAAATCTAAGCATAATTAGTTTAGTACAATACTTCTATAATAAGATAGTATAGGACATTATTAAATCGAGTAAGCATAGTTGATTTGGTAAGAGACTCTAATTAGTTGAGCACCTTGATTTAAACCCACAAGTGTTCCGAGTCCTATTCTCATGTGTGTATAGTATAGTGTGAACTGTGAAGTGTCCCATTGTACATGGATACGCGGATAAGTGTTACTCATCTCGTTCAATAAACTTATCATATCATGTTCGATTCCTCATATCTCCACCACCGCAATATTATTAGGTTGTTCTATATAACAACAAAAATGTTAGAGTTAGCCATTTGTAATGTTTATATGTAAAATTATCATCTTCATTTCCACCAAAACACTGATTAACATTGTATCGTTCCTTACGCATCATAGGATTAAACTATATCAAATTAATTGGTAATATATAAGAAAAATAGTTTTCGAGCTATATTCGTATTCGGAACACCCCCTAAATTCGCCCGTAAGTAGATGTCATACTTGGTACACACACCACATGAAGCGTAGGTAGAGGAGTAGAGTGATCAATTTGGGAAGAAAACGGGTGGCCGCTAAGAATTTGGAGAGACAATCAACGAAAGAGTTTTCACTTAACTAATAAGAGCTCGTACTTTAATTTTTCTAGTGGTAGATAATACTACATTAACTTAATTAATAAACTATTGCTTAATCATCAAATTAGTAGAATCATTATAGTTTAAACTAAATTTATAGTGGATTTGTCAGGTAATTGTACGTTAAGATTCCAGATATAGTTACACGTCATGAAATGCTTTTGTTAGCTGCGCCTATTTTACACTTCCCCTAAGTTTTGTCTCTCCTACATCTCCAAATGCCAACTTGATTAATCTAATCACTATTATATTACCCCAAGTTGTCATCAAATGTAATCAACTTGCTTAATTAATCATGATTAGCTCACTTCATAGTAGACTAGTAGTTGTTAATTATGCCGAATTTTTGGTCACCTCCTTTTCGTAACCAACGGTTATTTTTCCTGATTTTATATCAAAAAGTTGTAAATTAGAAAGTTGAATTGTTGTACCAAGGGTCTGAAAAACTATGGGCGTTGGGAAAGTTAAAGATTATAGATAGCTGACAATCAAATGTCGTTTCTTCATATGGACATATGAATTTCGTATATTTACGTAGTTGAACTGTGATTATTAGGTCTGTTTATAAAGTGTGATCGGAGGATCTTGACGAATTTTATGAAAAATTAGATCGAGTTTAATTATATTAAGGTCAAAATCAATTAATGAGTTAAAAACCACCACCATGCAATCATGCATAATGTAATAGACCTATCACCATCAGACAAATTAGAGTCCGAGTCTTATAAGACACTAATTCCAATTCTGTGAGTATTGTGTTCATTGTTACATACAATGTTTTGGACTTTTGAGTCAATTGAGTTCAATTATTGATTAGAAACGCATAGTAGTATATTGCAAAGTTTTCAATCCTTTTGAATACGGCCAAATGAATTACCTAGATGGTCGATATTGAACTTTTATAGTGAAAATTGCAAGCAGTATGAGTACGTTTTTAGATTTGTGCATTTGGTGTACTAATTTTAACTAATCTTGTTAGACATTACACGTCCATATATATTCAAATAGACGAAATAGTATACTTCAAGATTGTTTCTGAGCTATTTACTTGAACAGGTGGTGATGGCATAATCGAGTGAGTCAATCATGTCTAAAGATATGATAATTTATCAATATATCAGAGTACTTGTAGTAACATCAACTCACTTAATTATTTTCTCACGTCATTCAGATTCGCGATAATAATTATCCTCACAACCCCAATATACATCCAAAATCTCAATATTCCACCAAATTTGTCCAATCTCTCGATTCTTTTAACCTAGACTCATATTCCATTTCTCAACTAGAAAATAACTATTACGAAATTCGGGCACTAGAGTAATTTAATTAGGCTAAATCAACTTGTAATTTGCATGATAATCAACTTGATAGTAATTTAAAGTGCCGTAGTTCAAAACGTCCAAGCAAAATCTACAAGTATCAAGATCACATGTAATATTCTTGGTTTGTTGAACAAGAAATATTACTACCAAAGAATACCACCCTTCCATTTGAAGGCTTAGTGCATGCATGTGAAGACCTAATGGCCTATGTTTTAAAGGACACTACCTAACGTTTCACTAAACTGACCGTTTCTTTTGGTAGGACCAAAAAGATACTCCTACGAAACAAGGCAAGCTAAGAAACGGGTGTTTCGTGGAAACTTATAACAGACACAAACGAAAAGATTGCTACATCGTAAAGTAAAACACACGAACACAGACACAGACACGATTATACAAACACGACTGTGGAACTGATATACAGTGATGTAAAAAGAATTCGATTTTCAAAACAACGAGAAATAAGTTACCTACGCAGTTTTCAGTGAACTTTATCATACTTCGATTCCGTTGCTCAGATCCAAATAATTTTTTCCATTGTAACAAGAGATAGGCACAGCTGAAACTTTGCAAGACAGAAAATGCTTCAATTGTATATAGTGTGTTGAGAAACAAGGTTTAGGTAGCAAACCTACAAAGATCCAACACAACTTTTCGGAGCGTTTTCGATTACTACCCACTAAGAAATTTCACTATGCTTGCCTGGATAATCAAATTCTTACCAAGTTCTCATCCCAGAATAGGGAAAACATATCCTAACAAAACTGTCAATGCTCATACCTGTATTGGTATAGGAACGAAACCTGTTACTTTACCCCCATTTCAAATGTCCTGATGTTTCGTGTATCATCAACATTCGACAGCCCTCCGTCGGGCAGAAGCAAGCATCTGGATGTTGTGCTAGACAGATGATCTCCCTAGCATTCGGAACTGGTAAACCATTCCTGAAGTTCTATACTTGTTTCTTCTTTTCCAAGTTAGCGACAGCTTGCCTTTGTCGTTTTCTCCATGCAGGCATAGTTCCGGGGAATGCCCATCTCAAAAACCTTTCCCAGACATAGCAACACAGGAACATAAGAAAAGCCCAGATCAAAATTTTATCCCTCAGGGCTTTCGGCATAGGAACCAACTTCAACCAGTCATTGAGGTCCCTGAACAAGTCAGATGTTATCACAACAAAGAAACCAACAGCTGCAACAAGAGCAATACGGAAGGGCCTGTTCTCTGATATGCTCTGGTTGAAGGGATGACCCATGTAGTTCACTGCAAATGTCGCCACCTGCAGCATCAAGCCAACCATGTACGAAACTGTATTCACCAGGTTGGGGTGGAACTCAGAGTCCGGTTCAATACATTCAGCAGGCATGTATTTCTCAGCCTCCTTGACAGAAGAGATTAAGAAAAGAAGGTGAAGAGAAAACTGTCCAAGTAGGGAAAGGAAGACATAGTAGCAGAAGATGTTGGGGTGCGGTCGATGATCTGAAAGCGTTTGAAGCGGGCGAGCATGGGAGATGAATAGGAAAAATGCAGCAGTGAAGATGCCGCTAATAGTAGCCTGAACATCACCGAGCTTGACACCATCCAGATACATAACACTGAGCACATATGCAGTGGCGAGGCAGTTGAGGCCAAGAATCTTAAACATCTGAAGAGTTGTAACAAGAGTACTCCGACCTTGACGAATGATATCCGTGGTAGGAGCCACAGAAGCGTGCTTTGCAGTGAAAGGTGAAGCCATAGACGCATCCCCTAACTTGACCATAGGAGCTGAACGACCATTGCCTTCCTCATCCATCTCTTGCGCCATCTTCTCTAACCTCTGTTTCTGCAACTCGAGAGCAGTCAGATGCTTGTTGGCAGCTGTCAGGCTAGAGGACTCGGATTTTGAAGCAGTTCTATTTTTTGACGAGCCTTCGCCATTAACACTAACAGCTTTCCTATCTTCTAAAGGAGACTTCTGCTTCCTGGACTTCGACTTGCTAGTTGCATTTTTCTCAGCTTCAGATGAATCGCTGCTTTTAGTAGGAGGGACGCTATTCAGTAAAGCCACTCCAACATGAGCCTAAAACCATAGAAGATAGTTTTATCAGGTTTAACTTTAATGTGTCAATGTCAGAAAACCACACTTAAATAGACTGCAAGATCAATGGAGAATCTACAAGTCGCTTGTGCAAAAGAAAAAAGAAAAAAAACTTCCCAGATGTCTACTGCACAGAATCCATTATTAAGCGTAAGAAGAATTAGAATATATTCAATGCTATATTAATGGTGGTAGTCAAATGAAACCAAAGAGAAGAGTGACATTGTATGTCAAGGTATTCGAATGACAAAGAGTAGTTACGCCAGAGTTATAGGAAAGGGAACGGAAGGAAGAATGGACTTCATGTTTAGAACATGCAAAACATCATATTAGCGTGAGTACATAATTACTAGAAAGTCAACTAGTTATATAGACAGAATAATAACAAGTGAAGTGATAAGATATACAAATCAATTATTATTTACCTGCTTAAGAGCACCAACATCGTTAGTACCATCACCACACATAAGCGTCACCCTTCCGACAGTTTTCAGTGTGGTTAAAATTAACTCTTTTTGTTCAGGGGCGACCCTCGCAAACACCTGATAGATTGCCAAATAAATTTAATGAAATCCGATATATTTTCTCAATTTCAACTTAAATCATCAAGAGGCATAATCTAGCCAACCTTAACAAAAGGAATAACTTGTAAAACAGCAGATGTTCGCTGAAGCATCTCAAAGCAATCACCACTCACGCAAAGATCACGTGTCTCAGTCAGGATCTCGACCTCTTTTGCACTACAAACAAAGTCAAACTTATCAGAATAACATAAATGAAAAGGAATAGATCTTACGAGAAGCTTAAAGCAATAAAATAGTATACATCATATAAAATTGGAGTATCTATACACAAAACAACCCTAAGATGAAAGAAGAAGAGGAGGGCTGTGGAAAAAGAATAAAGAAGCAAAGAAATTACTCGAATGGCACAGTCTCAGTTTCATCTGGAGAAACCCAGTCATATTTGCCACCATCTTTTGAACGAGATAAAATTAAAGCAGGCTTGGAAACAATATGCACTTGACCAGCTACATGGCAAGCTGTCAATGCCTGATCGCCAGTAATCATCATCTGCAAGTTTTCACATTTGTGAAGCAAACATCAGTCGCTGCTCCATCACAAGCAATAAGTTATTATGCTGAAAAAAATGCTCCAAAAAAAAAAACCAGGTTACTTCACCTCCCCCCCAACCCCCCACACCCAGCGAGTCCACTTGTTGTATGTGAATGGCAGGTTATTTCATGTATCAAAATGGAACTGATTAAAATACTGTGGGGGCAGCTAACAAGAACCGTCGTATAGAGCCATTACTAGAAGGTAGTAAAACCATATGAAGGTCGAAGAAAGAGAAAAAGAGAGGAAGTTAGAAAAGGAAAAGGTGGAAGAAGAGAATTGTAAGAAAAAGGGAAGGAAAATTGAAGAAACGCAATAGACAGGAGGTCAACCATAGAATACTTAAAGGTGCCATACCAGATCATGTGAGGCTGCTTTTAGTTCAGACAGTACAGAGGCTGAATCTGAGCGGATAGGACAGTTAAAGACCTGAAATCAAAAGAAAATCGCAGGTCAGGCTACCAAACAAAAGATTGAATGCATAAGTTTTAGCTTGAATGAACTGGAATGTTTACCGCAAAACCAGCAAATACGAGGCCATTCTCCACCACATCTCTGTCCAAGTTTCTGGCTTCACTAACCTTCAAGCAGTCAATGGCATTACCAAAGTTATGGCAGAGGAACAGATTTATAATACAGAGAACATAGCCAGGAGCATGGTGATGAAACAATACAATGTCAATATAACTTAAATATATGTAGTGAACTCGAAACAGATTGATATAAGCTCATGGTACTACATGTATCACGGAAAGGAAATATTCTCAACCCGAATAGTCGAACTGTCTGGATTTTCAAAACCACCGACCTCTAAATCCTCAAATAATTTGGTTCCAGCCATAAAGATACATTGATCCAAAGACATTGCACTAATCCGAAAATTACTCGAAGGAAATTATTTGGGAGAAAACCAGTGACCCATGTTAAAAGCCTAACGCTATATGTAAACAAGATATAAAAGCATAATCAAATCCAACAATAAACATTTGACAAGTTTGAGCCCTTTACCCAACGCCTCCTAGCTATAACTAAGAACCCCCGAGCATGTAGAAGCTCTCACTGTACCGTCAAGAATTTTTTAAAGCATATATATGCAGGCAAAACATAATGTCCCATCAACTGAACCTCTTAGAAAATGCTTGTAACACTGAAACTTAGAGAAGGCAAACATAGTTCAGGTGTTGTTAAAACTTAGAAGCATGCTGCCGCTACAACCTACAGAAGCATCTCAACATACAGCTCAATAAAAATGCAATTTTTAGCCTAGTTTTACAAAGGCCACCAAAGAATCAGCCTAGCTCCATAAAGGCTTCTAAAGAATTCAAACCATCATCCAAATAACTAAGAACTAACGAAAAAGGATCTTACCGTCATCTCTGGAAGGGGCTTATAAGCAAGGGCCAAAACCCTGGATCCTTGACGTGTATACTTCTTGTAGGTCTCAATATACGAAGATGGCAAATCTACAAGCCTTTCTTGGATAGTTTCAGGAGCACCCTGTGATTAACCAAACGGAAAGAAAGGGAGAAATTTCTCATCAACGAAGAGAAAGAATGATGGGAAAAGAACGAGCAACGAGGAGCTAGAGGCTCCAAAGATTATACCACCCTTCTATATCTAAGATGCTTCTATAATCTAAAAGTATACAACAACAAAAACAAGAAGATAAATCTCCAGTTTATGACACAAAAAAGCTGGTCGCTACTAAAATGCTTCCATCTAAATTCTAAGTTAAGCTGACTCAAGTGACTTACAACCAAGCTCCAACCTTTGGGTCAATCCCAAGTGAAATCAGTCAACTCATGCTATTTAAAAGAAAGTTTCGCCAGAGTATCCACGATCGTTATATCACATCATCAACTTATATGATCACAGTATATTACCAGAAAGACAAAAGGGGATTCAAAAGGAGCGTAGATTACGCCAAAATAAGTAAGCTAAGAGGCTGCCTGGAAACAAACCTTCACAAAAGAATAAAATGTCTCCTCAACACGTACAACAACTGCCATTCGTTTCAAATGTGAGGCAAAATGATGTCTCTGAACAATTTGCACGGGATCACCACTACCCCTGCACAAAAGTTAAAATTTTATTAGATATACAACTTACATCATGATGCACATGATTTACCATCCTATATTACACGATAAGAGAAACAAAAATATAAAAACCTTAATTTAATGAAGAGCAACCGCAAAACATATTTTTCACAAAGTGCTTTGACAATAACGTTAATGGATAACAGCAGCTATATCTTACTTTTTCGGCATGGCTTTCTCATCAGATTTGTAAGTCCAATCAATTCCCTTGAGCGCAGCCTTCTCAAGAGGATCGCCAACCTAAAGATTACAATATATTAGAGACAGTTGTCACACATCCATAATGAGTTGAAATCTAATTGATAGGAGCAGCATATGTCAAATTGCAGGATAAACATACCAGCTTGTTGTCCACGAAGACCAATGCATGACAAGAAGCAAGAATTTCCTGCGTTCTGCCAGGCACTCTTTTCATATCTGACTCTAGCTCCATGCTTTCATTTGATCCGACCACGCCAGTAAATTCCTGAGATGGACAGGAAAAATTAACATTTAAAGGAATATATAAAATCTAATACTCAGATTGACATATCAAGCCTACTACAAAAGACGCACCATATCATCTGACGTGAGAGTTCCAGTCTTGTCGAAGCAACAAATATCAACCTGCAATGAAAGCGTAACTACGAAACTCAGCCAAAATAAGAAACAACTCCTCATGATGGTAACGAGGATATTGGGAAGTGTGTCTATATTCAACTTTGTATCCAAGTATAAATACAAGTTTCAGGCTTCAAGAGCCTAATAGTCCAATTAGATCATACAAGTTCAACGGAATATATTATCTATTGCAAGAAGCAGAAAAACTGTCTTGAACTCGTTTTAGGATAGAAACATAAATCACATTCGGTTTCAAGAGGAAATAACCACAATGTAACACATGCAAGTTAATGTGAATCAACTCTAGGCGAGTTCAGGACAAAATATTCCCACTATCCAGAAGTAATGGGAATATATTGGTTTTAGATTCATGATGACAACACATGTAGAAATCAAAGGTAAATAGCTTCCATCACCTTTCCAGCAAACGGAATACGAAAGGGCTCTGTGCAGAATATCCCATGTTTAGCTAAAGCAATAAGAGAAGTGTTGACTGCTATAGATAACTCCATTGGTAGCTCAGGGGGTATAACAGAAGTAATAATCAGAGAACAACTGAGGATAAGTTTGTATCTGCTTCTCGTAGGATCCTCCAGCCCCTGCAGAAACAGCTTCTATCAGATGCAAGAATGACATACAAAGCTGCAAGTGTGGCAGCACACTAGAATAACCTAATATATAATACTAAAGGAAGGCTTGATTATAATCACTTGCCTTCTTTAAGACATAACCGGCAGCTATAACGGCAAAGACAACCAAGAATAAGATAAACAATCCACTTTCCCAACTGTTAGCAGTAACCTGGTACACAGATAATTTAGCATATATTCATGACAAAAAGATCTTATATTTCAAGAAAACCACATAGTCAGCACAAGATGATTACCCTCTCTGATGAAAACAAAATTGTCCGCATCAATTTTCCTTGACTGGTTTCAAATCCAGTTCGCAAGACAACGGCCACACAGCCTCCATCCGGGGTTCTCAACGAAAAAGACTGAAAACAGAATGATCAGACAACAAACTAGGAACCAGAGTCCACAATAATATACTGGTAAGTAAAAATTACCCGATCTGATGTGTGCTGCAATATCTTTGTACCACCAAACAACATATGACTTTTGTCTCGTTTAATTGAAAGCTTCTCCTCAGCTGATTCGCCTGCGACCGAAACCTACAAAATCCAAGTATGCGCTAAATTTTTTTTAGGATTTGCTAGTTCTGCTAACCAAAGCTTACAGAAACACTCGTACATTGAAAATTTCTGAAATCTAATGTTAAAGCAGACACAATTCAAGAAGCTTAAAACCATTAGGGCTGGACAACAATTAAGATAAAGGACGTGGCCAAATATTGGTCACCAAATTAAGCAGTTTACTCTGGCAAAGGAAAAGCCGAACTAACTGCAAGACAACTTTTAACTAAAACGTCATTATAACTTGGATGTGTGAAGCTAATACATGGACGCCAATCGTCTTGTTTGAGTCTTCTTTATAGCTCAAGCGAACATACTAATAAACTCTTTTATGAGTGGCTACCATCTCACTTCCAAGTTCCAACTCCTGTACCACCTTTACACCCAAGAAGAACCAGAGAGAACATAGCAAAGCCAGTTCTATGGCAGACTTTCAGTTTGAATGGCACGTAAATATGACCCCATTATATATGAAAGTAGGCTAAGAAATTAAAGATCTAACAAGAATCATCACGTATAGCTAAAAATGTAATATATAGAAAGAACTAGCACCTTCCATTGAGGAGTAGACTCGCCTGTCAGAATTGCTTCGTTCACAATGGCACTTCCAGCTAATATTAGCATATCCGCAGGTACAGACTTATCTTCGCCATTTAAACCAGATGCGCGACCGATAGAAACAACATCCCCAGGAAGAAGATCTGTACCAGAAAGTTGGACCCACCTACATCCAATATGATGTGAGCAAGGAAACTCCACATAACCTTACAAATTAAAAACCTAATACAAGCAAAATAGGGACATACTTGCCACAGCGGTGCACCATCAAGGTCTGGCTATCAACTCTTACACGCCTAAGCTCTGTTAAGGTCTTTAAACGGGCTTTTGCCATAGTTGATTCAAATACAAACAGCATGAACAAGGTGAACAGACTGTAATACCAAAACTCATCCAAACACCAGAGACCTACGCAGAAGACCTAACCACATACAAGATAAAATTGCCTCAAAATAATGGATGTAAGACACAATGAAGAGAATTGAATATTAATAAAAGAAAATATAGACAAAAGAAGCTATAGTGAAAGAGCCAAACCTGGAAGACAAAGAAAGGCTCCATGCAGTGCTCTTTCATTAATTTCTGAAAAGTGGGTTGCGGATACTCAAATCTGGATCAGGAGACAAAGTTGATGGAGGTGTTGATATTCAGAACATCACGGAAGTTTCAAATCTGAAAATCCTATATAAGAAAACTTACACATTCCGCCCCCATTTTTCTGTGGCAGCGACCGCTTTAGCTTCAGTGCCATGTCCAGTATTTCTGACATAGTAGCCAATTGATTCTTTCGTGGGATATGGAAGCTTGTAAAAGTTATTCTTTTCCTTTGAAAAGATGAACCTTTGCTTTCTGAAATCAAAGTAAATTTCTTCGACATCATCATTGGAACCAGCCTGCAAGTGGAACACATGTTATTGCATACAAAACATGAACAAAATTCAAAAAATGTGGAACTGTATCAAGTAGGTTGTAACTGAAACCAGAAACCACATCCATAACAAGTAAGGGGGCAAGAGGTTTCCACCGACATAGAAACTATCAAGTCTTCCTCAATAATTAAACTTCAAATGTAACTCTCAAATGATACAGATTGACATTTTTGACAATGAAATGTATCAGAGAAGTCAGAAGGGGTACTGCGCAGGCCCTCCACAAACCCTCCCAAGCCTTCCTCATATCTAATTTCATAAGTAAACAACAAAGCCACACGCTTGAATACCTCAACCTAATTCCTTTATGCCAGAAGGTATCCATTTCCAAAGGGAACAACCAAAATAAATTAGCTTCACAGAATACCCTATTAAGACAGACAAGCTTCCAAGCTAACCACTGCCTCCACCAAAAAAATAAATTAGAAAACCCTTAGGCCATGAGGTGAACTTTTAAGCAAATAAAAGTCTGCTTTCTTCCGCATATACCCCAATAACTGCAACACAAAACGAAAATATCTGCAAAACAGATATGCCTTAACAGACGGCAAGTTCTCCAGTGTCTTAACCCTTTCCTTCCAAGTTTTCAATGCACATTCAAGATAGACTCAGATCCTCAATTATGGTGAAAGGGATAACTGTAAAGCAATTAGCTTCAGGGAACAATGCAGATAGTCACCATGTTAGCCACCTCCCAAACCCTTTCATCCCAGGCATAAATAATCTTCTATCTTCTTAAGAACTTCCTAATCTTGTACTCTTCATTGCATCATACAGATCAACCATACATTTCCACTGAGTAACGAACAGGAACCCTCAAAAAAATCATTTAAAGGAAAACACCGGGTTTCCCCCATCCGTCAAACATTAAATGTATTGACAGATTTACAGAGTGCTCAACTCTTGTTTCTCCTACAGAATATTTGCTTCAAATGCCATTGATTTCAAGATTGAGACCTTTTACTAGTAGCTTGACACGTTGTACAAGAAGTATTGTCGGTAAAAAAATCAAGGAATAATATCAATTTTCATATCTGCCGAAACTTAAAAAAAAAAAAAACAAAGGTTCATTCAAAGAATAGGACTTACTATTTTCCGGAACTCAAGCGGAACAATTTCCTTTGACCCACAGAACTTTGCTGGTATAATTTTGCAGGAATCTGCGTGGTGAATGTCATCAACCTGAAAAATATGAAATGATCAAAGGCCCATCAAGGCAGCAAAAACTACAACAGTAGCTCATATGCACAATGTAACCAGCCCATTAGATATAAAGGCTGTTACGTATATCACTATAAAAGACCTAATGAGACCTCTTCAGAAAGAAACTGGAGTGCTACCAGACTACCACCACAGATCGTATATAGTAACTTTCAAGTAAGGCAGTCAGCAAGTAACAGTAAGGCAACACAGAGAGTGTATCCCTAAACAGTAAACACACCAAGTCACCCATAGACCATAGTGTACTAATTCCAATCCCTATTTAGTTTGTTCTATTGATAATGTGTCCTAGGTAATCTGAGAAATTGCATCAACGGAACGTTACCAACTTACTAAGACATGCAGAAAGGAAATACATAGTTACAAACCTGAGTGTTCAGTCTTTGAGGATATGAGGAGTCACTAAGAAGGATACAGTGACTCAACCAAACATAAATTCACTTTTTTAGGAGGCAACGCCTACTAGAATGCGAAACATAGAAACAACAACAATATGAAACATAAGGAACATAACCATTGATCATCTTTGCGCTCTTGACCTTCGGTCTTATCTTTGTGGCATAATAATGGTCTTATCTTTGTGGCATAATTAATGCTTTCTCTTTGTTCAGGATTTCAGGTTAAGTTAGGTTCATTCTCAAAAGAGACAAACATATCCTCTCCGGTTGGAATAAAAGAATGAAGAAAGGGTGCTTGACTGAAGTTTGGAAGATAGTGCCTAGCTATTTGGTGATGTACTTGGACAGAAAGAAATCATTATATTTGATGATACTGCTTGGACACACCAAGACTTAAAATTTCGCAAAAATAACCCCCGCCCAAACCATGGGATTAGAATAGAAGAAATCAGACATCCAACATATAATGTTTGGAATGTCACATCGACAACTCTGACATGCTTTCACACTCAACGGAATGAGTAGAGGACACAGTGTTCTGCACCATGAACGTTTGTTACTCAATACATTAAATAAGTATCTAGTTGACTTCACTATCTTACTACTATCTATTACAAGCAAATTTAATATTCTAACATCCCAACCTCATTTGGGATGTTTATTTCTGCCCTAAAAGGTGTAGCAAAACCACTTGTAAGTAGTAACTAAAGCATTACTATCCCAAGGAAGTCGGTTTGAAAGTACATAAGTCTAAAGCTAAAATAGAAGGATTAGCATCACCTACCCCCCCCCCACCCTGCGCGCATGGAACTCAGATTGTTTGGTTCATTATAAGCAAAACTCAGAAGCTCATCGGTGAATCACATCCTCTATCCGTTCTAATCACAAAAACAAGATTGTGTCTGCAGTAGCAGTGCCGGTCACACACTCTATAGATACTTGTACATCTCAAGTTTTCAACAAGCTAGATCACGTATCAAGCAATAACATAACATAACATAAACCAATCATATAACGTACACAATGCGAGAACATTCAGTCGGACAGTAAAATTTAAGCAAGGTATGCACGTACCTTACTATACTTTACGAAACATTTAAAATCCACGGACCAAGTGGTGAAAAGCATGACCAAGATATGGAAGGTCGAAATCCCGCCAAGCACCACGCAAGAATCAGTAAAGTCTAAGCTAGGAACAATCATAGTCAACCAAAGAGCATAAAGAATAACAAAGGGCCATTGATCAAGCCGCCATGGCGTCCGCCTCTTCCTCAACAAATCAACCCCATCCACTACCTTCCCTCCTACATGAAACTTCGCCATCTCGTAAAAAAGACGATTCCTTCCCCTTTCGAACTCGATAATCTCACCACCAGCACCTCATGCGAAATCAAATTCAACTCCAATAAAATTATCCAACAATGCCTGATCCAAACACAAAAATTTCACTATAACAACATCCACATAAACTGCAACCTAGCAATAATCAACAAAAAAGTAGCTTCAGCAATACGTTTCCTCAAAATTAGGGTTTATCAACAAACATATATAACCAATACTAAATTCAATTGGAAATCGAGCTGATCAAAGTAACGCAATTCGAAATCAAATAAGATCGATCAAAGCGAATTAACGATAAATTGGATCATTCGGAAACCCTAGAAATAACGTAAATTGCGAAGTGAATCAAAGTTTCAGCAAGAGTAGATTGTTGAAGAAGATACAATCTGAAGTGCAACTAATTAGATTGAAAGATGAAGATTAGAGAGAGAAATTACCGATGAAAGTTGACTAATTTCTTCTTCGATTTGGGGAAATTGAATCAATCGGATGATATTAAGATTTGGGGGAATCGGTTATTCTATAGAATAGGGTTCTTCGGTTCTTTTTTTCTTTTTTTTTTTTAATTTTCTACTCCGTAATTCATTTTCACTCTCAGTAAAACTGCGAAAGATTTTTAATTACCGGGTTTTTTTTTTTTCGATACTGGGGTAAAAA
This sequence comes from Spergularia bocconei, assembly GCA_963457585.1. Taxonomy (NCBI): domain Eukaryota; kingdom Viridiplantae; phylum Streptophyta; class Magnoliopsida; order Caryophyllales; family Caryophyllaceae; genus Spergularia; species Spergularia bocconei. The sequence continues at coordinate 23,992,084 of OY734951.1, forward strand.
TTGACGTTGAAGTGAAAACACAATAATCAATTAACGATCGAAGAATGATTATGTTCGTCTAAGGTGTCGTTTGTATATACTCGGGAAGTCGGAATTCCCATAAACTTGCAAATCCTAGGAATTTAGAAAGTATGGGAATTGGGGAAATTTGTTTGGATGAACACGGGAATTCAATTCCCATGGGAATTTCTACTTACCTAGCCCCCCCTAGGTAATTAAATTCCTACACTTTTGAGGAATTGGAAATGCCTAGGAATTTCCAATTCCTACACTTTAGGGTAACCAAACAACTCATGATAATTGAATTCCTAGGAAAATAAAATACCCATAGATTTTGAGGGTATCCAAACAACACCTAAATACATTTTAAGGTCGTTGAATTATTATTCTTTGTTCAATATTAAGGAGGTCTCGACAATTGATCATGAAGGCTATTGTTTGATGAAGTATGAGCTTTTGGAACACTACTAGCTTGTCATTCGATTTTTTGTTGTACGTTTTAGAATATTATAGAATAAAAGCAAGATCACTTTACGTAATTGTGATAGGAAATTTTAGAATGAAAACCTAAATGAGAGAATTAACTACGAGTACGTCAACGGATGTTATTGGACCATGTGATGTGAGAGCTTGCCTAAGCTACCCACTACTAAAGTTGAGGAGGCCAAGGAAGCTTTCACCGTAGAAGTTATCACCGCTCTTTCATTCTTAAAACTACTCCTTAACAACATGTTTGGTAGAGAGGAATTGAACGGAAAGATTTGGAAGGAAGAGAAAGGAACGGAAAGAAAATGAAGAGAAAGCAAGGAAAATACAGTTTCCTTTGTGGTTGACTTATTAAAATTTTGGAGGAACTTGAAGGAAAGTGAGTGTTTTTATGTTGTAAATTAGTTTTCCGTCCAATTCCGCTCGTTTTGGGAGGGAAAGGAAATGACAGTTTAATAAATGATCATTTCCTTTCATTTCATTCCATTTCCCATGTATCTTTATAAACCAAACGTAGAAAAGTTGAAAAATATGTTTCATTTCCGTCCATTTCCTCTCTACCAAACATGCTGTAAGAGAAGGTGTGATCACCAGTTTAGAATTGAAATTCACTAACATTCGCTAACTTACGAGTGATTCTATATTTAGTAAGAGGATTTTGAGATTGCATGATAGTTTAACTTAAAGAAGAAGGCGCGAAAAGTAGTGTCCGACGGGTCATTTTCTAAGACTTTTTAGGCCTCAAGAGGCCCAATTGCCCAAATGTTTGTGGCCTAATACCATATGAATGCACATAATCTTGTGTCCTTTTAAGATGTCATATAACTTCCCCAAAGATGGTTGAGACTTTGAGATTGGCATGACTCCACCTTCTATTATCACATGCTCCCTCCTTTTTTTTTGTTCTGCTCATCTTCCCAACATTTTTTTTTGGTACAAAGGAGCAACTAATGTTGCGGGGGTGGGGGTATGAGGATTTGAACCCGGGACATCTCCCAGGCAGGTTGAGTTCCTAACCACTAGGTGAACCTTGATCCTCGCTCATCTTCCCAACATGCATGCTTTGTAGAAATCAATTGATAACTTGGCATCAATTTGCAAATGACCTCACTTGATTGTTGAGCTAACGTACTTCTTCATGGTTGTGGGTTGCACATTGTTGTACAATGGCAGGAAATCTGTCAAAAATTGTGTCAAAAATATTGGGTACTGTACATGAAACATGAAAACATTTCGAAATTAGTCGAGCCCAACAATTGAACACATATTATGTTGTTCGATACACTTGTAGATTGTAGTCGAGTCTAAACAACATGAACGAGAACAATTACACCCCGGGAATCAGCTTGCATTGAGTGCATTGCAATTTGCAAGTGGTATTATTGTCTGACTGTATTAAGAAATCTTCTAAGATACTCTTATCTGAAATGGAAGGGCACAAATGAACATTTTCACAGCTTTCATTTTTCAATATAAGATCAGACAACAACTTCTACGGCTGTGTTAATTATGACAGAAACATTTTGAGTTCATTTTGATGTTGAGAGACTTGACTTATTAACAGTTATCATAATAAAACTTATTAATTGATGATTGTGAGATTTCTTGCTTTCTTAATCATTTAACTTGGTGATTGAAGTAACTAACTACTGTATAATGTGCATGAAACAGACAACATGATTAGTTTCCCTGTACACTTACTTCCTAAGTACGCTGTTTACAGTTAACTTGATCAGTTTTTTCCCGTAAACTCGACTATCAAACTCGTATTGTCGTACATCGTCATATGGCAATATAGATGAAAAAAACGGAAGGAGTACATTTCGTCGGCCAACATTCACAAACACAACCTTCCAAGTTCCACCTACCATATGAAAGGGAAATCAGTGGATACAAAAACATGAAATACAAGAAAAATCAGAAATTTTTTGGCCAAATTAAATACAACTTGAGGTGAAATAAAAAAGAAAAATATATAAAAAAAAATTGAAAAAATCTTTAAGCTTGTGTGGTTATCGAGGATGATGTGTAAGGACCCACAAAAAAAAATCCAAAGGCCAAAAATTTCCCATACCATATCCCTTTATGAAAATGCTAACCATACATCTAGGGGAAGATTGGGCTAATCTTAATGCTATATATGGTACTAGTACTATAGTGCATAACCCTCATTCATACAAGGAAGAAAAAAAAGGAAACTTGAACCAAAAGATAGAAGAGAAATGGCTTCCTTGATGTCTAACGCCGCGGTCGCAACCGCCAGCTCTGCTGCTCAGGCCAACATGGTTGCACCATTCACTGGCTTGAAGTCCTCTGCTGCATTCCCTGTTTCCAGGAAGAGTATCAGTGACATTACATCCATTGCTAGCAATGGTGGCAGAGTCAACTGCATGCAGGTACAATACATGCATCTACCTTAATTATTGTTCATTTCTTATGTTCAATACTACTTTTTCAATGTTTTAGTACATTACCAAACAATTTGTGGGAATTGTATTAAATATTTAGTGTAAATCATTTGCGCTTCTTGTTTTATAAAGTAGCGTTACGTTTTAGTTACAACGTTGTTTAGACTAGACAGGTTATACTATTTTCTAGGAACGTGATTTTGTACATGAAGTAACACTACATTATATATAGACTTATAGTAATGAGTAATGAGTAATGAGAAATGAGTAATGACTATCTTTACTTGCGTGGAGCATGAATTCGATTATAGGCACTCGGGTAATGATAATGATGTACTAAATGTTACGACGATGTTGGAAATGTGTTACAGGTGTGGCCACCACGTAACTTGAAGAAGTTCGAGACCCTCTCATACCTTCCCCCACTATCAGAGGAATCTCTGTTGAAGGAAATCAACTACCTTCTAATCAAGGGATGGGTTCCTTGCGTTGAGTTCGAAGTTGGCGTAAGTGATAAGATACATGCAATTAGTGATTTATTACTATGAAACAGGTTAATTTAACACAAGCCTAACCTCTTTTTTACTATGAACAGACCGCATTCGTGTACCGTGAGAACAACAAGTCCCCAGGATACTATGACGGACGTTACTGGACAATGTGGAAGCTACCTATGTTCGGCTGCACTGACAGTACTCAGGTCGCTGCTGAGGTTCTTGAGTGCCAGAAGGCCTACCCTGATGCCCACATCAGGATCATCGGATTCGACAACGTTCGTCAAGTGCAGTGCATCAGTTTCATTGCCTACAAGCCTGAATAAGCTTGTTCATGAAGTTGAATTATATAAGTTTGCCAATGTAGCTTGACTGTGTTGGTTTTTCTTTTCTGTTTTCCCAATCTGTCGATCTCTCGGATTTGTAATGGAATGTAATATAGAGCATTGTACTCTTTTGAATTAGACTTTCTGTTGCATATTCAGCTTTGTTTATGTTCTTCTAGCACTCAGAGTTCTGCTCTCATCTTTCAATTCCTTTTTCTTTACTTTTCGGATGCTGATTTGTTGTTGTAACATGCGTGAACTAGTATCACATCGAAAGATTAAGTTGGACTTTTCATGCAGATAAGCAAGTCCGACTACTTATATATCAGTTATCCTATTGCCAATGTTTTAGGATAGAACCTCGTTTGAGCCTATTTGTACTAGAATTCGCCTCCCCGTCTAGTCTTTCCCCCCCTAGTAAGTCTGTTAGAGTTACAGTGCAACAGTCCACAAAAACTGTCACATTTACATTACTACATTATAAGGGTTCTTCTATGCTGATGAATGACCGATACCAGGAATGCCACAAACCAAAGTCTGAATTGTTGGGAACATCTAGACATCAGACTGATCTGAATCAATGCGCCATCAGTTATCAGAATGCTGTGCACAGGGTTATCAAGTTTCAGTTTCGCGTTATTCTATGGTGTTTAGATACAGAAAACAGCATTTTACACTCAGAAGTACCACTGTCATTAGTTATCATTTTCGAGTAAATTCTAGCATCAGACATTCAGACTGATAAGCCACTTCCTGTGAGTATTGATTAGGATTGGTTTCGGAAGCTCAGTCACATTACTACAGAGTTAAAGCTGAGCTTATTAAGTGAGTACAGAGGATTATACCTCTAAACATACTTTATGATCACTTTAACAGCTATCACAAAGACAGAAACTTTGGTTTAATTTGATGGAAACTAGTGTGGACTAAGACATTACATTATACTGAGAATTATGTGATTACATGAATTAACTTTTACAGTCTCACATTCTTAGAAAGTACACTGTTCTGACAATTACTCAGTACACTGTAAAAATTCCAAATTAATCACTATTGACAACCTGACCTAAGGGAAATACTTAGTGATCTGACAGACAGTACAGGTAATTTTGTTTGACAAAGGTTATAAGTGTAGTTAACTAGTTACTACTTCTAAATAGTGATTATAGTTGTAATGATCAATCATATAACCACTGCAGTAATGCTATACTCATCATTCTTCAGCGCGCCCAACAGCGACATTATCCTACTGTCTCAAAGGCTCCCGCCAATGGTGAGTTAGAGGGGTCAGAAATACGCAGATACGGGTTTACTTCTAGGTTAGGAAATACAGAGAGGTTGTTTTCGAATGACTCAGTCATGAAACTGGCGCCGAGAATTGCACCAATCGACTGCTATCTATCAAAGGGCATAGTAGCAAGAAAAGACATGCACAAAAGTTTGAGAAAATAAGCAACGTTACAAATTTCGAAAAGGTGAAAATGAAGTGTGAAAAACGACATGAATCACAAGAGAAGAAGATGTGAAGAAATGAAGGTTTTCAAACCTGTGTGGCTGCCTAGTTGATGTGTAAGGACCCACATTATCACTCTCCCAACTTCAAGAATCAAATGGCCAAAAATTACCCAAAACCATATCTCTTTATTACATTCTTGACCATCCATCTTAGGAACCATACCCTAAAAACACAAGTATAAATCTCAATGTTTTATAGAACATAACCCTCATTCAGAAAAACATCAGGAAAAAGCAAAAAGGAGCAACGTAACAGTTTTCAGAAACAAGAAAAAAATGGCTTCAATGATGTCCAATGCCGCTGCGGTCGCAACCGCTGCCACTGCTCAAGCCAACATGGTTGCTCCATTCACTGGTTTGAAATCCTCTGCTGCATTCCCTGTCTCCCGGAAGAGTGTCAGTGACATTACATCCATTGCTAGCAATGGTGGCAGAGTCAACTGCATGCAGGTACGTATATATTTACATTTAACTCCCTCCTTCGTTCTTGTTAACGTTTAGTTTGATTCCTCACGCATGTTTAAAAATAAACGGGTGTACATTTATAGCACACTTTGATGTCTTACAATTTTTTTAATTCACCACGAAAAGTTACAGAAAGTTGTCTAGACTACATTATACATACACTTCATCTAGAAAGGTGGTTTGAAAATTTAGTCCTTTTACGTACTATTCAAATGGTTAATAAAACTTTAACAATTCCTATTTCATGAAGTATCTTAACGCGTTTTCTATGGAACGTGAACCTAGTTATATGGCACTAGGGTAACGATAATGGTAATTGACGGAACTTGAATTTGCTACGATGTTGGAAATGTGTTACAGGTGTGGCCACCACGTAACTTGAAGAAGTTCGAGACCCTCTCATACCTTCCCCCACTATCAGAGGAATCTCTGTTGAAGGAGATCAACTACCTTCTTATCAAGGGATGGGTTCCTTGCGTTGAGTTCGAAGTTGGCGTAAGTGATAAGATACATGCTATTACTGATTTATTACTATGAGACAGGTTCGTTAAACACAAATCTAACCTTATTTTTACCAATGTGATTACAATGAACAGACCGCATTCGTGTACCGTGAGAACAACAAGTCCCCAGGATACTATGACGGACGTTACTGGACAATGTGGAAGCTGCCTATGTTCGGCTGCACTGACAGTACTCAGGTCGCTGCTGAGGTTCTTGAGTGCCAGAAGGCTTACCCTGATGCCCACATCAGGATCATCGGATTCGACAATGTTCGTCAAGTGCAGTGCATCAGTTTCATTGCCTACAAGCCTGAATAAGCTTGTTTGAAATGTAACCAGACTTTGCTGTTTTCGCATTCTGTTGTTGGGAATTTTCGTTCCTAATCTGTATGTTTTAACTTTCTAAGTCTGTCTATCTTTCGGATCTATAATGGAATGTAATATAGAGCATTGTACTCTTTGAAATTTAGTGTGTTGTTTACTATTCGGAGTCCATTTCATTATGTCCATCCATTGCTTATGAACTGTACATTTCTGATCATCAGAACATTCACAAACTAGTCTTCCTGGATCGTCCTGATGAGCATGTATCTATAACTCCCGATTACAAACACGGCCAAAATTTCTTGGCATTGACACAGTAAATGGCATCCCCCTAACCTCGCCATAGGCGGGCGCCTGGAGGCAGCTGCCTGAGAGTCCGTAACCCATTGGTTGGCAGCCTGAAGGGTGAGTGTTTACGGAAGCACCACAGAATCTGTTACAGTAAGTTCCTTCATCAGAGAAATGATCTATAGTTGCAAGGTCTGAACCAAACATCATAAATGGAGTAATGATCAAGAACTTGTTTCAGCCAGGATTGAAACATCAGCTTGGGTCATGTATATATAGGACCGACCTGATCTGGTTTTCGCCTTTGGTAGCAGTGCAGCAGCAGCAATATTAGAGTTAAAGTTTAGTGCATCAGTGCAGTGCAGCATCTATGCACACAAGCACACATTAAGTTTTCTTCTCCACATAAATTATAAAATCTGATTGTTGAGCCATTTCCAGTGGTTATGCCTGATGAGTACTTCAGTAGTTTACTGTACACACTTATATCAGTAGCAAAGCAGAAAGCACAGAGCTCCAACTGCAAACTCTGTCTACTTTCAGAAATGCACAATTGGTAGCTTCCAAAGCCGATGGTTTTTTATGTTGTCATGCTGAGTGAATGATTACAGCAAAATAAGTATGAAATTTCATTACCATGTCGACATACATGGGACTACGCAAAGGACGCAAACGACAAAGTTAAATTTGACAGGCCACTCATGACTTTCTAGATACGCCACTGTCCACAAGGAGGTCAACCTCGCTAACAGTAAGCTAAATCATGGATGTCATCATGAGCACTAACCAATAACCATATCTAAGTAAACAATAGCTTCAATCTAGAGGTTATGGTCATAGTGAGTCTAGTGACCTAACAGAACGTTTCAAGACAACTAAGACTTCTTCAAGTTAGTGACAGCAATTCTCACAACTTAGTGCTGATAGGTCAGGTTGTACAGCATTTGTTAATGAAGCAAGAAAATTCGTAGGTGTTGTCGTCTCTATCCTCGACTCCATACAACACAGAGAACTACGAACACTTTAACACAGTATCGCTATAAGCATCCTGGCGATCCGGCCACCAAAAGAAAGAACAAATAGCAAGGCAAATTACCACAGTACACAAGGAGCAGAATATAAAACAAAAACTCTTTGAAAAGTTAAGGTCGAAAATATGTGGAAAAAACACATGGTTTCTAAAAAGCACAAAAAAAAAAAAAAAAAAGTGGGTGTGTGAAGAAAGAAAGTCCTTTGCCTTGTGTGGCTGCCTAGGTGATGTGTAAGGTCCCACTCTATCTATCATTCTCCCAATTTCATGAATCAAATGGCTAAAATTTCCCAAACCATATCTCTTTATTATATTCTTGACCATCCATCTAAGGGAAGCATAGCTCAAATCACAAGTATAAATTCCATAGTTCTACTCATCATACTCATCATTCTAACAAAACAAAGCAAGAAACAGGAGCACTTTAAAGAGAGCAGGAAAAAAAAAATGGCTTCAATGATGTCAAGTGCAGCTGCGGTCGCTACCGCCAGCCCTGCTCAGGCTAACATGGTTGCTCCATTCACTGGCTTGAAGTCCACTGCTGCCTTCCCCGTTTCCAGGAAGAGCGCCAGTGACATTACCTCTCTTGCCAGCAACGGCGGCAGAGTTAACTGCATGCAGGTATACTATACTTCCTAAATCCTTACGATTGTTTCTAGTTCATGAGACGACTCAAAAGTTGGCGTTACAGATTCAAAAAGTAATTTGCCTAAACTTCAAAGGTAACTTCACTAGAGTTTGTTTAGATCAAGGCTAAACAGGCTGTTTTCAGTTCCAGGAATTTGTATTAAACCAGATACTTCTGATCAACAACTGTGAAAACTTGTGCAGACTAAAAGTAGAATATTGCTCTCTTCTTCCTAAAAAAACATGTAGAATATTGCTCTAAAGTCTAAACCCAGAAGATTAGTAATACTCTTTGCTCTATTTTTTATTTCAAAATTAGCAATATGTTCCCCAGGGGCATGAACTCGATTATAGGCACTCGGGTAATGATAATGATGTACTAAACTTTGAGATGATATTGGAAATGTATTATAGGTGTGGCCACCACGCAACTTGAAGAAGTTCGAGACCCTCTCATACCTTCCCCCACTATCAGAGGAATCTCTGTTGAAGGAAATCAACTACCTTCTAATCAAGGGATGGGTTCCTTGCGTTGAGTTCGAAGTTGGCGTAAGTACTAAGATCTAATGACTTATTGTTGATACAGATTAATTATAATTGCTCCCTTTAACACAACCTAACCTTAAACTCTGAATGTGATTACAATGAACAGACAGCATTCGTGTACCGTGAGAACAACAAGTCCCCAGGATACTATGACGGACGTTACTGGACAATGTGGAAGCTACCTATGTTCGGCTGCACTGACAGTACTCAGGTCGCTGCTGAGGTTCTCGAGTGCCAGAAGGCTTACCCTGATGCCCACATCAGGATCATTGGATTCGACAACGTTCGTCAAGTGCAGTGCATCAGTTTCATTGCCTACAAGCCTGAATAAGTTTCTTGAATTATTTTGTTGTTTCAGTGCATCAGTTTCATTGCCTACGAGCCTCCAAGCCCCTAAATTCTAGGGACAAGTTTGGACAACGCTTATGGGCAATCTGTTTGTTATATATTATTTTTTCAACGTTGTATCTAAAACTTCAACTGCCTAAGAATTCCTTTTCTTCTAATACATAATATTTGTGCCACCAAGTGATACTAAATATCCGATATCATCCGGTCATATGCAATCACAACAACAATCGCCATCATCCCCATATTGTCTTAGTCAGATACTTCTATTAGCCTAGTATACGAGAGGCAGGGGCGGATCTATATAGCAGCTAGGTGAGGCGATCAATATCCTGAATGTCGGAAGTGAGAATGCTAACACCTAGTAAGCCACCTAATATTGACACAGCTTTTCTGGAAATGGGGAGAGTTTAATCCTTGACCACTATCCTTACAATCATTCTTATAAGGGAGTGTTGTTACAAATTCGTTCATAAAGAAAAGATAAGATCGATGACCTGAGGTTCATGTTTAATAAACATAAACGCATTGAAACAGGGGATCTTCAAACCAAAAACACTTGAGCCAGAAACTAGGTAAAAACCTTCAGAGAAATCAACATGATCTAATGATCATCTAGACATTGGTGTCTAGTTTCAATTACATAGCTACACATTATCTGCTTCATTTTCTTATATACGGGCGGTTACATAGCTCCATCAAAATTGGAGGATGTGGGTAAATGTCATTTTCTTTTGAAATGTGTTCTACGTGGAAGATTTGTTCTGCTCCATAATCTATACTTTGGTACTCTGACCTTTATGTTACTCTCATTGTACAAGTCTCATTTTTTCCTAAGTTTATGAATGATTACTTTCGTTTCAAAAGGTTCAAATGTCAGAACAAGGGAACGAAGACTTCACTGTAAGGCCTAATAAACAAACTCCAGCTTAACCACTAGACGCAAACTTCTGAGATACAGTTAAGATTAGTACAAAGCTAATATGCTTCCCAATCCTCTCATCGAGAGTCTGGGGTACCTTTAATATCCATCAAACCCCAGATATCATACTCCCAAACAACTTCTTCAGGATTTCCTAAAATCTCAAGGTCATTCACCCAGCTACAATAAGGATATATCCACATATTAGCTTCTTCATAACACCAAAAAGTGTGAATCCTCGTCTCCTCCAAAGTAAATAAACTTTTCGGCATAACTCCTTCAAACAAGAAACCCATTGCTGAATGTACACGATTTAAGGACAAAATCAAGAACTTATGTGTTTGGTGTGTCTAAAATTCATCAAGAATGTACGGAACAAACATAAGCAGTATATATACATGGATTTATTATGGTGGTTGCAAAGAAAGCTTGTAATATTGATCAGGCACTTTTTCAGGGATGGTGAGTGGTGAGCTGAATTGTTGCATAGAAGTTCTATGAATCTATTAGATGGTAAAGAATTGACTAGAAAAGTTTGTTATGACAATGCTAAATTTAGTAAGAATTTGAATGTTTCTTTTAAAAAAAAAGTACATTGTATATTATCACGCTAAAGTTAGTTTAGAAAGACGGCTAATTATATATGGAGAGAGTAACAGGGTATTCAACTCGAGATTAAAAAAATGACTGTTCATTGTTTCCTTTTTTCATTTTTGACAACCACTTAAGAAGGGAGGACGTAACACCATTCTAATATAGTTTCCAAATCAAAATCAAACAACAACCGAACAAGTAAATAATAGGAAGGATAAGCATGTCTGGGTAACTTATTATAAAAAATTTACTCATCTCCTGCACATCCATACAGCAACTTCACTTGATGTTCTAGAGGATCATACAAATGTAATTTTTGCAAAGAACGTTAATGCAGTAAGCAATCCCAAACCTCAATCTTTTCGGGGCACATCTTGTAGAGCAATGTTCTAAGATCACCAGCTCCGAGGTTCTCATCAAGACTGATATTTGACGGACCGCAAATTTCCTGGGTAGACTTAGTGCCAAAAGCCTCGGTCAAGTAGAAGATTTATAGGTGCCATGAAAGATTTATAGAAACATGTGTGAAATATGTGCATTACCCTATTGAGCCACAAAATATAAGTAGCAGAATGCATGATCTGTGAGTCAACATCCTCAAATATACTCTCTGGAAGACCAACACAATCCTGAAGAAGCCTGACTTCGTTGTCGATAAAGATAGACACATGACTATCTTCAGCACCCTTCTCACTGGAGAGTTGTGAGTTGCACTGGTGATTAGCTCCAAATTGTGTCACCCAGCATACAGATAAAAAGCGGCGATGAAGCCACAGAGCCTGCAGGAAAAATTTGCCACCATAGAGAATATAATGAGAGCCTGAGTGCCTAGCCTACTTTGCATCTGAAAAGTTTTTTGTCAAGCTCAAAAGCTGCAAATTTCATGACAGTATAAGAGAACAAGTTCACACACTGTGATGCATTATAAACACATTTCAAAGCTTAGGTTCTTTCAATGTCTGTATTACACCAGACAACTGTTCACAACCGAAAAGAACAAATGATCACTAGTACACTGCCTAGTCATACCAAGTAAAATATGTAAAGCATATTGCTTTAATGTCAGACAAGGAAATAAAGAACAGTACCTCTGTATTACACCAGAGACAACTGTTCACAACCGAAAAGAACAAATGATCACTAGTACACTGCCTAGTCATACCAAGTAAAACATGTAAAGCATATTGCTTTAATGTCAGACAAGGAAATAAAGAACAGTACCTCGCGCCCAATGTAGAGTCTTATAAGCGACTCATTCCAGTCCAGCTCATCCTGTCACCATCCACTTGAAAATTTAGATACAAATTGCAGCAGAGGGTCTAATGTGCTTTGATTAGAGAGAATAAATTAATACTAGATGCTCCCAGCAAGATGGGATCACCAAAATGCTGAGTGTCTTATGAGTTCATTTAGGAGCTCTCCCCCACCCTACCCCCAATCTCCTCCTTTTCCAGACTTCAATGAATTTTAATGGTACCATTAACCACGTAATCAGTAAGCAACTTTGCCACCCCTTCAAAAGGTGGAGGTTGGGGGAGAATGTAAGTTTGTAGCTATTTCGAACCAATGTATATCTTGTTTATAACACTGAACTTATCTACCATACGCTATCACATCATCTTGTATGCAGAACACACAGAATAAAATGACAAATGTTATGTTGATTGGTGAACTTATTCACTAATTATAAAATTAAGCCACAGAAAAACAACAGCCAATCAAGTCTCTTAATTGATCAATGACCCTTGAGTGGTTGGAAACCTACCTTCCAAAGTTGCCGAAGCGAATCAAAGTGATAAGAACGTTCCTTCAAATGTATTTCAGGACCCACATCGTGCAACATTTGTGACAATAGTTTCTGTCAATCAGCAAGATCAAAATTACTCAAGTCAAAAGATAGAAAACGACAAGAAAGACAAGTGAACCGAAAGTACAGAGGAGTTAGTGAGAGTAGATGAACTAAATGACTGTTAAAACAGAACATCATAAGAGCAGAGAAAGAGTGGCTTTCAATGGATTGAAGTCTATGTTCTCACAATCTTTTCCTGTGTTAGAGCAAAGTTCTGCTGTTTCGTAAATCTGGGCTCTAGCGCAAATATTTACTTCAGCAACATGAACAAATAACTTGCAAAGGGATTGAGCTCTTCGTTTGTTGGATCTTTGAAAGGTCTCAACTCTCAAGTGAAGAACTTAAAAGACTAATGAGCAATGATTCATACAAATCCTCCCTATGACATTACTCATTAGCACTACTTATTGTCTTTCCAAAAACCCTACTTTGTTCCTCCTTGAGCAGTTAGCATTCATTATACAGTAAAAACGTCTAGAATCCAGAGACAAGAAAAATTAAAAACATGGAGATCTCATATTCTCAACTGAAAACATGAGAATTGAAACTTGGAGCGGAAATTTTTATGTTCAAGAAAGACTGAAGAATAAATAGGGGATAATTACCCTACGATAGTGAAAACAGCTACTATCAGCAACATGTGATGTAGCCCACTTCCTGTTGGTATTCAGCTCATACAGAACCTGTATATGAGGATCATAGTTCATCAAAAAGACCACAAAGAAGAAACAAAAAAAAAAAAAGAGAGACTCAATCATCCCAACCCTCCAAACCCTTCCATATGGTGCTGAGAGAGGGCTTGCTAGCAGTTCCAAGTCAGATGCTCTCTTAGATATTTAACTATTAAACAAAAGCGAGATATCAACTAGAGACTCTGTTATTTATCAAGTAGTTATCATTGGACAAAAAACAGTCAGTCCTTTACTCCTTTATCCTGCCAGTTACGCTTATTATTGAGTTATCTACTTCACAGTTTGCAAATGTTTCAACAATGAACTATGGTAGACCCAAAGTACTTGCAAGATGTAGCATCAAAACACAATCTCACCTGTTGGCTAGTCATGAATGGTATCAACCAACGCCGATGATTCCAAGCACGGTAGTTCATTTTAGATTTCTGTGAAGGAAGTCATCATATAATCAGTAAGCTTATCTCAACAGCATATAGACTCCCGTTACACGTATCTTCAAAGATTCAGTAGCAAATCCAACACTTTGTCTCACATTATACAGTACAGCACAAAATCCTAGACTAGTTTAGGGATCACAAATTGGATGGCAAAAAAAAACCATCCAAAAGGAAGATAGAGAAAAACAAAAAACAGATATGAATTCACTTGAACTAGAGTACTAGACTATGAAGCCACACGAACATGAAGAGCATATAAACCTTAACAATAGCCAGTTCGGCAACTGAAATTAAACCTCTGCTATCTTCTCCACAATCTTTGATTCGTTCTCCAGTATCTCTTCCAGTGTTGCACATCTTCCTGAAATTTTCTTGATAACCCACCTCCTGTAATAGAAAAGCACAAACATCAGATTTGGCACATACAAGTTAAAGCATATATATGATTGATGCATATAACAACTTAGATTGTTTCACATATATTATGATGAATTGAAGACAAACCATTTTGACAGACACGGTAGAGTATACCTGTAACTCCAAGCATGTTCAGATTTTGGTGCAAATGAGAGAACCAGGGCAGAGAGCTGGAGCTCATCTGAAAAAGAAAAATCATCTCTTTTCGAAAAAATAAGCTTCCTGTAGTGACAAGACAAGACAAGACAAGACAAGACAAAACAAACGTTTCAAAGATGGAACTCAAATAAGCGACAAAAACATGCGTCTTAATTAGTCTAAATAATTAAAACCAACCTTGCATTCCATGCCGTACCAAAATCACTGCTGAACAACAAAAGAGCCTTGCTGTGCTTCATGAGTTCATCCTCAATGTCGGAGAAGGAAGAGAAGCTTTCCACTTTCTCATTTTCCACTGACAAACTGTACTGCATTTTATACATCGCATGTGCATCCATAAATCTAGTTTTTGCTGCTCTATACAATGGGAGAAGATAGTCTGTCGAGATACCCAACTTGTGCTCTTTGCTCCAGAAAAAAGCATTATTGGCTTTTAATGTAATAGCCTCAGCAAGTACAGAACACTGTCCTCCATCTGATTCTTCCCTTCCAGAAGACGTTGCATGGGTTTCTTCTTCTTTGAGCATCAATAGCTGAGATGGATGAATGAATCCCACTTCATCACTGAAATTTATTCGAACAATAGATATATCATCACATTATTGCACGGTAACGTCACAACAACTAAAACTTTGATATGAACCATGATATTGCAAAATCCAACAATTTGCAAAATTTGCTACGACTGCTAATAATAGGTCGGGTAAATGCAATGATCAATACATTCTACTAAAATGTTGAAAAAAGCCGGCTTGGTCACTCACTCATTCCACTGCTCAATACTCACCTGATACTAAACAATTGCCCACATACACAATGTGCAAAACCCTAATTCAGACGTTTCAACTTTCGATTTGATTTCTCTAAATCTCTACTCATGTGGGCAAATAACAGACCACGCTACAAATCGACAGACACCGTGAGCAATCTCCAAATCAAATCCCTAAGCACAATACCCTAATTGAAGAACTCTATCGTGTTCGAAAATCGAAACACACAGCAATCAATTCCGAATTTCCAATACACAGATTCTCCAGGGTCTAGTACCTAAAGTCTTGTATGAGACGGTCTCATCGTTTTCGACAATCGTCACAATGTTCTCTAAATTAACCTCAAAAGTAACTCACTCAGCTGAATTACAATTACAACATAAAGATGACTTCTTTTCAATAATCTCAAACAAAAAGATTCAATCTTTTCAATAATATCAACAAAGTAAGGCTAAATTAACAGGAATATAAACTCCCCAAATGTAATCATAACAAGCAAATGATCGTATGCAAATCCAGAACGAAGAAATGCTAAATTTGGAAAAGGGTCGAAAGATTGAAACTTGCAATAGAAGTTACTATGAATTTGAGCATGTGAAACTTACATGAGATTGTCATGGTGCAAAATTAGGAGAAGTTGATCGAGAAGGTGAAAAGCCTCTTCTTCTGAACATATAAGAACCGCCATTTCCGACGAAAGAAGAGAGAGATTTGTTCCCAATTTCCCAAATTTTGAGTGCTGAGTTTTGCGCAGTTTGAGTGAAAAATGGACTAGACAGTCAACCCCAGCAACGAGTTAAGCATGAAAAATGGTGTCTTAACGTTTCCGAAATTTTAGGGCCCGTTCGGTATCACTGCCATTTAGCTTAATAAGTTACAAAGGAAAGTTACAACTAAAAACTAGTTTTTTTTTTGTTTTAAAAAACGGGACTTTGGTTTTTAAAAAAACAGAAAACAGAAAACGGTACCGAACAGGTCATCGTTTGGGGTCTGGGTTAAGCCTCGGCATGAAGTTTATCGAGTAAACAAAAGTAAGTTCCAAGCCGGCTCGCCAAGCCCTCGGGCTTGGTTCGGTCAAAGCTCGGCTCGAACTCGGTTTGACCGAGCCCAAACCCGAGCCCGAGTCAAGCTCGGCTGTAAACGAGCCGAACCCAAGCTTTGTGGTGTTCGGCTCGGAAAAAGCTCGGAGGCTCGTTTATTCAAAAAAAAAAAAAATTAATATTTCTTTAAATGAATTTTACCTACTCTAATGTTCTATTTTGCTATAATTTTTGTGGCTTAGATATATAAGAGTTTAAAAAACTGATTTAGACTTTTGTTTTTCAATTTCGGTTTGCGGCTCTTCACTTCTCAATCTCTTATAGTTGATGATTTAGCATGTCATGTGCTCATATGCCTCTTCCTTTCAACCTTTCACAACGCGAATGTCTTGTATATATCCAGGGCCACTGATGTAGTGTCTCTTACAAATGAACGAGCTATCTTAAACAAGCCCGAGCCGAGCCCGAGCCAAATCCGAGCCGAGCCTGAGCCAAGATTTGGGAAGCTCGGCGAGCTCCGAGCCGAGCCCGAGCTTGGGGCCAAGGAGACCGAGCCCGAGCCCGAGCCTAAAGAGTTCGGGCTTGGTTCGGCTCGTTTACACCCCTAGGTTCAAGCATGACGAATCCAAGTTTGAGCACACTTGGTTCTAGCCACTATATCAAACATGAGGGTTAATGGGCTACCTTAGTTTGTAGTTTATTTTGCGAATGTAGTTTGTGTTATCGTCATGTTATATATAGTACGTGTATATCTTCTTCTATACTGTTGATGCTATACTCAACCTAACTTTTAGCACGTTGACCAGTCAAGATCCAGCCTAACATGACGGGACAATTAACACTCTTTCGCATTTTATGATGATAAGAACTTAAGAAGGCGTGAGGCACGAGATGAAACACCATCACTACGCCAACGATCGATGGGACGATTTTAAGTTACACTAATAATGCTTGCACCTACAATAAGTCATGAAGTCCCTAGTGTTTGTTTGCATTTTGAATCAAAATCTCAGAAACTAGGAAGACCCATTCCCTCCTTTCTAGAAACAAATTTGAACTTATCAAAGAAAAGGGATTACAAAGAAGAAAAAAGGGGATGATATAACTATATTAGCATTTCATAATGTTGAAAAGATAAAGACTAGATCTTACTTTGTTACCTTCAACAAACAATCATGACAATATGACATGTTTGCTTCAAATGTCATGTTTGATTTTTAGAACATGCGAACCACTTAGCTTACAAATTACGTTCTAGTCGTACTATACTATCTTCTAAATTCTTACTTTCTTAGCTGTAAACTTATCATTGTCTTCCTACATCATCATGCACTTTGAATCAGTAAAACATGACCACCCACCACGAATCAGATTCATTAGATTTATACCGAAGATTAATAATAACACAAAGATGCCTTAATCGATATTTCTTAAATCGATATTTCACAATCAAGGATGTACTTCTTTACTAGTCGTCAACGAGACTGACTCGTATTATACATAAACAAATGTGCGCCCCATATCGCTGACCGGGAGATCAATTTCCGCACATATGGTAACGAAAATTATAAACAAAAACATACTCCAATACTCCGTCCATTTCTTTCATTTCAAGTGAGTCAACCGAGCATAGGTTGATTGGTGATGGAGCAGTAAGATCGGAGAATGGACACGATTTGAACAAAAGGGGCGCTCTCGGATTTTATGAAATGAGCATATATTTACACCATAAGTTACAAGGTCAGAGACCACTTGGGGGGGCTTTTCTCTATACACAAATGCCTCTTACAATCCTCTCATATGATACAAAAAAAAAAGAGACCAAACATGAAACATCTTAAGCCTGTCTTACTTGGTCATCTAGTAGAACCACATCCTATATACAGTGCAAAAGACGGATCCCTCTTAGGTAGTAGTAACTTCTTTCTACAAAAAAAATTTCGTCAAAATCCCGAACCTTAATAAGTAGTTTGCTGCACGATTGTCTGAGCAATGGCGGCTTCAGCTGTATATACAGTTTCCAATTGAATGTTTTTAAGCAACGGCAGTGACGCTTGAATTCTGGCAGTCCCTGCTGAGGCGATCAAAATCAAAACCTTCTACTCTAACTGTGGGTGACTTGAGGCCGAACTTCATCCTAACACATCCCGACTTCATTGCAGATGGTGACATCGAAGGTGATGCAGAAGTCGAAGGGGATGCAAGCTGTAAAGTTGACAAAGGGGACAGATTATCGTCCCCAAACTGAGCGTCTTGGACTAATGGGTTAGAAACTCTGCTAGGTGGAGTACCACAAAAAAATGGTGGTGATGCAGCAATCTCTCTTGCGGATTGCTCTTCACAGTGACCCTCCTGAAACAACACAGACAGAGATCGAAACATTAGCAGTCATTCCAGAACATCAGCTAACTAATAGGAGATAAGCATCAGAGACAGAACTCAGTTCTACATCTTCACACAATCGCAAACAACACACCAACGCGACATGGATCAGAGACATCACATGGACAAGTTTACAAACCACAATCAAAAGGCGACAACTGATTCGACACAGCTACTGCTAGGAACCTCATACATTTGACGAACATAGATCTGAGACACCACATGGATAAGACTTCACACAAACAATGCGAAAAATTTCATTTGGCAATCAATACATGAATCGAAGAACAAAAGATTCAAACAGGCCAAGTCGAAATACATGCAATCGGTCCAAGCACAAAGCGCTAACCCCCCTCCCCCCCAAAGACCATTCCTAGGCTAATAAACACGCTATGAGACACGATTCGACACACTATGTGCTCAGATTCAGGACATTGACTTCAAAGAGAAGCCGCACAGCTAACAATCAAACATAAATCGGAGCGATTCAATCCCCAAACAACTAACTTCTATCTTAAGCAACCATCAACACACGATTCCACAAAAACCAATTCCTCCACCTAAAACTAACAACATCAACAACAAAAACCAAACACAAATCTCACACACCAGACACACAATCAGCAAGAAATCACAATCAACAACACGAAAACCCGAAAACACCACAAATCAAAGCAAGATCAATCCATAAAAAATCATACCTTTTTCATAAGAATTAGATCTAGAAGCTCAGCTCCGGCTTTCGCATCGCTATAATCCGACACTTGGCTGCTAAAACCACCAAAACAACACAAAACCCATCAACACAAATGAACCAAATTCCCTAATAATAACTTGTAGATCACACTTCAATCAACAAACAAACCCAAACATATATAATTATACCTTCTTTGCCATCTAAGTGACATGGTAAGGTTACCAGCCAAGAACCCGACCCGTCTAGGTTTCGGGCAAACGACCGGACCCCTTCGATCCGAAACCTGAACCGGAACTACAACCGGGCCTCTCATCTCTTCACATCCTCCCACCATGGCGCTCTGCTGTACTTCCCACCTACTATTCATCTTCTTCTTTTTTTTACTTTTCTAACTTTTTTTTTTACTTTTTACAGTTTTCCTATATATTAGAACGCCTGGCCTGTTCATACACAAACAAATAATCAGTATCTTCACTCATACGATTCCATGGAAACTATATAATAACAGTACATAGAAAATTTTCCATTTCATTTCAATTTCTCCATTTTTTATGGGATATTTAAAATTCTTCATATAATTATAGAAAAACTAATAAAAATCTAATCTTTGTACAACAATTTTCCATAACTTTGACCCAACAAAAATCACAAAATAATAAGAAAAAATTCAGCTTACAATTAAATCATGATTTTTTTGAAAACCCAGCTGAGAAATAACAAGATCAAGCAAAACCATAATAAAAGATCAAATCTTTTCGTGTTATTCACACTTTAGATCCGATCTACAATTAAGGGTTTGCAAGAAAAATACCAAATCAATTCAAATTCACAAAAATCAACCCAAAGTTTACAACTTTATGAAAATTAACACTAAATTTAGCACAAAATTAAAATTAGAAATGATTAAAATTGGAAATTACGAGGAGAAATGAAGAAAATTAAAAATTACCTGTTTTGGGGGAAAAATAATAATAAAAAAATGAGTGGAAGGGAAATTAGGATGGAGAAAGGGCGAAAGAAGAAATGAAGATTTGACGACTTATTTATAAGCTGAGAATTTTCAAGTAAAAAAAAAAAAAAAAAAAGATGATGACCTACCTAATCTTGCTCTAAACGCTGTCGTTTTGAGGTGAGATTAGGGTGATACGACGTCGTATTAGTGTCGGGTGTGTGTTAGATAGTTGCCGACTTTGCTGTCACACGATATTTATGTGGTTGATATTATATATTATATTAAATTAATTTAAAATAAAATAAAAAAAGCTAGATAAATTGGACCGTGTGAAACTGGCATTTTCTGTATTTTTTTTATTTTTTTTTGGTTTATGATTATTGTTTTTTTTTTGTTGGATTTATTTTCGGTTCTTTTTTTGTTTTGACTTAATGGATGAGGAAATTTGAGGGCGTTTAATTGTTCAAAATTATCGTCAACTTTTTCTGCGTAATTGTAGGCAACCATGTGTGGACGATTATTTTGTTTTAGTTCTTGTTTTAAGCCGTTGAGGATAAGGGTTTTTTGAGTGCTTATACCATACACCACGGTGCACAATGCCCATGGTGCACCTCCTCACAATAGAGGAGTAGGGACCACACTTAGAATATTCTAAGTGTGGTCCCTACTCCTCTATTGTGAGGAGGTGCACCATGGGCATGGTACACCGTGGTGTACCATATAATTTGCGGGGTTTTTTGAGATAATAATTGTGGATCGAGTTTCGTGAAATAAAAATAGTTTTTTCGTTTCGGGTAAAGAATTGTGTTTTAGATAATGGGTTGTTGTGAAATAACTCGTTTGATATTGAATGTTAAGAGTGTTATTGCAGGGGATATATTAGAATCGTTGTTGTCATGGACAATATTACGCAAAAACTTCATGTAAACGATAGGTCTGAGATGGAGTATTAGTCTATTCTAAAGTTATTCAATAGGAACAAACTTGAGTAATATGATAAGTTGACCAATACGATTGACTCGAAATGCTCATTCATCATCATCGAATAATTGAAATAATGTAAAATATAGTAAAGAATAACACATTATAAATACTAGTAGATTATAAAGGCATGGAAATTTCGGAATAAATTGGTGATCGAATATAAGAAATACAAGTATGGTTCATGGATGAATATTTGTGTAGGTCCATTTCCATTTCATAAATTCAATTTGCAAGATACTCCATATACATACATACGGAGTACTTTATATGGAATACTTGATTCTTGTTTTCATCTAATTTCATAACAAACGACACATCTTCTACCATACAATTATAGCATAGTTAATTTTAATTGCCAATCGGTCCATTTATTCCATGTATTTAATTCAAGGGTGTTGTAACTTCTCACTCAATAAGTTCTTATATTACACACGGTACAACAACAATACAAGATAGTCGTTATATGCGATCGTAACATCCACGTACGCTTACAATTTTTTATACTCCCAAATTCCGTAAACAATGCTAATCATATGATAAACTACACCAAAGGGGGTGTTCATAGTCGTGATAGGGGGACACCATTACATTAATATAATCCATATAGGAAGGGACTTGGAAGGCCGTACATGTGTAATTGTACAAGTATTCTATTGCTTTGTTTGCAATCGGCTAGTCGATCTAGTTCATTTGATTGTCTACTAAGCTTAGTAACCTTAAAGCTTCAAACTTAGGATATTTTCGATAAAAACTAGTCGTAGACCCGTGTAAAATTGCACGGTTGCCCTATTTCATTGTAAATTTATCATATTTAATTTAATATCGTTTTAGAAGAGTTATGCTCGATTCGGTATAATTAAAACAACTTAACATGTATCAGATTTAGTTAAATATTTTACGTCGATTCATAAATTTTAATGTAAGCAACACCACCTAAACTCTAATCCTTGCGGTCCAAATGGAGTATATGCTTGTTAGTTTTAGGTTCAGTTTTACAAATTATTATATACTCCGTATTCGATAGGACCAAAACATCTCAATTGATCGAACTGGGTGAATTTGCTATATATGCACATAATAGATAATAATATTCACATAGTTTCTTATTCTACTACATATACCCACGGGTGTTTGATGAAGTGGGACGGACGAAGTATAAAGTTAACATTAGGTTTTTTTATCTTTAAAAAATTAACAATTAAGCATTTTCTTGCAAAACTGGTTTTGTACGTGCACTTATACAGTATAATCCGTATTATTTTAAAATTAGCTATTATATAATGGTCATAACTAACTCACCCGCGGAACATTTTTGTTGGTATCACCCGCGATACTCATTGTTAGCGTCTTAACTTTCGCCTTAGCTACCTGCCCATATTCTTTGTTTGATGCACGTATGTATTAGTCTGACTACACCCACCATTTTGCATAACAATCATGTACAACTACTTCCAGCATAAACGTAACATAATCTCTAATTCATGTTCCACATAAGAAATGAGCATTCTCTCGTTTGATATTAATGGAATATATACTTACCATATATGGTAAAATTTCGGTCAGAATTGAAGAAACGATCAAATTTTATTTTCAAATATCTTAGTGTAGAATACATGGTAGTATAATTATTGGGCGAAATGTTTTTGTCATTTAATTTGGATGAAATATTAGGAATTAATGTCCTTTATATATAATTTGGCTAATAAAAGAGCCAAGAAAATATCAGTTGCCTTAGTGGTTGAAGTGTTGAAATATAACATTGAGGTCACAGGTTCAAGCCCACATAACATAAAGCGTTATTTTTTTTAGTTGTAGCTAACAGTTACTGGCAAGGAGATGTTGGTTAGCGATAAAGGAAACTGAAATTTAGCGTCGTTGGTCCCATTCCACGTAGTAAAAGCATCGTAAGAGGTGTAGTAAAGTGACCAGCCGGCCACCTAAAAGATTACTATATTTAGTTCACCGAAATTTTGTTACAACCGGGTGAGTCTCTTAACATAAACGGTCGCACGTATAAAGGATCAAACCTATATATCTATTATGCCAAATTAGGACCGCTTATCATTATTAATTCACCGCGTTATACCAGCTGCATAAAGCATCATAAAATCGGGAGTACAAGTAGGATACGACGGTCAAAGGAGAACGAAGCTAGTGAACGTGCAAAAACCTCAAAGCTAAGGTACACACAATATTCGCGGTGTTGCAAAGAGACGAAACCGGCAACGGAAATCTTGCGACTAATTAAAATTGTGATGGTGGTCGATAATTAGATCTTGATGGTTAGGTAATTAGGGTTTATTTTATACTTTTATACAAAGTACTTAATAAGTAGAGTAGAATAGTACTTTAGTATTAGAACCACGCTCTCTTTGCTCTGACAGACCCGACAAAAGGTGGGGCCGGGTTGTCGGTACAAGTCAAATAGATTGATTCGGCGCGTGGGATGACTGTTTTCCAGCTGGCCATGACTATCTTGTAATCTCCCTTTACCAAGATTTTTGGCCCATGGACCCTGATTTCTGCTGAAATTATTATTTTTGTTTTTCTCAACCTTTTTTTCGGTGTATTTATTTCTTTTTTTATATGTCTTTTTTTTGGTTAATTAGCTAGATGGGTCATCATTTGACCGGGCGGGCTTGACCAGATGGAATTGAATAACTATTTAGCCCATAAAATGCACTCTACTTGGCCCAAATGCATCGGAACATTATTTTTGGGCTAGAACTATGTCGATCTCGTGGCCCAATATTCAGGTATATGGCCTAGTTTGGCTTGTAAATGTAAGTAGAAGAATTAAAGATTGTTGTTTTGCTGGCTCCAACACTGTGGTGGGGCACAAGGGCACAACATTAGAAAGGAAAAGCGTAAGGGATGGTGGACCTCAGGTAAAAACCCCACCGCCCCATCACTATGCTTGATTGATGGGGCTAGCGTAACTGTAGATAATGTCAGATAGTGAGTAGTGTCTTCCACTTTACTCTTTCTTAGGTGCCTGTGTTACATATCCTATTTCTTTTCTCCTCCCAAGTCCGAACCCGCTGTGCTTCACAATTCTCAACATGTTGCCGGATCTGATAAGTTGTTGATCTTCCCCCTCACCGAGTCTTCTTAACCGAAAACTTTCACACCCTCACTTATTTGGTGTAATGTCACAGTGACTGAGAAATCACATAGAGTTCAATCAACATCGACATTAAAACATGGAATTTGACTTATAAAAATCAACCATCCACAATACATGGTCATTATAACAACCGTATCAACTCTCTTCAGTAATCAATACTGGACCCACTCGACCCAAACCCTCCCCCATCCCATGGTAGCCTAGCTAACCATCCACCATGCATCAAATAGGTCAATAAGTCCCCATCTACAAGACACTCACAATCCAAACACATTAACACATCTACTCTTTCCAAGCCTTTGGTCTTTCTTTTCCTTGTCTTCTCCCCAAGATCACTACAAATCTCACACTCCCACCTCACAAACACTTATCCATCCATCCACTACCAATCAACTTAATCCCACCCTCATACCCTCTTTTCCAAAGCACCATTATCTTGACAATAACACATTGATTATTTCTCTTAAAAAGTCCTACAATTTGATTAATTTCCACTAATTACTTGATTAATCTTCCAAATGGCATTGAAATGTTTCACATCATCATCATCATCATATTCCAACAAAGAGCACCTCAATATTGACCATGACCATGACCAAGGTATATCCACACTCAAAAAGTCAAATTTAACCTTCAAACACTTTGCCACTACTTTTAATTTTCAAATTAATTAATCAATATATTTAATTGTGGTTTATTTCTTTCTAAAAATAGATCAACAAAAGAAGAAGGAAACTATAAAAGGTTGCTTCCAAATAATTCGAAGAACAGGAGAAACAAAACCACCACCACCGCCGCCGCAAACGCCACCGCTACCGACGTCGACGAAGAAGAAGAAAAAAAACGACGGTTCATCATCAATGGCGCCGCAATCAGCCAAACTCGGCAACATCTCCGACGAACTAAAGAAAATTGTCGACGCTAAAATGGACGACGTCTCCGCCCGCCGCCGTGCTCGTGAAGCCTTCAAGGATACGCAACTTTCCATTGATCACTGCTTGTTTAAGGTTTATCTTTTACTTATAAGTAAAACGTGATTTTTTTTATATTATGAATCTGGCACTGTAGTTTATAAAGTCGTGATGTACGCAAACTTTACCCCTGTATATATCGATAGTAAAGTCGTAATGTTAGTTAGCGCTACGATTTTGGTACAAGTGTACGATGTTTACTAGGACTTAACTGAAATATGTGAGACATAAAGTTGGTAACTTGTGAGTTTTTAAGGGGCCTAGTTTAGGTGACAACAACTTTTGTCACACGCCATGTGGTTGAAATCGACAACTCCACGCTTGAATGTGTCAACCGTGGCATTCTCATCGACTTAATTTTATCGTATGATGATGCATTAGTTATGATAAATCGCGCTATGTTGCATTTTTGCCTAGGAGGAATGTGACATACGTATTGTGAAGTGGAATTATGTGGAGTGATTTATACACTTCTTTTTGTGAGACGAGTAATGGAATTCATGACTCAACTAAGTCGAAAAGAGTGTAAAAATAAATCGGGGGAGTGCGAAATTGTGTGTACTGGCAAATGATTGACTAGAAGGTTTGGTCTTGTTGTGGTCATGGAGTCATGTGATTATTGCTGATATGGGACCCTTGGTAGGTGTAGGTGCAGTTATATGTAGCTATACAAGTATGTCACCTGCTATAAAAGTTTGCATTTTTCATTTATTGCTCTGTATAATTGGCATGGTAGTTGGTTTTGCTCCTGTCAGAATTTTTCATGGGCAGTTAGATACTTAGGTTTTACTGTCAAATTGAAGAATTCCTGTGTTTCTGGTGAAGTTAGGATCTTGCAGCATTGACCATAGTACCGCAGAACTGTCATTTCTGTTTAGATTTACTAGGGTGGGCATGTGGTAGTTATCTGGTTTGACTTATATGCTGTAAAAATACACACAGACTCATTGATGTCATCAGTTTACAGTCAGAATGTTTGCAATTTACAGTAAATTTACGCTTTCTGAATTCTGTCCTCTTTTTAAGTCTACGTAATCGTAATATGCATTTGCTATTAAGTGAGGCTACAAATCTGCTGCTACTGACTTAATAAGGTATTTGTGTTATAGACCTTTTAGGGTATTTCTTCACTTACTGCATGCTTGTAAGTTGACATGATCGATTAGTAAAATGTTGGTCTTTGCAGACTGAATCTAGGTCGGTTTGGCACTTCTCCGAACCTTAAGGCAAATGTTCGGTTTCAATTCTATGTACTCCTTCCCTAAAGTCGAATGCTGATTATTTACGTTCTGCTACAGGTGCCAACGGAGGGCTTAAAGATGGAAGAGGTACTTAATGTTAAATGTTACCTACGCAAAGTTCTCATTGCTGAATTACTAATTTGATTTCGAAATGTACTTCCTTTGGTCAGTTATCCCACTATCCAGTGGCAGAGCGATGTAGAAATAAGGGATTTAGGCTCGCTGATCGTTTATGTTAAGCTAATCAGTTGTTTCATTGAAACAGTGTTATGAAAAGAACTCGAGAGGGCTGGAAATATTCTCCAAAACGTGGCTTCCGTCATCTTCCCCAAAAGCCTTGATTTGTGTCTGTCATGGCTATGGTGACACTTGCACATTTTTTGTGGAAGGCATGTAACTAAGTTTTACCCTTGGCCTTGATCTGTCTTCCTCCATCACAATGATCAAAAGCTCAATAATTTACGGTGTTAGTCTGCAGGAATAGCTAGAAAGTTGGCATCATCAGGATATGCTGTTTGTGGCATGGATTTTCCAGGGTTTGGCCTTTCAGAAGGTCTTCATGGATATGTTCCTAGTTTTGAGACGCTTGTTGATGATGTCATTGAGCAGTACTCCAAAGTCAGAGGTAATGATACTATCTGCTTTCGCTACATGTATGACATTGTCTCTCATCCTTTCGTCTACTGCGAAAAGTTTGTAGTGTAAATGTGCTTGCTGTTTTCATTTAGATAAACAAAATTAGACATTTGACTCATCTGACCTCCAGTGGCCTCTTCTAATATTGTGCAAACATGTTTGTTGTTTTCATGCAGAAAGAGAAGAGTTCCGCACTCTTCCGAGTTTTTTGTTTGGACAGTCCATGGGCGGAGCTGTGGCTCTGAAGGTGCATCTGAAGCAACCCAACGCGTGGAATGGCGCAGTTCTTGTGGCTCCCATGTGCAAAGTATTCACCTCTCCTAAAATTGTTATGACACATTTGGTATTAACCATGAAAGCGATGAATATTGATGTTTTTTGGCTGCTTGTAGATTGCAGATGATATGTACCCTTCATTCCTATTGACGCAAATTTTGATTACATTAGCTAAGGCTCTTCCCAAGTCGAAGTTGGTTCCAGAGAGAGATTTGGCTGATTTGGCATTCCGCGAGAAGAAAGAGCTTGTAAGCATCCTCTTCTGTTTTCATGAAAGCTTATGCTGTGATGCAAACACGCTGATTTTGACAATCTTTAACAAACTCATGTGAAATGTCACTCCAAGTTTGTTGTTTTCATACTTAATGAAACTTATCCTAAATAATCTCATATTGCATCTGCTGCACATTGTTACTGTCTGTTATGGCCTTAATTATAGGTGCTACACTGCTACTGCAGAAGTTTGACATATATTTTTTAATCTTGTGTTCAGGCAGCCTTTAATGTCATTGCCTACAGGGATAAACCTCGCTTGAGAACAGCTGTTGAGCTGCTTAACACGACTGATGAGATATCAAGTCGATTGGAGGAAGTACGTGAATTCTGTCTCCTTGCTGAATTATATTTTGATCTAGAAAAACAGTAAACAGCTGCTGCTTTGAGAACATATGATGTCATTAACATGACAGCCTTAAGAATTTGAGCTGACTTTCATCTTACGGTTTCATATACTGCTTGCACAAACTTTAGTATAGTTGAAAATGCTAGATTTACAGTTTCATGATTACATATATGCGACCTGCCTTCTGTAGCCTGAAATTTTACAGCAAAGCTGATAGAGTTTTGTTCTGTCTTCTTTCGACAGATCTCTTTCCCGTTGTTGATCCTACATGGAGAAGCAGACATGGTGACTGATCCATCGATAAGCAAGGCATTGTACGAGAAGGCTAGCAGTAAGGACAAGAAGTTTAATCTCTACAAGGACTCGTACCATGCACTTCTGGAAGGAGAGCCAGATGACGTTATAGCTCGTGTTTTTGATGATATTATCTCTTGGCTGGATGACCACAGCGCCAAAAATGCTACTACCTTGGGCTGAACATCTGCTTGTAGGATATAGGATTTTACAGATTATAAGATAGACGATATTCAGCAAGTGTATTACTTTCATTTATTTTGTACAGATGAAATAAGAAGTGCTTGCTTGTGAAAAAGGATACTTATTCGATAGTATAAGATATAGACATGTTTACTTTGAAATTACATCGGATAGTAGACACGCTTAAGTGTCTACAGTGTAGACCTCTAGCATCGTCTAAGATATATATGAACAAAGAAACTCCTTGTTGAGTTATTTTTCCTGCAAAAATTCTCTGTTTTTTTGTGTCAGGGATGCCGAAAACTCTGATTCTCTTTTTCACAGTATACTCTAAAAGCCTGATATCATCTCTTCCGCTGGTTGTGATAACACCTTCCAGAGGCCAGAGCAATTGGAGAAAGGCTTCACCCTTTAGGACAGTCTGAATGTGATCTGCGCTCCATGATTCCAACAGCATCAGTATCGGCATTGGTAAAATCGTGATCGATACATTACACAAACAGAAGGGAAATGGTTTGGCTCAAACATTATACTCCCAACAAATTCTACCAAGGTTGGTTTTACACAAACATAGGGTTCGATTCCTGACTCTTGAATAGAGCAACCAATGTTAGGAAGAGTCTGTCCGTTACATTAACCACGTTATCGACGTGGAATACTCCTAATTAACACGAAGAAATCAAATTCTACTAGCTCGAAACTTCATTGTTACGACATAATTGAATGAAAAGTTACTCTTGATTATGGGTGCTTACCAAGTGTTGTGTTCATTACTCCACTTGATTACGAACAAGTTGAGACCTACCTACTAATTAAATAAGGTTAGGCAAATCAGCACAAAATCGCCAACCAGACAATCAAACAAAATAAACCCACATGGAATTTGTTCCTCTAATGTCACTATGTGCACTGACACATGAAGTCACTTGTGATTTTTCCGATTTAATTTCATCAGCAGTATGCCAGTATACCCACGTCGATACTATGGGCAATCTCGCTTTCTCGGGCGCTGAACTTAATCTAAAGGATAAACCAACGACTTTTTGTAACGCCGATTGTTTTACTTGCAATAGTTAAGAAACAAACTCATAAGTCATAATCGAAGATGAGAGTGCTTATCACTCACGCAACTTACGCTTACCAACTTTGGAATGACTTTGTGAGTTTGGAACTACTAGTGTGTTAGTGTCCCTACTTTAAATGGGTAATGTAGTGCGCGCAATAACAGGACCAACAAAAACATGTCACTCTTTTTTTTAATCTTCTCATCTTTCCTCAAATGGAAGAAAGCTGAGTGATCTTCCAACATGTTCTTCCTTTACATGTTTCATGATAATTATGAATTATTATGATGATGTCAATCCATTATTATAAAGTTTGTGATTTTATTATAAAGTTTGGGCATTTCCCAATTTTGTTGCCCATATAACTTTACTGGATATATTTTCTACTCCTTTCTTTGTTTTTGCAGCTTCTTTAAGATTATGGCCTTATCTTTTTGCTATGCTTATCCTTGGATCAGCTCAAAGGTAATTACTTTCTCTATGTAATCTTATGATTGTGTTTATAAGTTCAATTATATGTCTTTAAGTGGTAAGATGTCGTAATTTTATTTGAGAAAATTTTCATTTTTGAAGTTTAGAATTATGGTTTTGGCTGTGGTTGTTATTTTCGATGTTTCGGATGACGATTCATGTTAGTCTGACCCTAGTCATTTCAGGACTAAGGCTTAGTTGTCGTTATTGTATCGTGATAGTGTGATAATAATAGTGTTATGATGAGAGTTTTAGTGGGTTGGAGACAGAACTAATAATTTAGGGTGTGGAAATTTTGTTATATTTTACATGGGTTTTCACCAAATTGATTAATTGTCCATGTTATTGAATTCTGGGAATTTCATTGCTCATGAATTCTTCCAGATTAATTGTGCTCAGAAAGTTGAACCTTGGTCATTTGATTTACACAATTGGCTGTTTCTTCAATTTGAAGCTTTCATGAAAAATGTATAAATTTGAATTCAGGGAATTGTAGATTACTTGGTTGGTCGTTTTGACTGGCCATGTTGGGAGATACTTCTAGACCAAATGAAAATGCGCAAATTTAGTGGAGTTGGTAGAATACATTGCAGCAACAAGTGAATTCATTTGGTCTAAAAGTAGCTCCCAACATGGACTGATTTTTACAACATCACTTAGCTAGCTGCTCAGTTCTCGGATGGCTGGCTGCTTGGACAAGTTACGGGAAAATAGCTAGTTAAGTGATGGGTAGCTAGTCAAGTTCTCAGGATGCCAATATCTTTGGTTACGATTTTGTAGATTCAATGCGTCAGCCTATTGCATGGACACCGTCCTAAGAGTGGATTAGACGCAAGGTTCCTTCACAGTCCTCAAAGCTTCAGCACTGAGCTGTTTGGCAAACATGTGCTGGGAGCCGAGGTAAAGCATGACTGGTCTTTCATGGGAGGTCATAGAATTACTTTTAGAGCGACAGTAGACAGATGCATTAATCTGCGGAAGAGTTCAGGAGTTTGTTATTCATGTAAGCCACCTCTATCAGAATTGATCTCTTCTTTGGTGAAAAATGTTGTTCTCAATTCTCAAATACGAATGAGGATCTGTCAGAATTAAATAACATCTTGCATGTTTTGTGAACATTACTCTTTCATTTGCTGCTGCATCTTCGGTCTAGAAATGGTAGGTCTTGTCATTTATCAGAAGCTATAAACTGTGTTTTATTGCAGGGTTGTCCAATTCTCAAATTGCTAGTAGTGTATTTACCTTAGGAACTGCAGCCGTTCTCCCTTTTTATACTCTCATGCTCGCTGCTCCAAAAGCTGAACTAGTAAGTTTTCTGCACTGAAGTTTTTGCAGCGTGTCCATAATTATTTTTGGACACCATGTGGTCAAAAATACTGTCAAGCTGCTGCGCCTTTTTTTTTACCCTTGCTGGAGTTTTATAGTATGCACCTTTGAAGCGATTATCATATAGGTAAATGTGGATGATTTCCAATGAATCTGCAGACTAAGAAAACTATGAGAAGTAACTTACCATATGTTGCGCTTGGACTTCTGTACGGATATCTTCTCTGCCTTTCATGGACGCCTGACACCATACGCTTGATGTTTGCCAGTAAATACTGGTTGCCTGAGGTCAGTTTGATTTCTGAGTGGTACGTTGAGTTCGGGTGACTTCATCAGATCTTTCTTGTATAATCATAGCATTCTATGGACAATTTGCAGCTGCAAGGTATAGCGAAAATGTTTTCCAGTGAAATCACTTTAGCATCCGCGTGGATTCATTTGTTAGTCGTGGATCTCTTTGCAGCAAGGTCACTCACTATTCTCAGCTCTTCTGTTCTCTGACAGGATGTCAAAGATTTGTACTCCGTATTCACTATTCACAGTGTTGTATTGTGTTAACAGGCAAGTTTATCATGATGGTCTGGAGAACGAAGTCGAGACACGACATTCAGTGGCTATGTGCTTGCTGTTCTGTCCCATTGGAATCATCAGCCATGCCATCACCAAAGGAATGACGAACACATCGGAGAAAACTAATTAAAACGACAGCCCCATCTGAATATGTGAACTTTATCAGCCGAACATGCAAAAGGATCAGCGTTTCTCATCATTGTATCCATCATCAAGATGCTGCTCTGGTCTGGTTTATTCAAATTGAAACCATTAGCTTAACATTGTAAGGATAGGGAGTACTTTTTCCTGCACAGCAGCATAAAAGTTGCAAAGTTCTGTACAGCATTTTAACGCTCAAAATGGGAACTGGAAAACTCCACAATCTGATCCAAAAATCATAATCTTGCTATAAATCACTACATCTTCAAAGACATGGCCTCCAAACCAACTGCTAATAAGTAATAACCTTTGCCAAGAAGTTGAAATATTCTGTTATAACTCGATGGTTGAAGCACCTTGTGTAACAGTAAGAACCTTCAGATTCACACAGTTACAGTACAAAAATGGGTTGAAGATACAAATCAGAAACAAATGAAAACTCGACCTACTCCTACGAACTATATCCTGTCTCCTTCACCAGAAATTGATCGAAAGTACAATTTTCAGTTCTTTACACGCTGCCTCTGTCATAAACTGCAGATCCCTGAAATGCAGTTTTCACCAAGAAACAATGACTATTCACGGCCCCAATGACATTTCACCTCTCTCGATCTCACATATCTAGCTATTTTTGGCCGTTCACGCTTATGAAGCATCCTCTTGAAAATCTTCTGTGCTTTGCTAATTGAATTGCCAACATAACCTCAAAAATTTAGGCGGCAATCTCTCCTGTTAGACAGAAACTGAGCTGCAGGTGCACAAATGACTGGTTAGCATTTACTTCGAAATAACAATAAGAAATCATGACGGTGAGAGCGAGACAGAGCACCAGATGAAACAAGACACCACTACACTTTAATGCAAATACCAAGAGTTCCCACGAAGCAATTTAGGGGATACTAACACAAGCAAACGTATGCTGTACAACGAACCCGAGGAAGACATAAAGAGCTACATTCAGACTATGATAGACTTCGCCTGACTGAGATACAAGGCATTGTTCTCAACATTGGACTACAATATGATGAATCAACGTCTCATCAAACTCCCTCACCAAATTCCCATTTTAAGTTTGTAATCATTGATCGAGTGCCAGAGCGTATGGCTAAAAGCCTAAAACAACCTTTTTTGCTAGCTAAAGGGTACGTAGCAACATTTTGAGGATGCCTAAAATCAGCTCAACCCCAGTAATGAACTGTACTAGAGATATTGGGTTAATAATATATGGACTGGTATGACACTTATGGAGTTATGGAACAGTTCTTTCCATAAAAGCTACTCCGGATAAATTCAGGTTTGTAATTCTCACAGTGCACAACTTCACCCACAATCCACCCTAAACAAAACTCAAGAGTTTCACATGGTTGGCTACCCATGATTGAACAAATACAAGCAAGTTCACTCCAGAATTCATGAACAAGCTACCTATCCTCATCTCTAATTAACAAAGAATCGGCAAAAGAATAATTCAATAAATTGCATATAATAAGCATACATATATAAACAGGAAAACTTCAACTGTAAACGTATACTTTTAAGTTGGAAGCGATGGCATCTGAATCTGGTCTTCAAAAGGCTCCGAGTGATCTGCAGTTTGATTGGCATCTCGCTTGGCACGCTCCAACGAAGTTGCTTCATATATTCCTGTCCAAATATCTCATATTTGTAAAGGGGGCAAACGAATAGAAGACAGGGGACCCTAAAGAATTACTGTTAACACAACACTGACATAAAAGACCAAGGATAAAAGCAGAATACACGAATTCATTTTGACAAGCACCATCCCAAAATTTTCTCTCATTTACTCCAGTACTAGAGGATCAAACACTGAGCAATGCATCTCATTTCCTAACACTAGGAAAAAAAAAAATAGAGATTTGAGACTCAGAAGGTTCCATAATTCTCTAGGAGTCTAGTTTGAGCCCAGGGAAGGAACTCGTATGATATCATCAAGGCATCCACAATACATATAAGTAAGCATTTTTATTCCCAACTGAAAGTTCCTAGCACTAACTTTGCCACCTCCAAGCCTTGAAAGCAAATTCAAGCTAAGCTCCTACAGTTAGTTATGGTGAACATCTAAATGCAATCGGGTTATGCAATCATGATTTACAGAAGATGACATACGAAGTAAATGGATTTTCCTATCATTCCCAGAATGTACACACATCATCTTATGCTTACAAAAACCAAAATGGACATATCTGCCTAATAGAGCTCTCCTCCTTTTAGGCATAAATTAATCTTGTTCGCAAAGGAATTTTCACTTCTAGCACATTGTCATCCGGTGGCTCTTAGCTCGTAAAATTGCAAATTTCCACTATAGAGAAAGAGTTTTTGCACATACCAAAGCCCAAAATTGCACAGCAAATAATGAATCCTGCTAGAGAGAAGTCCATTTTGTACAAGATTTCCAGTAGAACAATGCATCCTCCAGCTGCCATAAGATGTCTGGGAGATGAGAACACCATGTGCAATCTATACAGACAAAAAGGTATTGTTAGCCCCGTTTATCGCTTCAAAACTAAGGACAAGGGTCATGATACGACACGCATTTCAAAATAAAAGATGATTAGATTAAAATGATTCGGAAGATTGTAATTGCCCGGGGAAAAAAAGAGTAAGATATACGACGAAGAAATGTGGTGGTAACTGGCACGGGAACTGATATTTCACAAGTTAAGGTGCTGAGAAATCAAAGCACCTCGAATGTTTCAGCTTGTTTCGAGTGATTTGTATCTGGAAAAGTTCACAAGCTAAACAGAGCCATACGACCAAATGTCAACTTGAAAACAGTAGGTTAGGTACCTTTCTTCTGCGAGATTCTCAATATAGAAGATCAATATTATTCCGAATAGAATGGTGCTGAGGTAAGGCCACAAGGGAATTTGTAATTCTTTGCTGCTATCAGGTGTTGTCCCCTGAAGTACATGTGGGTATGATAAACAGACTATTAATTAAGCAAATTAGAAACAACCCCGAAAAACACATAAGTGAGGCCTTGTTATGCTCCATTTGAATTTCGGTCAAAGAACGAAACATACTGAAGTGTACAGCCAAAAAGTTTCAACATACCAATATAATGTCCCACATTGCGACCGGAAACATGAAGCAGGTAGCAGAAGCAATGGTAATAGCATGAAGCCGCTTCTTAAGTTGATTCTAAAATTTACAAGTCCACCGTAAGAAACAATGTACAGTAACCACAGAATGGATACAAGAAATCGTGAAAGTGCAAAAGATTGATACCTTAATTGAAACTCGGCGAGTAATCACTCTTCTGAAAGCAGATAAAATTCCTGCAATCATAGGTGCTGCCATTTCCTTCATCCCCAGCACCTTTTCCTTCTGAGCATCAGATTCCAGGTCATCTTTGAATGGTAATTCATAGTTAAGTACAAAACTCAAGAATTCAGTAGATTAGTGATTGCTAACTTTAACAAAATGAAAATGGCGGGCCTCCTCCCCACCCCCAAGGAAAATCTTTGAAGGAATAAAAGGATATAAAAAGGAGAATATGTAGCCATGGCCCATCCTTGAGATAAGAAATAGAGTGATGCCAGCATAGCAACAAGTCCCCCAACCTGAAAGGAGAGAACTATAATTGTTAAAATCTGTACAAATACTAGTATATAATAACTACATATAAAGAAAATACTTATAATTGTGTTAACCAAAGAAGATTGACATCTTGAGCTTTACTTAGATTTCGAATGCAATGCGACAATGCGTAGTTGCTGTACCCTGGACTAGCAATGCTAGCACAAAATGTGTACTTGGGAAATTGGGATTTGGGGGTTTCAAGTGCTCGGAATGTGAAGATGACCAGTAGATTGATAATGTTAATAAGTGGTCCAAAGGCCAGCTAATGACCAACTCAGCAATTAACTGAGTATCAGCTACAGATTATAAAGCATCTAAAAAAGTACAAATGGAGGCGCTACCTTCTTCCAAACATGACCTCTACGTCCATACAAAACTGCAGACAAAACCCCGAGTACAGCACCAGAATATTCTGCAAGAATTGCACTGAATTGAATAACAATAACAATAGTTAATCATCGGTCATAGTGCAAAGTTGATACAGACAATGGTCTCGGCTCTAGAGATAAGATGACGGAAAGAAACCGAAAAGTGCACTAAATTGCACTACATAGTAATGTAGACCTAAAGCTTTAAAGTTGATATCCAGGAACTATTGAGGCCGAGGAACCCCACAACCACAACTTATTAAGATAACAAAGTCTCAACATAGGACTACAGGATGATCTCTCTCTTTCTTACTTCCTTTTTCTTTTTAATTACAGTGAAACTGTAGCATTGTACCATCGTTGACCAGGAAAAGTGGAATAATCTTGTACAAATACATAAATTGATAAAATGGTATCATACCGAAGAGGGCCGCATGATTTGACCCCTTTTACCCACAGAATGAAGTACAGAGCTGTTATGGCTCCGTTTATCATGGCAGGTACAACCTGAAAACACATAGCAGTCAAAGATAATATCTGCCAGCAAAAGAAAACAAAGTGAAATCCTCATTTCCTGATTTCCTACCTGTGTATTGGACAGTGGTCTTCCTCTCCAAGGTTTTTGCACGGATAAAAAGAAGACAGAAGATGGGACCAGGCAACTGAAGATGAATAAGATAACCGACGATCCTGACTGAGAAAGATAATGGTACATGGAATAGATTGACCATATCCGCATGAAGTTGCCTATAATATGAATGATTCGCAGAGGAAATTGCCTGAGAGGAAGCAAGTGATCAGAAATTTGCTGAACCGCTTACATTGACAACGAAATTATTCGCAAGTTTGAAAGACGCTCGGTAACTAATAAACAAAATGCAGCTTGAATTGTGAGTTTGTGACCTAGAATTCTGATTTTTTTTTCAACGTTCCAGGCCAACCACCACTAACTCCTCTCTTTTACTTCAGCAACAGCACACCAGCTAAATGCATAATATTCTCAAATGGCAACAATCCTACCCTCCCCACAAACAAAAAGCTAGCACACAACAGTTTATATTCCCAGCCGTAAGGACCTGACGGATCTCACAAAATTAAGCCATACGAACTGCCCAGTCCAAAAGAGAAAAGATGTTAGGTTTAACAACAGATAGTACTCCTCAGCATTGCAGCTACACAAGCTTTGCTAGCGCCATGATTTAAATCTGTTTCTGTCTTACCCTTTACAGTGTAGCTAATCTGGTCCAATTACAGTTCCTTTAACCTTAGCAGAAGACTAACGGTATGCAGAAACAAAAATCAAATCTGGAATCAGTCCTGAGAAGACCCCTAAACTCCATCCTTCCCAACAAAGAGGAACTACATAGGTCTTTACTTATCACAAAGCAGTGTAATACCAACTCGGTTCCTTAGCAAGTAATCTTCGTTTTTTTTCTTCTTTCTAGTCAATGAGTCACATATAACCGTGAAGGCGGTGAATCAATCTAGTGAATCACCTGGCCACACCACATTCCACCCCTTCGAATCAATGGAAACCTCCTTCTTCAACCAGTACCCGCCTACATTTTGTTTGACAGGTGAGCAATATCACACAAATTGACTGTATCCCTAATAGCTGGAGTAGTCATCATACAAGAAAGTTCCAGAAATCGCTTACAATTTACATAGACAAAATTCCCTCCAAAGGTTCTAAACCTAACAACCTTATATAACTAAATGGCGACACAGTTCTCCACACTTCAACCAGAAGATACATAACAAGATTGAGTTTTTATCACGGGTTCAAGCTACTATCGAACTGCATTTTTCCGCCACGATACACACAAAATACCTCACTCACCCAAATCAGAAACCCCAACACTCCCACACT
Source organism: Spergularia bocconei (assembly GCA_963457585.1). Classification (NCBI taxonomy): domain Eukaryota; kingdom Viridiplantae; phylum Streptophyta; class Magnoliopsida; order Caryophyllales; family Caryophyllaceae; genus Spergularia; species Spergularia bocconei. The sequence goes on from OY734951.1 coordinate 24,030,102, forward strand.
CCCAACCATTACTAATCCAAGAAGATGCCCATTTCAGCTCAACCTCATACCAAATTTCTCCATGACAAATAACATAAAACCACAAACAAAGAACAAAACTTTGATCTAATTTTAGCTGAAAAATACAAAAAATCACAATGTGGGGTTTCAAAGTTGAACCTACCCAAGTACTAAATTAGTGTAACAACATCAAATACACAAGAATTAGACAAAAATCACAACTACCCACAAACTAAATTCACTAATAATCTCATACTAAAGTACATAAACTAGGGTTTATCATATAATTAATCAGAAAGAAGTGCATGAAATTGGGGTTTATTACCTGGAGTAAATTGGGTGACGATCCTCGGATATTGGCCGAGGAGACATCATTTTTGCTGCTTAAAAACCCAACAAATTCCAAGCTTCTGAAAAATCTAATATCCAAGAGAAGAATATGTTGAAGATTTGATGAAACTTGTCGAGGAATTCTTTTCTCAGTCTGCAATCCGTGGAATCAATTTTTTGTTTTCCGCCCAGATGAAATGATCCGAACCCGGTTTGGGATTTTTATGAACTGATGACTTGACCCAGGTAACCGATCTAGCGGAGCCTATCTAGGATTTGTCGTTCGGGATTGCGGAAAAAAACACGAGACTACGAGTATTTTAAAGTTGGTAGTAGTTTTAGAGGTGGTTTAGGCAAAAATAGTTTACTCGTATGAGGCCCCGAGGTTGCAACGACAATCTCTGCAACTAGCTGCATTCGTCATTTAATAAGCGTGTTGCAAAAAGATGAAGACTTTGATTGCGAGACGATATGGTTTCATTGGTTTGTGGTTGATAAAGATCGGGTTAGTTAACTACTTAGTTATACTCGAGTCTCGGTCTTGTAGGGAAACTCTTGTTGAACTCAAACCACCACAACGATGACAAAGTACTCCAGTTTATGAAAAGAGATTAGTAATTGAAAATTTACCAATCAATTACCATACAATTTTCCGTTGACTTTCTAGTAAGTTTTTGTATTGCAAGTGGAGTTTTAACTTTGAAGGTGTTACGGTCACAGACTTGCAGTTTTCTAATTTGATTTTGCTCGTTTCAAATTGACTGGATATCCTAGTAACGACTTAAGAATGACGCGTTTTTAAAAAAAGTTGCGATCTTATTTGACTCGAATCCGTGTTTATTAGGCTAACCATGAGTCGATGACCCAGAAGCTGAAGAAGATAAACACCCTGATCCTCGCTCAGCATAAGCAAAACTACCAAGAAATGGCAGCCATGGCGCCTATATGCCTACCTTCATTTGTTCCGTCAAGAACAAGCTTTCCATCAAGCAGAATGACAGTAAAGCCCCTGGCAGTTCTAGCCTCAAATGGGCACAAAATGGGGGTACAGTACGAGCTGCAAGAAGGGCAAAACCGTAAGTTCCATGAACTACCCTCTGGTCTGAAAATGGAGGTCATTTCCCAAAGAAGAAAGTGTGAGGAGGAAGGGAGAGAAAATGGAAGGAAAGCACTTGTGTTCATCCATGGTAGTTTTCATGGTGCTTGGTGTTGGGCCGAACATTGGTTGCCTTTCTTTTCTCACCATGGTTTTGACTGTCATGCCCTCAGTTTGCTTGCTCAGGTCTTTTTTATTTCCTTATATTAGAAGTTTTCTTTAATTTTAATTTCATTATTTATTGTTGGTCGATAAGGAGGCTCGATATGTTTTCGACATAGGGGTAAGACTTGCGTATATCCGAGTAATTAGATTAGTAGATTATGAATGGTTGAATTTTTATTACATTGTGTTATAATGTGTGGTGCTTTTTTGCTTTTGGGTGATGTAATTGTAATTGTAATTTTTTGAATTTGGCATTGTAGCACTAATTTGATGGGTAATGGTGGAAAGATTTGATCTTGTAATGTTGAGTAGTGATAATTTATTGTTGGTTGATAAGGAGACTCTCTATGTTTTCGACATAGGGGTAAGACTTGCGGACACTCGATCCCTCCTAACTTGCATAGGCGGGAGCCTTTGAGAATTGAGACGGGGGAGAGGGGAGGGGGTAATATTGTTGTGGTGTGTTATAGTGTGTGGTGTAATTTGCTTTCGGGTGATGCAAATATGCAATTGACTAATTTCATGAGTTTGCTATGTTCAGCAGTAATTTGATGGGTAGTGATAGAAAGATTTGATCTTGCAATATTGAGTACCAAGTGATTAGTAAATATGCCAATACCATGTGATTCTGATGGATGAATTTTCATAGTATTGTATAAAAGGCATGATCTTGCAATACTTGGTAAGTGTTGATCATTTGATATAGTTGCTTGGGTTGTGGCACTACAGATTTAGGCTTGCTCACCCAGTTGATTTCGATATTAGTATGTCAAATAATCTTAGAATCAGATATTTTCGGGTAAAGGGGATCATTGCCTAAGTTTTTGTCAGTTGTATGTCTCACTCTTATGGTTATTGAATTGGATTCTTTGCTTCCTTAGTCGAAGATAACTAACAGGCTGCAATTGCTTCGTTAGCTTTTCTGGAGTGTTGGCAGAGTTCAGAGTTGTATTACCTGCATTTTTGAATCTTCAATTACTAAATTTAAAACTTCTGGCATGTTTGGTATCGGATGCTATTTCACAATCAAGTAGAGATTATGTGGTGCATTTTGTCCTGTTAATTTGTTCTGCTGCTCAGCAGAATCGCCATAACCATAATTCTGTCTGGTGAAGTTGGTGGTTCTTAGTTCTGTTGCTATTTCGAATGTAACCCATTGATCAAGCTGGCACACGTGTCTTGTTGTTGACAGTCTTACATTTGTGTATGGCCAGGGTGAAAGTGATGCTCCAGCTGATAAAGTTGCTGGTACACTCGAGGTAATTATTGTTCCTGGTCTTAACCCTAAACCTTCTACTTCCTTAACATGCCAGCCCATGGTTCCCGAATTTGTCTGCTTCAAAGTAAACTAGGAAGTTTTGGTTGATGTAAGTTGCTTTTGATATCGAGTTGCTTTCCTATTTACTCTCACCTGTGCAGTAGACACATGCAGCTGATATAGCACACTTCATTAAAAAAGAACTCACAGCTCCTCCTATTTTGCTTGGACATTCTTTTGGAGGTCTTATAGTTCAATATTATCTATCAAGCGCACAAAACGAGAAGACTGTAGGTATTGTCATGTTCCATTTTTCCACTTCAATTTTTTGCTATCCCTTCCAAAGTTCTAGTTAGCTGTATATTGCACACAAACGCTATTTTCTTAACATGAGTGATTTGTGAAACAATCTCTTAACTGGGATGCTTTGGTTCTGTTACTTTTTTTTATGAAAGTTGGCAACTATTCGAGTTTATTTATCAGTAGTTCTTAGAGAAAGAGTTGTATGTTACTTCTTTTTTCCTCTTTTCCACTTCAAAATTCACAATCTTTAATTGCATAGGTTAACCTGCAAATAAACCTTCCTCGATATATAACTGGTTTGACTGTGAAAATGTTGTCCTTCTCTACTAGATTTGAGAAACCTAAATCCAGAGCTTGCGGCAGCTGTACTTGTCTGCTCTGTGCCTCCATCTGGTAATAGGTGACCACCTATCTCTATCTCTAAAAATCGTTTATAGATCTAGAATAGGCTTCCTGATCAGTGATCAACTTGTTTCTGATGTTGCTTAATTTTGTGCAGTGGCTTAGTTTGGAGATATCTTTTCTCAAACCCCATCGCTGCTTTCAAGGTATTACTTTTGATTGTCCTTTGGACTTCTTTGGCTTTCTCCCGTTGTGTTTCTTTTTGTTGTTCAATCAATGGACAATTATGTGTCGATATCATATCACCTGAATGCCGCATAAAAGAGTAAACTACGGGATGAGGTTATATATGTATGAAAGAACTGTAACTTCACAGTGGAGGACACTCAATTGAACTTTTTCAATCATAAACCTCTCCTAGAATCATCTTGGCTCCTTGTCATAGCGGTGTTTTACCATCGAGTCATCGACTATGTGGGATGTTTTTTTATGTTAAGGTGTTACTGTGTTACTACTTGGGAGTTGGGAATATCTGCTTATCTAGTGTGTTTGTGAAGCTTATAGGAATCTAACTGTATGATGGTAACGTTTGAAATCTTGAGTAATCTTCTGACCTCACCCTCTATCATGTGTACGATTGATTGTTCAAATCCCATTCAGTCAATTCGCACCGACAAAATCCTGTCCAAGGAAAACTGTTCTGAAGAAATTTGACTGATGAACTTCTTTAAGCTCTATGCCAGAATGATGTTTTTTTAACCTTGGAAGCAGCTTGTTAGTTGTTGATGACTCTTCTTTTTAATTGGGCAGGTGACTCGTAGCTTAGCAGCAAAAGCCTTCCAGACTGATTTGCCGTTGTGCAAGGAGACCTTTTTCTCTGCCCAGATGGACTCTCGGCTGGTCCAACGGTCTGATTACTTTCTTTTCGCTTGGCTCCATGTTACATTCTTCTGTTTCGATTTTGTACTCTTAGATTACCTGGTTTTTTTTTTTTTTTTTTTGACAACGTCTAAAGAAAGATTACCTGGTTAAGTTATGCAGGTTATGCAGTTTCCATGCTTTTTTCCCCCTAATAAACAGTGTATTACAGACCTTGTTTCGGCTATCCAACACATGTTAGTGCATGAGATATTCAACTTTGTTTATTTCTCAGGTACCAGCAGTTGATGAAAGAAAGTTCAAGGTTGCCGTTGTTTGATTTGAGGAAGCTAAATGCTTCACTTCCTGTTCCTTCAGTTCCCGAGTCTTCTGTTCAAGTTCTTGTTGTGGGTGCGAAAGATGACTTCATAGTGGTACAGTAATTGCCCAGATCTATGTTTGCTTGGAATTCCGCATCATACTTGCTCCTCAGTACTCAATCCTCACCATACCCACATATTAATTACAGCTTGTTGACAAGATTCTGAGTTCATTGTTGCTTGATTTTGAAGCTCTCTTCCATACATTGTTTTTCATTAACAGTCAACTGATGATGGTTGTAGGATGCTGAGGGACTTGCTGAAACGGGCAGATTCTATGGCGTCTCTCCTGTCTGCGTGGAAGGGCTTGCCCACGACGTGATGTTGGATTGTTCATGGGAAAAAGGGGCAAATGTTATCCTGTCATGGTTGCAAACTCTCTAGCACTATGGGGCTTAATATTACTGTTTTCAGTAAATAAAGCAATTCCATTAGGGATGCAGAGATGTCTACTAGTCATTGAGTAGTAGTACTGATAATTCGGTTCAAAACCGCGTCAATATCCACATCTACATCGGAAAATAGCAGTTCCGTCAGAGAGATCTGTTTCATGGGGAATATTTGTGCTAGAATTAGGGTACTTCATGTAGAACAAGGTTGTGTGAATTTGACTCTTGAAATATAGTCATGGCAAGCTTTAAAAGTCTGAAAGCCAGTTGGGTTGTCTCCGGCCAAATGTCTATCAATTGACAATTTCACTAACCAAGGAATGTACTCCTGAGCTTAAGTTTTAGCATTGAATCTGTTCTACTAGGCACGACAGTGCTAAGCATAACTCAATTCTCTTTCCTTGATCAAACTAGATGCGATAATCGGCCATTATGTAGACCGCGAAAACTTGTTGACCACTCTAATATAAGCATGGAACAGTTTTGAGGCATGTATGAGACTATGAGAGGAACTCTACATCCAAATTTCGGCATATATGTAATGAAAAAGAATGACACAATACCTTAGTTTATTAGGCTGTGTTAGTGAAATTAAGATGAAATTGGATTACTCCACGCCAGTCTCTTTCTGACCCCTGCAGATAGTGCAGCGACAACATACTCTGTATGTCGTAATTCGTAAAACCATCTAAATTACTCCGGTTGTAAATAAATGTAACTCACTCTTACATTTTTTTTTTTTAAATAACACTCTTACATTTTTTTTTTTAGATACTTGATTTCGTAGGAAAATAATCATTTTCATAAACATTAACTTTGGGTTATTCACCACTGTAAAAAAAAATGAAAATTGGGTTATTGGGCTCGAATAAGCCCATTTACTCGAACATATTAAACTAACCCGGCCCGACTACAACATTTGTTCAGACCCATAAAACTCCATATTAAACCCTAGCTATATACATAAGCTCTTCTCTTTTGCACCCTTCACTCTCTCTTCCTCGCGCAGTTTTTAGGGTTTTTCTCTCTCCTCCACATCTGAAGAATTTCCCCAATTTCTGATTATCTGGTACGTCTTCGCCCAATCCCTTGATGGGTTTTACTCCTTTCTCTTTACCTTAATTTGGGTTCCTCTTAGTTTTTTCTATTACTTTCCCCAAATCCTGCATTTCTTGTTTTTAATTGAATGTTATTGTGTAATAATTTGGGATTTTAGGGTTCTTTTTGTGGGTTTTTGCTGTAAAAGTTGTGATTTTTACTGTGTTTATTGATTTTCTACTGCTGTTTGGTGCTTGGTTTGATGCAATTAGCCATAACAATATGATCTTTGTTGGATTAGTTTGTAAGTCATGAGTAAAATGTTCAGTGTATTTTGGGGGAATTTTTTAGGGTTTTCGTTAAAGTTTAGATTTTTTACAGTTTTACTCTCTATTTTACTGCGTTTTATGCTTGGGTTTGATTTGCAATTAGCCTTAAAACATGTCTGCATTTCTAGCTGTTTTTTGTAGAATTCTGATGTTGAGTGATTTATACGGAATAGATGGTGGAATGCACAGTGTAATAAGGGAATTTGGAGGGTTTTGTGTTGTTTCGAATTGTTTCTTCCCCGGGAAGATATTGATGAAATTAGCCGCACAACTGGAATATTGATTTTATGGAGATGAGATTATTTGTATGTTGTTTGCACATGATATTGTAATCTAAAGATTTAGCTCAGTTGTTTTCTGTTCGTTTGAGTCTACGTTGATTGAGAAGCTAGTTTCGTAGATTGGTCATCACTTTATATACTTGCATTCTTGTAAGAGACCTTTCTTTTGATTATCCGGTTGTATCCTTGTAGTAAAATGGTGTGCTATGTATTAAGAGATACAGTATAACCTTAGTCGTCACCTTGATTAGTTGGTGTGTTATGTTTTTGTCCTTTAGAATAAATGTGAACTGCTGGTTCGATTTTGTTAGCATTACATGTTTACGTGTGCCAGATAACTCATTGCACTGAGTCGTACTTTACATTTGTATTTATGAACATCTGAGTTTTGGACACTAAGTCATTTTTCTTGTTGCTAAAATGTATTAGGGCTGCCAATATGTTTACTGCTGCGAGGAAAATTCAAAAGGAAAAGGGCACAGAGCTCACTGAACTGGACGAAAATGTGTCTCAGGTAGTTTTGCTTGCCTTTTTGTTTAGGTTGCCAATTTGACATTGATTGGTTCTTACTATTGATAAGCAAAAGGACGTGGTTTTAACTTCTTTCCATTTGCTATCTAGGCTGTTTTTGATCTGGAGCAAAGTAGTGACCTCAAATCTGAATTGAGTGACCTATACATCAACGGAGCTGCGTAAGTAGTTTTGTTTTGTGTCAATGAGTAATCGCACTCAAGTAATATGTCGTTTGTTCTGGATTTCATCTTTATTTGTTATATCTGAACGCAGCCAAGTCGACATTTCCAACAACAAGAAGGCTATTGTCATCCATGTGCCATACAGATTGAGGAAAGGCTTCCGCAAGATCCATTCTAAGTTGGTGAGGGAGCTTGAGAAGAAGTTCAGTGGAAAGGTGCATAACAAAGGGTTTTTGGATATGATATCTGATTGATTGACAGTTTTTGGTGCCTTTTATTTCCCACTATTTATCCTTGTCGCAAAATTTCCCCAAGTCATGATCTGATGATTCCACTTGAAACTGGTTATTGAGTATCGTGTCTCTAAGTCTGTTAAGTATGTTCGTTCTGGTTGCATTATGATCCCGTCAAAAAAAAGGTTGCACTTAGATGGCCCTGTTTGTGTTTGGACACTGTTGCTTACTTAAAACGTCACGTTATAGTTCCCTATTCTTGCTTAATGTATCTAGGCTGCTCACATACCTGTCATTTCCTAAGTGGCTTTCTCCTTTTCTAAAGTCCCTCTGAGGTCAAGCTTTTACGCTTGTCATTATATATGAGTGTATCAGTTGCTAATCTGTCTTCCCTGGCACCATTTGTGCAGGATGTCGTTATTATTGCCACCAGGAGGATCGTGAGGCCACCAAAGAAGGGCGCAGCCGTCAGGCGTCCAAGATCCCGTACCCTTACCTCAGTGCATGAGAACATTCTTGAGGATCTTGTCCAACCTGCTGAGATTGTTGGAAAGAGGTGCAGGTATCGTCTTGATGGCTCAAAGATCATGAAGGTGAATACTCCTTTTTAGAATTACATGGTTATATAATTCAATTTGCTGTCGCATTGTCTAATTCTATCGTCGTTGGAGATGTTTGATGGTTGTTCTTATTGGCCCTGATCAGGTGTACTTGGACCCTAAGAACCGTAATGAGACCGAGTACAAGCTGGAAACCTTCTCTGGAGTCTACAGGAAGCTCTGCGGAAAGGATGTAGTTTTCGAGTACCCACTCCCCGAGGCCAATTAAGTCTCCTTTGTCCCTAAGTTAAGGCAGAAGTATTATGTTGAGATTTTCTTTGTTGCCATAGATTTGAGTTTCAGGTGCTTGTAGAACATCTACCCTTTTTGAAATGTAAACTTGAAATTTTAAGCTTATGTCCTCATTCGATCATGCATTTTGTTGCTTGGCAGTCAAAACCAATGATATGAGGCCTGTTACACAATGCTGAAACTATATGCGATGTCTCCCCGTTTTTTCTGTTTTCTGTGAAATGTTGTCATGTTGATTCCCTATCAAACAAAAAGAAAAATGTTCAAGACAGATCTTTTTTTTTTACCCTATATATTTACGCTACACAGTTCCAATTGTATAAACCTTGCGAATTTGTGTCGATGCAACTTTTTAAAGTTCGTTTGTAGTGTCTTTTATCCATCTTCATATCTCTCTTTCACTGCACACTTGCCATTGCTTCATACTGAACCCAAATTCAATAGTTGCAGCATCAGTGTATAGTATTATTTGTATCTGTATGTTACATGTAGCTTCAGGATTGTTGACAGTCTGATCGAGTTTTGCGTAGCGTAATGCACAAGTCATAATAGCGGTGCAGTCAGTGATGCTAGAATTAGGATACTTCATGCGGGGTAGTTGTGCTAGAATTAGGATACTTCATGTAGAACATGATTGAGTAAATTTGGCTTTTGAAATGTGCATCGGGCCAATTTTCCACTAACCAAAGAATGTACACATGAGGTTAAGTTTTAGCATTGAACTACTCTCTAGGGCATGACAATGCTAAACATAGCTCAACCGTCTATCCTCGATCAAATTAGACGCAATAATTGACCCAAGCCCACTGGCTCGAATTGGTTTGCCCAGTTCTATTAGCGCTTGAGCAGTTGAGCCATCATATCGACCGAGAAAACTTTTTAATAAAGTCTGAAATCATTTTGAGTTATGTACTCCGTATAAGAGGAGCTCGACATTCAAAATTCGCCATATATGTAACAAAAAGAATGAAATAATAGCTAAACTCTAACATAGACATAACAATAACGAAATCTATACCATGGAGTAATACCTTAGTTCATTCGACAACAAAAACGTACCTAACTATTAGATCGTTCTTTTCTTGTTATAATTATGCAAGAGAAATCAAGGGAAAACATAAATCCACGCTGAGATTAAAATTCTCCAAAAACATTATGCATAATATAGTCGTAACATATTTGGGTTAGTGGGCTTAAATAGGCACATTAACCCGGCTCGAGTTTAACATTTGTTTAGGGCCCGTTCGGTATCACTGCCGTTTTCAGTTTTTGGTTTTTTTTTTTTTTGCGTAAAAAATTTAGTTTAATAAGTTACAAAACTAAATTTAAATTGTTTGGGTCTATAATAGTCATACAGAAAATGAAAACTGACAGCTGAAAACTGAAAACCACTTTTTCTGGTTTCAAAAACGGGACTTTGGTTTTCAAAAAAACATAAAACTGAAAAAAGAAAACGATACCAAACAGGCCCTTAGAGTTCGAATTGGAGGTGATCATGGACCGGGCTAGGGCTTGAAAAACTGGTCCAATGGTTTTGTTAAGTCAGGCTTTTTCTCTGGGCTTAGTTGCTTGTCTTAAGCCCGGCCCGTGCGGACCAAAGCGTCCTTTCGGCAAATTTAGGTTTTTTTTTTTTGAAAAGTACGTGATTGTTCCATTTTCATAACGTTATGCACTGATTTTGTTTAGTTGTTCTATATTTACATTAATGATAAACTATTGTACCTTGTTTAACAGGTTTTGATGTCCTTATCATAACTTTAATACTCCGTATATATTACTTACCAAAATTGGCCTATTTTGCTATAGTATTGGGTACTTTATAATTTGCGATAATATGGCATTATTTACACTAGTTCACATAACTATGATCTATTATCGATTTGTAAATTTTTTGTGTATTTTTTTTAAAATCAGGCGGGGTTGCGACGTATTTCGGGCCATGAGCTCAGTCCAAGACTCCAAGCACGGGCCATTTTATTGCGAATTTTTTCGGGCTGGGCTTTGAACCATTTCAGGCCTAAACTAAGGTCCAAGACCAGGAAAAACGGGCCGGGTCGGGCAAACGGGATGGGTTCATTTGTTTAGTTCTAGTTCTAGTTCTAGTTCAGACCCATAAAACTCCATATTAAACCCTAGCTATATATTTTGCTCCATCACTCTCTCTTCCTCGCGCAGTTTTTTAGGGTTTTTTCTCTCTCCTCAACATCTGAAGAATTTCCCCAATTTCTGATCATCTGGTACGTCTTCGCCCAATTCCTTGATGGGTTTTACTCATAACTCTGTTTATTAATCTGGGTTCCTCTTATTTTCCTCTTTTACTTTGCCCAAATCCTGCATTTCTTGTTTTTAATTGAATGTTATTGTGTAATAATTTTGGATTTTAGGGTTCTTTTTCGTGTGTAATTGTTGGAAAAGCTGTGATTTTTACTGTGTTAATTATTTTCTGCTGCTGTTTTATGCTTTGTTTGATGCAATTAGCCATAAAAATGTGAACTTTTTATGTTGAATTAGTTTGTATGTAAATCATGAGTAAAATGCAATTAGCCAGAAAGCTGTGATTTTTCAGTGTTTTATGCGAGATTTGTAGGTGTTTATCTATGTATATGGTAAAGTTTTGACTTTTACAGTGTTATTTTGTGATTTGCTGCGTTTTATACTTGGGTTTAGTTTGTAATTAGCCTTAAAACTTGGCTGCATTTGTAAATTGTTGGATGCTTTGTGTGGAATAGATGATGGAATGTTTAATTTGATGAGGAAATTTTGAGGGTTTTCAGTTGTTAGCTTTGTGTACATTGAAAATTTGGAATTTTCTAAGTGTACGTTTTTGTACTGGTAGATTGATGCAATGAGCGGCGCAATCTAGAATTTCGATTTGATCGAGATGAAATGTTTTATATGTTGTTTGTTAATGATGCAGTAACCGAAAGTTGTGCACTTTTTGAATGAGTCATTTGTGGATTGATTATTTTGATGGATTCTGTTCGTTTGAGTCTAAGACGACCGAAATACTGGTTTTGTGGAATGGTAATCAGTCTATATAATCCGATTCTTGTGAGAGTCCTTTGTTTCTTGTCATTCGAATTTATCCTTGTAGAAAGTGGTGTGCTATGTGTCAAGTGATACAGCATGATTGCTTGTTAATCTTTGTAGTCCCCTTGATTTTTTTTGCTGTATTAGGTTATTGTCGTGTTTAATAAATGGGGGCTACTTGTTCCATTTCGTTAGCATATCGTGTAGACATGTGCTAGAGAATGCATTGCACTGAGTCTCAATTAGCTCTTTCGTTACATTGATGGTTTTCTATTGTTACTTTACTTTGGTATTGTTGAACGTTTTGAGTTTTAGACACTTAAGTTGTTTTTCTTGTTGCTTCAATGTGTTAGGGCTGCCAATATGTTTACTGCTGCAAGGAAAATCCAAAAGGAAAAGGGCACAGAGCTCACTGAACTGGACGAAAATGTGTCTCAGGTAGTTTTGCTTGCCTTTTTGTTTAGGTTACCAATTTGACATTGATTGGTTCCTACTATTGATAAGCAAAACGACGTGGTTTTAACTTCTTTCCATTCGCTATCTAGGCTGTATTTGATCTGGAGCAAGGTAGTGACCTCAAATCTGAATTGAGTGACCTATACATCAACGGAGCTGCGTAAGTAGTTTTATTTTGTGTCAATGAGTAATTGCACTCAAGTAATATGTCGTTTGTTCTGGATTTCATCTTTATTGGTTATATCTGAACGCAGCCAAGTCGACATTTCCAACAACAAGAAGGCTATTGTCATCCATGTGCCATACAGATTGAGGAAAGGCTTCCGCAAGATCCATTCTAAGTTGGTGAGGGAGCTTGAGAAGAAGTTCAGTGGAAAGGTACATAACAAAGGGTTTTTGGATTCGATATCTGTTGATTGAGAGTTTTTGGTGCCTTTTATTTCCCACTATATATCCTTGTCGAAAATTTTCCCTGAGTCATGATCTGATGACTCCACTTGAAACTGGTTGTTGAGTATCGTGTCTCTAAGTCTGTTAAGTATCATGTTCCTTCTGGTTGCATTAAGATCCCGTCAAAGAAAAGTTTGCACTTAGATGGCTACTGTTTGTGATTGGACACCATCGCTTACTTACAAAGTCACATTATAATTCCGTATTCTTGCTATGTTTCTAGGCTTCTCACCTACCTGTTATTTCTTAAATGACTGTCTCCTTTTCTAAAGTCCCTCTGAGGTCAAGCTTTTACGCTTGTCATTATATATGAGTGTATCAGTTGCTAATCTGTCTTCCCTGGCACCATTTGTGCAGGATGTCGTTATTATTGCCACCAGGAGGATCGTGAGGCCACCAAAGAAGGGCGCAGCCGTCAGGCGTCCAAGATCCCGTACCCTTACCTCAGTGCATGAGAACATTCTTGAGGATCTTGTTCAACCTGCTGAGATTGTTGGAAAGAGGTGCAGGTATCGCCTTGATGGCTCGAAGATCATGAAGGTAAATTTCCCACCTTTTAGAATTACATGGGTTTTATAAAATTCAATTTACTGTCGCATTGTCTAATTCTATCGTCGTTGGAAATATTTGACGGTTATTCTCATTGATCCTGATCAGGTGTACTTGGACCCTAAGAACCGTAATGAGACCGAGTACAAGCTGGAAACCTTCTCTGGAGTCTACAGGAAGCTCTGTGGAAAGGATGTAGTTTTCGAGTACCCACTCGTTGAGGCTGTTTAAGTCTCCTGTCTAGGTTGTAGTAGAGTTTTGCATTATCAACTAAGCCTTCTCCATTGTTTTGGCAATGATCCTGATCTGTTCCCAAGTAAAGGCAGAAGTACTATGATGAGATTTTCTTTGTTGCCATAGATTTGAGTTTCAGGTGCTTGTAGAACACACCTTTTTTGAAGTGAAAACTCCGGAATATTCAGCTTACAAATCTCATTTGATCATGCATTTTGCTTATTGGCATTCATATCCTAGAATACGAGGCCGGCCTCTTACACAATGCTGAAACAATAAGCATTGATCCCCGTTTTTCCTAGTCGCCTGTCAATGATAGAGTTATCTCAACCGAAAGAAAATAGATCACGATAGATCCTTTATCGACTCCATATGTTTATTCATTAACTCTAGAAGTTAGTTTTAGGCATCTTTTATCGCTCTTTTATTATGCTCTCACTGTCAGTGACTCGCAACTGCTCGATAATGAACCCAAATTAGATAGTTGTAACATCACTGTATTGTATGTACACGTACCAGTACAGGATTGTTAGTTGTGTGATTGGTTTTTTGCGTAGCGTAAGGTTGAATTAATGTCGACTTTGTTGACGAGATGTTGATGGTCTCTTGAAAGAAATTAAACAAATTAATATTCCAGATAGCAGCCGTCGGCCAATTCTTGTATTTTGACCAGTTTTGCCGTCGGCAAGAATAGATTGTCACAGCAAACAAGTCTCAATTCTCATACATGTCGGGATACTTTTGTCACAACTTCACAGTTCGCATGTTCCGAGTTTTGTGTAGCAAAACTACGTAAAGGCGTACTTCCATTCGTTTACAACCTTCTCGATCCACATATTTTGAATATGTGGACGGATCGTATATGAAGTATGAACTAAGGGTGTAGTAGTAGCATTGCTTAAGTTTCTTATATCAGATTTGTTAGGATGTCACATGGTAGACGGATTACAAATCAGCGAGTGTAATGTGTTAACTAGAAAGTGATATATTATATCGTTTCTATACTTTCGGTAGGTGGGTGTGTGTCATCGAGTTTGAACCTGCTATCGAGATTAATGGTCACGCCCGAGGGGAAGGGAGGAGCCTCCATCCGATATAATTCAGTGGCGAGTAAGATGTCCCTATATGTAGAACATAAGGGTGGGTGCAAGCTGCGAAATCAGGAAGATGAGAAAAGAAGAATGTAGATAATATACAGACTCAAGAATAGGAAAATAAAGAATGTAGGTAAAATAAATTTCTTACTGATTTGCTATATACTCTTTTCTTGTGTAGCATGTGTACAACAACTCTTTCGCTAAATCAACAAATGGTATTAATAACATATAAATACATTGATCTGCAGGTACAGACGGGATGCAGTATGAAAATAGCGAACCAATTCGTTCGCCTCGTTGATTCACAAAAACTTGCTGTTGACTCCAGCTCTGTAGAGTTCCAGTCGGCTTTCCGAAGAAATGCTGATCTTAGAGTTGGCTGGTGCAAATAATACGTCACCTACCCTGATCTTCTCGACTGAGAAGCCTACTCTTATTGTTCCCGCTCCCTGGGTAACCAAAATTAGGGAAGGGCCGGCAACTGAAGGAAATGTGGTCGTCCTCCCTTCTGAGAGAGCGCAATGATCAACCTCAAACTCCTCAAATGGAGGACGATACCTCTTTGTACATCCATCAGTTCCCTCCACGTTGAAACCCCTAAGAACATGAGGACGACCCTGCAAATTATATTTACGTTAGTTACCCATTGATGAAACTATTACTCGCATAAATGTAAATAAATCATAGAATTGAAAAGCTCAGTTTTGCCAAAAACAAGGTGATTTAGAGATTTACATATGAGAGACCATCCTACGTATTTTTTTACCATTTCATATAGTTACTAGCAGTTAGACTCATGGTAGATTCATGTATCTGGCCGAGCCTAACGTGAAGAAGAAAAAGGAGATGGCCATATCACAAGATGGCAATCAACCCACTCCTATAGGTCTAACATTCAGAACCAATGTCCAAGGTAAAGTTAAATGGAAGAGTTTTGAGGCACAAACAAACGCTATCAGGTACGTGATCTAAGTCTTATCTTATCGACCTGAATGAATTGTTAAAGAGTGAAAAATACAATGCATATGTGTAAATATAAAGAAAAAACAAAAAAATTCCGAAGTTTACCTGTTTGTAGGTAAGCATTTCACATAGTGTTTTGACATCCCTCTGCTTTGGTGTTAGACCAGCACGAACAACATTATCTGAAGTCGCCATGCACTCAATGCAGTCGCCAGACACGTATGCATGGAGTTCATTTGCCCCCAAGCACAATGCTTCACCAGGATTGAGTGTTACAAAGTTCATAAGGAAAGCTGCGAGTACACCAATATCTCCCGGATACTGCTCTTCAAGCCGAAGCACCAGCTTTTCCTCAGGTGTTAACTGAAAGTGATACAAAAGTCAACGTCAAAACATGAAAACTTTGCTAGCAAATACAAACAACAGAGTCACATGGAATAGCACATGGAATGAATATTGCATATGCAGAGGGCAGGTTGACATCAACTAAACAATCTAAAAATCATCACTGCTCAGAAAATAATCACATTCCAAATAGAGAATCATCTTAAATGAGTCAGACACTGTCAGAAGTGAACAAGTACCTTTCCAGAATAAATTGGTCACTTAACCTTCTTTTAAAGAGACATTCGAAACCTCAGAAGGTTGACAAAATATATGTCAAAAGTTACTAGAAATGTTATTTAGATGAGCACCTACTTTCAACCTATAGGTCAAAATTCTGTGCATCCACATAAATGGGATTGCTGACAATCAAATCTAAGAGGCCTTATATTAGTGAGACCACACAATTCTATCAGGAAGCAATGACAGTTAGTAACCGATACATTTATAACTGGCCACAGATCTATAATATGATGCATAGCAACAAAGATCTAAACCACATTTCAGCATTTAGCGTGATAATGACCAATAGGAAAAGGTAAAATGCGAACACAAAAAATCTACATGATGTGAGTTTTGACACACAAAACAACATGAATGAAAGTTTGGTATTACTGACTATACTGAGTATAAACCATGAATTTTTCGACAACCTAAAAACAGGAATAAACCACATTGCTCAAGCATTTGAAGTATTACTATGCTTTTGCAATAAATAAAATGTAGTGTTGACTGAAAGCAACCAAAAAAGTATGGCCTTAACATACTCAATAGTAAAACTAGATTCCAGGAATTTGATACTACTTGGAGACCCCAGACTGAAAACAAAATACATCAACATTGTCCCAAATAGCTTACCTTCTCTTTCTTCTTCAAGCGACTTATCAATTGAGTCAGAACCTCGGCAATCATGAGGTCACTTGCTGACATGATTTGTGTAAACAGTTGTCTCAAAGCAGCTTTAACATCCTCTTCCCCATCTTTTGGGGTGATCTTTGCTACTCGATCAACAACCGCAGAACCTACCAACAGTGAAATTTCTGGAACGGTCTCAAGAGTTTTTTGAAGTTCCTACAATAGAAAGAATGCAAACATTTAGTATTTCAGCTTTCAGGCACTTATACAACAAACAAGACAACATATAGACTAAGACAAAACATCAATGGAGGTAAAATGTAAGCAAAATAAGCCAGCAAGACAAGTATTCTAATAATGAATTTTAGTTTACGCTACTCTATAAAACGAATACTGACTGTTGAGTTCCACATAAACGCTTCATCGTGTCATAAAACAACTATCATCCTACTGCAAGTTGAACATAGGACTGGCTAAAACAATAATCCAGCACCTAAACATGAATAAGCAAAAGCAAACAACAACAAAATTAGAGCAACAAATGACTAGTATCTCACCTCCATCCCAACAAACCCGCAAAGGATCTCAAATTTCGTCACAGCCAAAGCCATTTCTGGCTTATGATTCGCATCCCTGTAAACCTTAGGATACTGCAAGTGCAGCTTTTTCGCCAACTCCTTACAAGGATGAGCTTGTATCGACAAGGGCTTTGCAACTGATAGCACCTACATCACATATCAAAACAACATCTCTTCAAATTAGTCACTTCTCCTTGGACAGACATCAAAATATCGAAAATACTACCACAAACTTGACTTTAGTTCCACTCATCATCCAACCACCATACAATTGAGTCCTGACCAACCATACAATCGTGTCGAAAATCTCCAAATCTCCAAAACTTCCATAACACAATTGAATCATTACACAAGATGAGTTTATAAGGTTCTTTAGCCATGCTTTCAAGGTCTAAATGTTCGAAATCGTTGACAATTACAACAAATACCTAACTTAACGCAATCAAATTGTACAGGAAGTCAAACATACTACAATACAGCAAATTTCAAAACAATCAACTCAAATACAACAATCAAAACCAACAATCAAATTTCGAAAAATTCGAAACAAAAGTACAAGAAATTACCTTAAACAAGAAAGGTAGATCACAACCCCACTTCTCCAACACCTTATTACCAAGAACATGAGGATGTTTCTCAATCCAATTCTTTAGAGTCTCACCCTCAAACCCCCCACATTTTGCAGAAAACCCCCCATTCACTTTTTTAACAACAAAAGAAGACCCAGATTCATGTGTCCCCATCCACAACTCAGCATACGGTTTGTTCGGATAAACAATTTCGGTAGAATTCGCTTTGTACAATCTATAAACCTCGGTATCCGTACCAAATCTGCCCCAATCATAGTTCTTAACTGTACATCTAAGTCTTTGAACTCTCTCCTCATTCTTCCTCCATACGCCACCACCTCCACCACCGTGCACCCCCGCCATTTTCTTCTTCTTCAAGTTACTATTACTATTACTACCAAAAAGTGGTAAATTTTTCTTCCACTTTAACAACGAAATCAAACAAATACCCAGAAAAACTACCGAAATCCGCAGTAAAATTAAGTATGATTCACCATCTATTATCATATACTCCATACCCATATTGAAAATTTCCCCCCAAAAAAAAACCCCCAAATTTTAATTTTTTCAGGAGGAGAGAGAAAATTAAAACCCCCTCCACCCAAAGTATCAAAATTTACACCAAATTATGCACAAAAAAAGGGTCAATTTCTAAAATTCAAAAGGCTGCCGACAAATGCAGAAGCGTATTGAATACTCAAGTGTATGAATTACAAAAAAAAAGGGGTGAAAAGTTAAAAAGATTGGATTTTTATTACAAAGAAGAGAAAATTGAGAAAAGGGTATGTTTGTATGGCATTGTTATTGGGTTTGCATTGAGCTTTTAATAGATCGAATGAACAGAAGAGAGAAAAAAAAAAAGATGGAAACTTTGAGGAATCGTAGGAGAGAGAGAGAACACAAACACAATTGAGGGGGGAAGAAGAAGTGTAATGGTGAAGATATATATATGGTGGTAGAATTGAAGGAAAAAAAATGGTGGGGATTTTGTTTCCTATTTTATTTAATTTAATTAATTTAATTGGGTTTGGTGGAGTTCAATTAAAAAAATTGAATTGGGGGAAAAATTAAATTGGGGGAGAATTATTTATCAAGTGAGAATTTATGTGAAGAAGAAGAGGGGGAAAAGGGGGGAAAAGGGGTCGGTGGGATTTTTGTGCAGTTAATATTTGCAGGGATTTTTGTGCAGTTAAAAACGAGAAAAGGTGATGATGATGACGATTGATTTGATTATGAAATTGAAATTGAAATTGATTTCACACAATCTGGGGGGGAAAAAAGGGTTACTTTTTGGTGAAGATACGGTTGGAAATTTTATTTGATTGTTCTTCTTTGTGTTACGAGTTTATCCCTTTTCTGGAATTGGTATTCGAGTAGAATAAGATTGATATCGGTTTTTTACTTGCTCGGTATTGTATCAGTCTCTTCGTTTTACTTGTTCTTATCCGTTGTATTGAGAAAATATTTTGGATAGAAGGAGTACTCCGTATTACGGATTGGAATTCCACTAGGATAATATTGTTATCGGTTTTCTACTTGTTCGGTACTCTCTCCGGTTTACTTCGTTCTTATCCACTATTGTTATACGGTAGAAGGGAAAAAAAGGATAGAAGGAGTATTACGGATCGGAATTGGATATCCACTAGAATAATATTGTTGTCGGTTTTGTTACTTGCGCGGTACTCTGTCCGGTTTACTTCGTTCTTATCTTATCTGTTATGTTATACGGTAGACGGAAAGATTTGGATAGGAGGAGTATTTACGGAATTGGGTATCCACTAGGATAATATTGATGTCGGTTGTTTACTTCCTGAGTGGTTCCTGGTTACTCTCTCCGTTTTACTTCATCCTTATCCTTTGTGTTACGGATGGAAAATTTTGGATAGAAGGAGTATTACGGAGTATTAATGATTATCTGTAGGATTATCTTGAGTTCGGTTAGGTTTAATCCGAGTTCAATTAGGTTTAACTTTTCGAGATTGATATTTTTTTTCTATTATGAATTAGAATTGACCTGGAGATGACAACTTATTTCAACACCACTTCATATCAATTAGTTAGCTCACTTGTGATGTGTTTACGTTTGGTATGCTCAATCGATTTTAGAAACTTGTACGGAGTATGTTTCATCTCGGTATAAGGCAACTCATTTCAACCAAAAATACACCAAAACCATTTTAAATAAAGTAAAATTAAAGGATCATATACGTCATTCGAAGTAATATACATATTATAGTTGCGTAATACGTTTCTTTTAGGTTTAGCATACACTGCTATCACTCTCATCGAATAGTTTCACACTACACACAAACACATTTTTTATATGGCAAATAGCTACCTTCAAAGGAGCAATTATATTAGGGTTCCTTTCCCCGAACGCATACTATAATGCAAGTAATCGATTGATCAAGTTTGTGCAACGATAATGCATAACTCGAGTTTTATCAATTTCCGAAGTTACCCGTAAAATTGACACAAGTTTTGTAGCTATCTCTCAAGTCTCTATAGATAAATCCTTTTCTTGCGGATAGATAGATTTAACAGATTTGTATGTACTGACTTGTGACTACTACTGTAGTACTGCGTAAGTGCGTAGGCATCGCTCATGCAAACCGTGTACGTGGATGCTCTAGTAACGCTCGAAACTCCTGTCTCAAATTTATGACACTTTTTTGGACTTGTATGCAAAAGGCCGTATAATAACAATTTCTTACCGTATAAATTTATTATAATACATTTCCAATGGTTGGCTCAAATTTCCCAAAAAAAATGTCCCAAGAAATTATAATTTAAATTAATATTCATAATTCTAAGGGCTATGTGCCTCTAGCAAAGGCTGACCCCGACCACTAGTTATAGGAGCAATGTAATTCTAAGAGATATAGGCCTTTATCAAAGTACGTAGTTGTGTTACTATGTAAGTGCCTTATTTTGGCCACAAAATTAAAATAGATTTACGTAATTGTATGTAGAAGGGCAGTCATCCTTCTAGCTCGAGAGGGACGTCTCCTGAAACGTTATTGAATTGGGCGGTTATAAGAGTGTTCAGGACGACGACATAGTTGTATGCTGTTCTCTTAACGTATAAGTGAAATTATTCTGATCGCAGTTGTTCTCTAGCACTTACAAAAACGAATAGAACGAGTAGGTGCAGTAATGTAAGCTAAGCTTGTTTCGAAGAAACCAATCTCCTATGTCATCTAGATCAAAAAATGTGTAAATAACACGTAATAAGTTTGGGGGTCGTTTTTCTAAAAACTCTAATGTTATTATTATACCAAAATTAATAAATCTTATGACACCTGATCACAAATTGTCTCAGCTCGTCTCGAAAAATTTGACTATTAAACATGTTACTATGTAACATAAAACGTGGACTCTTTCTTGTAGGACAAATGCCGAAAAACTTTATAATAACACTTTTTAGAGACAGTGTGAGCTAGTAGTTATATTAGCGAATTCACATGGTGGTAATCCTGGCCTGTAATTAGTTGAAATAATCTATCCAACAATCATCCAAAATTTTAGTATTTGACTTTTAAGGATACAATCTGATGAATTATTTAAGATGTTTCCGGGAACTTAGGTTCTAATTCAAACACGCCGGTGCAATATTTTCATTTTTTGAGCAGTACGTACTACCGACGATTAATAATAATCATCAATTTGATGGGATTTTAACTGTTTAAATTTGTTTGTATTCGTTTAACCCTTGACTTGGTTTAGTCAATATTCTAATTCCCTGCGTACCAAACAAATAATGCAAGCCTAACTACCAATTCTCCCTTTCAAGTCTCAATGTATGTAATCAACATCATTTGTTATAAATTTTATTATAATGTTTTGATGTGATATGTATCATGTATACAGCAAAGGTGGTTGCTAGGAGAAACAAAAGGGAGTTGTTTTTGGTCATAAAGCACTAGGAATTGAGTTTTAGGGGATGGTACTTGGTACTTTCCTACATTTTCAAGACAAATGACCTTTGCTCAAAATTCATGCTTAAAATATGGGGTTGACTCTTATATTATTCCAGTTTGGCAATTACTCAATATGTAACCCTTTTGTCTACATGAAGTAAGCACAAAAATTTGTGTTGGTGCAAATTTAACCTTCATTACTAGATATAAGCACCCTACATAACAGTATCAAAATTCATACTCCACATGCATATATAACTTGAAAAATCATTAAACTATCTGAGTTTCTTATATTGTTAGTAAAAAAAATATGATGTACTTGAGACGTGATTTTCATTGTGAAATGAACTTCCACAATCAGACTTTTTATCACTTCGGCATATGGCAAACTAGCAAAGTTGCGTAGATACATCAGATCTCCGTTATTGCTGTAGTAGAAAGAGTTGATAATTGACGCATCTTCGAGATAGTACAATAGGGTGATAATGTTGTTGTTTAGTGAACGTGAACTCAAACCGCATAAGAAGGGTATATATATAACTCGACCGATAAAAACAATTGTATTATATAACTTACGATACATAATTTGAAACTCGTCTGCATCATTTTTTGCTATAAAATTGTCCTACGCTTGCGTCTTTTGACTCAACTTTGGTGATGTGATATTCAATGCTAGTTTTCCAAGTTAGGCCAATAAAGAAATATAGAATCGGAATGGTCACTTTTGTCAAATAATTATTCTTGTATGTATTTGTTTTTATGGAATAAGGACTGAAAATGTGAGTGTATGAATGTTCTAATTGTATCCACATAGACAAGAAAGGGATGAGCGGCTATCACTGAGGAAGTGAGAAGAGAGAGACCAATTTATCATGTGTGTGTGGTCCAATTTATCATAGTGTATATTCCAAATTGATACTCGGAACATTTTATTTCATGGGTGTGGGCAAATCTGCAAAGGGTTATTGTGAATTTAATTAAATTATGCAGAGTTAGTTGTAGTTGGATTGAAAAGTGACCATGTATTTTTGTGGAAGATGTTGACAAGCAAACTATGGTGTTAAAAAGTCCCCGTCTTTTCTATTCATAGACTGCCATATCAACTGATCTTGACATAAGTATAACTGAGGCGGAAAAGGGAAATGTTGCAATTTTACCGAGTTGGTGACGGGTCGAAATTCATCCAGAGAATGAGAATTAGTGCTACGTAATTTGATAGAATCCATATAATGTGAAACTGAAAATTCGGATGGATTATCGGAGAAAGGAAAATGTTGTAGGTTTACTAATCCGTCTATTGAAATCGATAAATGTGCCAATTACAGGGAATAATAATGAGAATGATTACATTTTACTATTTTAGGGATAGAAACTTAGATTATAAGTCAATGATGAGAATGATTTCCCTTGTCTTGTCTTCACCCTTACTCATGGATTTGAGTAGTCTCTACCTCTAGTTAGACTAATCTGATCTCGGATATCAGTCTTAACTGAGGGGCTCGCATTTACCAATTACCATTCACGAAAAAGAACGTACAACCGCAAATAAATTTCAAGAGAAAAGAATTGAATAAGGTAAGATCATATAAAATAAAACAGAGTTTCATTTACTTATTTACCAAGGAATTGAACATGCATGCAATTGCAAGCCACTCGTTTCTATAATAAATGTGAAATTCTTGATCATTTATGTATTTGATCATTTGCATCATAACCGTATGATCACCAATACAAGCAAGCATTATTTTACAAGTTGAACCGTAGAAGGGGCACCAAACTTACCTTTCAACTACGAGTTTTGTGAATAAAGGATGACCCTTTAGATTGAAGGGTGTCCCCTTAAGATTCAATGGTGTTCCCCTTACTCTTCCGGTGGACCTGGATAAAGCAACATTTACTAAGGTTCCACCTATAGCTGTCTATTATTTAAACGTTTTTATTTCCAATTCTTTCGATTAAGTTATTTTGAGGGAGTGGAGATCCTCTGTCCCATTCTTGTGTGCCACTCTCTGTACCCCTCCAATCAAATCCTTAAAAATCAATTAAATTATAAGTTTAAAAAGATTATTTTATGTTGGAAAGTGGGTTTGCAAGATCGTGATTGGAGTGGTACACAAAGTGGTACACAAAATGAGGTATTTTCAGAATCGGTGGCATAATACGACATACCAATGTCGTGTACTCGTAGTAGAAATAAAAGAACAAATACAATCATTGTGTGACGCATCAGGCATCACGCATAAAGAAAATATCACCTCTACGTTAATCAATATGACAATAATGTTAATTTCCGTGTGAAGAAAAAAAGAAACATGATGCATAGACGCATAGTGTATACTCCGTACATACTTCTGTCTTGGTTAACTGTTTACATTTTTCAAGTTTACATACTTTGACAAAAGGTAAAATATATTAAGATGAAAAGTATATACTCCGTATTATATAAGAAGTCAAGACCCGTCATTAGTTTGTTAAACCTAGTAGTCAAATTGAGTAGTGATTTTTTAATTGATGTTCTCCACTTCTCGTCTTCTTGTTTTCCATAGTGATATACTATGATTACTAGTAAATGATGATTAGATATTAGATGATCCAATAATTATTAAAGTATTATTACCAATATACTAGCCAACGAGCACAAAGTCATATATTCTAAATATATTCCCTTCGAGAAATGGCTCGACCGACAATACAAGGGCATAAGAAGAAGAAGGTTTCCAATGTTTAAGGTGAGGAGTCAATTAAATGATTACATGATTTTGATCGATTGCACCTCCACAACCTACCACATATGACCCTTAATACTTTTTTTGGTGGCAACTTCAACTACTGCTAGATCTTGTCGTTTTCTTTCCTCAAATCAAACCATGTAAAATGAGTTTATATGAATTGATAATTGTCGGTTTGGTTCAACAATCAGATTCGTGATGACTTAATATTTCATAAACTTAAAGTCACGTTGTAAACAGTAAAAAAATAGGAGTTTAAATTTATTACCCGTGTTTGGAGGCTTGATCACTATTATTGTGTTACCCGTTGACATACATGAGCTCATGTGTATCGACCATTAACAATCCTTTTTGGTTAATAGTTTCAAAGAGTTATAGGCTCGTTGCATATCGATCAATGCTCAAATGCATATCGATCAATGCTATAAAATGCACATTTACGTGACATGTCAGACGTGACTTTGTACTAATCACCTCTATTTCAAGGGTCTGGTCACTACTATTGGTGTCGGTCAGCTCGAGATTGGTCTAGTCCAAAGAAGGTCCCTATTCTCTTTTCTTTTCCCTAAGACGATAATTACTTCCTTCATATGTATCAACTCGAGATCCAAACGTTAACTCGAGAGTTAATGTATGACTTTCCAGATAGAACCATATATCTCGAATTTCAACCCTACATTTGAACTCAGATTCGCCATGTACAAATCTATGTAACTAATATTACAATTAGGCCATTTTCCATCTAATTTGAGCAAATGGGAGTTGACCTTGACTTGATCATTAAAAGTTAAGTACAATGTCATTAAATAATTCCATGTGAAGAGCATTAGGTTAGATACACTTTTGCTAAACTAAGACGCGCTAACATACGGTACGCGTACGACGGCTGAGTGACGGCACCTAACCTTATTACTCGTATGCATCAAGTTACTTTCTCTCTCCGGCAACTTTACAATTCATGCAAATCATGACATCATAATTAATTATTAAATATTTCAACTTCAAATAATAATGATTGATTGAGAATTTGATATCATATGCGATCTAAATTACGTAATAATAAAGTGGCAATTTGATGATGTTTAAAAGTCGCAAGTTAGCTAAGTATTCACACGTTCTGATTCGCTTGGTCCATGTTTTTGTCAACAATTAGTCCCACTTAGTTATTTTTGACAGAGTATTGTTGTCGGTATGTATTTAGAGTTGGAATGGAATAGAATTGATGAACTCTATTAAAGCAATAATCTATGCATAATGTACGGGAATATAGATACTTGAAGACTAAAGTATGATTAGTCATGTCTTTCCGACTTCGTGGTATTAGTCGTGTCAGAGCTGGTCACCGGCCGAGCTAGACCTCGTGCCGAGGCTCCTTAGCGGCATGGCACGAGCGCGGCCATTGCGCCCTTTACTGGCTCGTCCCTTGCCGTAACTCTAAAAGTCTATGCACGAGACGAGGACCGTAGTGATGGTTGAGTCAGGCTTGTGCCTAGGCCATTTTTATTTAATGAAAAGATGGTTCGTGCCCTTTGTCGGACCAACCGCTGTGCCTCGGCATGGCAATTTCACCCAGTGGGCCGGGTGTCCGCAGCCCGAGCTTTTACCGACGTGCCTCGTCCTTTTGCCCTAGCTATTCATGTATCCCACAACCTAAACAACCGATTTTTGTCTCTAAAAAAAGTTGTAGTTGGAAACAAGTTGCACTGGTTTTTATTCAGAAACCAAAACTTCATCTGATTGGAAATTTGTGTTTGAATTGATCGTATGATCGATTGAATCACATCTTTTTACCCAATGAAAAGTACATTATCCAACTTGCAACGCTGTCAAATAGATTTGTTATACCAACATGTATTTTAATTTACTTTGAAGCCCAATTCTCTTAATACTCAATTTAAACGTCACCGTGTAAACACCGCAGTGTAAATGTGTACAGTAATATCTTTACCTAGACACCATTTTATCATGTTCTATGAAATATGAGTGTTGCACTTCAATATTAAGTCAACCACGACCACTCGTCCCCAAACTCTCTCAATTACTAGTCACAGTTATAACAAAATACGACTTTTTACTTCATAAGCTTAAAAAATACAACGGATTTAAGAACGAGATCGATTTTCTTTTTTTAGTGAGAACTCATAAACAAAGTGGCTTCCTTCCACACTCGACATTGGGCTCTCGCAATAGTCAAAATCAAAATACTCCCGAGTCAAAATTCAAAAAAATCCCCAAATCATAAACCCTAAAATTAGGGTTTAAGACCTTCGATCGTCCAACAATGGCGGAATCAATGTGCAGAGTTCTACGAGATGGAGCATTGGAAGGCGAGCTCGCACCAGCTTTAACAATCAAAGACTCAATTCTCTCTCCTCTCGGCCTCAATCTTTTCGATTACGTTTTCTCTCAGCTCTCTTCCTACATTTTGGCGGGAAAATCTCAATCCAGGTTCGTTTTTCGTCAAAACGACGCCGCATTAATCTTAATTTTTACCTTTCTCTCTCCTCTATGCAGCTGATTGAGTTTGATTTTGTTGGCAGAGGTATTGTTCTTGTGGCGTATTCTAGAAGCCCGTCGTTTTATGTTGATTTGTTGAAGAAAAGTGGGTTCGACGCCGTCGTTTTGGACAAATGGTGTGTCTTTTGGAACTTAATTGGGTTTGCATTGCCTTATAATTAGTGGAATTTAGTAAAGGTGGTAAATTTGTCGCCTTTTCGGCTTTTTTCGATGTATAATCGGTGAGAAATTGGAATGTGAAGTTGTATGATGTTTTGCCTGCCTTGTTTTTGTTGTTGTTGGTCAAATTTGAGCTATAAAGGAAAATTTGTGCGAGATTATCACAAGTTTTCGGTGTAATATTGTGCAAGAATGTATCTTTTACTCATTTTTCGAGTGGGGATGACATTTGAAGTTGCTTAAGTTTCGACCTTTAATGTTTTCGGATTGTGTGATTTACTTTAGAATGCAACTGCTAAGTACTAGATGGATTATATAATGTGGCGTAGTATGGTGGTGTGTGGAACTTTGTGATGACAGTGGATAACATGGTTTTGTAGGATTAGGATATTGGATTGTTATTCGGATCCTCTTGGTTGGAAGCATAGGCTTAAGGAAAGTGGACAGATCGGCAGTTGTCCCGAGTCTTCAGTTGGGGTGACAGTATGTAGAGATGTAAGGAATTTGGATGGATTGCTTTCTGGGATTCTTGAACTTGGCAAAGGTATTGCTTCACTTCATCTTCTTTTTTTGTTGTTGATTGAGATTGGCTGGAGTGCCCGTGCATTTTGGCAAAGCTTTCAGTTTTCACACATTCACATCAAGTTCTAACCTCCCAAATCTCCCAAATAGATGTGCTACTGTGCTTGTGGGCGTGTCCCCTGAACAAATTACATATTGTTTTCTTAATAATGCTTTTTTTTTTTTGTTACCAGGGCTAGTTGGAAAAGATCGATTCTGTATTGCCATAGACTCGGTATGCCTTCTTCCTCCTGAAACATTGATTTAACTCTCAAGTAGTGAAGCCCTAACCAGTTAAGCATGAACATACTGGTGGCAATGCAAGTGTGATGTTGCCGTAATCTTCTTGTTTATCATCAAGTAGATTAAGTTTTACCCGTGCTATCTGCTATAGTATGTTCACTGTGGAATATATCAGAAATTTTTTGGGAGTCTGTCCTTTATTGCACGCAATTGGCCTACTCTTTGCTATCTGAAGTCATTGGAAGTTGTTACTACATGAAGAATAGTATGTTGAGATTGCGATAAATGAAGTTGTTTAATCAGAATTTTCCTTTGGTTTCCTGACCGCACCATCTCTTTCCCCTTATCACGTTTCTGTGGTCATATTTCACTCTGTTAGAAGTTAGTGGACAATGATCTGGTAATACATTCTTGAAATTGATGGTAACAATATGGAAATTGTAAAGGTGCTTCGAATTCACCAAGTAGTTGGACAAATTTTCTGGATTAGCTTTAGACACATCTGTTGTTGTCTTAAACACTTTGCAGTGTGCATCAAATCATTACTCTTCTTTCATTGGTATTTATCAGTATGCTAAAATTAATGGTTTTTCAGGTGACCGAGTTACTAAGAGATGTCCCTTTGTCATCTGTAGCAGCTTTCTTGAGCAATATCCGAAGCAATGGTATGCTTGTTCATCTGCACCCAGTTCTTTCTTTGTATTTGATGCACGGGATGCTTGAAGCTGACATTGGGCCTTGCATCTCACATTCACTTGATAATGCTCTTATCACCTTTGAATGGAAAATAAATGTTCATTGCTTGGTGTTATTTTGTTAATTTAAGTTGGTGATGTATATGGTATATACCTCCTCTCCCCCTCATTGTCCCTCATATATTATATGCAAATTGAAGTAACATTCTTCAAGAAAATTTGATATTAATCTCTCTCCACATTTTTGTTTATTTAGGACAAATGTCATCCCCTCCCCCAATTGTTCCTTTTTCTTTCTGTTTGCAAAGTAAATTGACATTCGTTCAAGAAATCTGAATGTCATCTCTCTCCACAATTTTGTTATCTAGGACAAGTATCCAGCGCTTTTTGGTTGCTGCATTCAGATCACCACAATGCTAGTACATATGCCGCTCTCGAGTATATGTGTTCTATTGTGGCCAGCATTGAAGGAGTAATACCACAGCAGGGCCTCTCTTTCCTCGAGCAGAATGTCAGGAAAGCAAAGTTGAAGATGCGCCTCAAGCGCCGGAATGGAAGAGTTAGATTGATGGTAAAATCTTTTTGATACCTATGTGACACTGTCTCATGCGTCATTGGCCTTTCTTTCTTTCATTGATGTTTTAAACTTCATTCAGTCAGAAGAAATTCATGTTGAACAATCGGGACTTAGATTTTTGCCGGCTTCTTCTGAAGAAGATTCCATAGCACAGTCCCTTGTGCCCAAGGTAAACCACATGCCCTCCTTTCTAATATCATTCTTGTTTTTTCCGTTTCTGTAGCATGCAATCATGGGGCACATTTGAATGGCATTGTGGCTTATTGAATCTGCAGGTGCAGTTCAATCTACAACTGTCAGAAAAAGAACAACTGGATCGGTCCAAGGTTGTGCTTCCCTTTGAGCACCAAGGTATATATTCATAAATATCTGTTAGTTAATGTTGACTAAAGTTGAGGTGATATGGGACAGTGGGAGCAGGAAGGCATTTTACTCATTCTTAACATCGTCTTTTGTCTTTGGTTTTCTGTAGAGAAAGAAAGAGCTAAACAAATCTATGATGGTCGGCGCTCTCTTGTGGAGGGGCAGAGTGAGATTGGAGTTGAAGACGAGAAATCACCAAGTTCTGAAAAGTCTGGGAAAGGGGAGATAGTGTACCTTCGTGATTCAGATGACGAGAGGCCAGACTCTGATGAGGATCCTGATGATGACCTGGATATATAGGGCATGTTGTTGCTGGACATTGTAGTCATGAGTTATGACCATATTCATTCTCGTTGACATCGATGAGTCAGAATGCACTTTCGGAACTTGATTGGAGGAAGGGCGAGGAATGATGAGTTGTATGCTCAGTGACCTTCTGACTGCCTGTGCTGCAACATGATCAGTTTGGATCGCAGTGGCAGTGTTGTGCAGGGCCCAAGGAATAACAATGGCTCGCCTTGACGCTTCCTTGTTTGTGAAGATCTTAGTCATCAACCGATTACAGCCATGTTGCGTGTACATCACACATCACTCTGGATATTGTAGTACAAGTTATCAGGATGTAGGTATGTGTGCTTCTTGTTCAAACTCAGAATGGCTTTCAGGCTGCAACGATAAACCTGCAACGTTGGTATTGTTCAGTGTATGAAATGATTTCTCTCTCTGTGTTCAGCGCATGACATGTTCAACGGCAATTCGCAATTTGCATTTTCATCTGCCTTTTGTAAAGTAGCAATTGTCTCGTACAAGTTAAAACAAATTGCATCTCAAACAGCTTGTTCAGAAAGTTTTAGTGGTCGTTTGGTTGCATAGGGCAATTTGGAATTCCCATGCAATTTCATTTCCTATGATTTTCTAATTCATGGGAATTTCTCAAAATTGTTTGGTTAGATGTAGGAAGTAAATTCATGTAGGAATTGTCAATTACCAAGGGGGGGCTAGGTAAGCCAATTCCTCCATTTTGTAGGAATTGGAAATTCCCATGAATTCTCAATTCCTATGAAATTGGCTAACCAAACAACTCTATTTTTTTCAATTCATGGGAAGTTTGAATTCCCATGATTTAACATGGCAACCAAACGACCACTTAGTTCCCTCGGAAAATCCAGGATGTAAAAGTTTATCCTCAGCACAGACTTCACATAGCCGAAGGACGAAGAAAAAAAAAAGCCCGAAAAAACCGAACAAATCTTGCAATCTCATCTGGATTCTGGATTCTGGATTCTGGATTCATATAAGTTTACGGATAGAACTGACATACAAAGAACATAGCCAGCCGAGAATCTGTCTACAACAATGAATACACCCTTTTTACAAACCACCTTCCATATGAAGGTATCATCAATCATGTAAAGAATGAATTCTACCCATATCCTTGCGTTCAGCTAATTGAATTGCAGCAGTCAATAACCAGGAATTCAGGTTGAGGAAGATATCCCTGAAGAATATAAGCTTTGATTAGAACCATTACCACACAATACAATTACGAAGAATTTCTTCGACCATGGAACATACCCTCAAGAGGTCAGAAACGAGCTGCATTCACGAAAGGATGACGAGGCCCAAATACATGGCTCCACAGAGGCATGCAAAAGAAATGAGTCCCCTGCCGAAGTTAAAACAATGTCAAAACTGTACTTTTATACCAGGATAACAACAGAATGCAGGTACTTTCGTTAATCTCCAAGGACTTACCAGATGAAACCCCATGCAACTCCATTGCATGGACATGGACAAACTTCAGCAAACTTCTCAGCATCACTCGAGTTAACTCTTCTTGATATAAGATCGTCATATATATCTGCATATGATATTATGATGTCAGGGATCATGATATGTTTTTCCATCTTAACTTCACTGAACCCCCCCTTTTTTTTGAGGGAAGGTCAAAGAGTAAAGTTGTTGAAAGAAAAGTAAGAATAAGAATTTACCATAGACCGAGAACAAGCTGTTCATAACGCCTGAAATAGTAGAATGAAAAGGTCAAAAGTGAGCTCAGACATCTCTTTCTATGAAAATTGTGATGCCTCGTAAGAAAATAGTATTGGAACTGGAAAGGCAAGATATGGGACTGTAAGTACATACCAATGAAAAGAACGACATACCGAAGAATACGAACTTCAGTTTTTACTTGCAAGACCCAAATCACAGCAAGAAAAATAATAAATCCTGCATTGTCGTCAGGCAATACTATGTGAGCTACTGTAAGTAAAAATCTCATGATAGACTGGAAAAAATGAGGTCAATACTTAGTTACTTACCCACACAAAGTCCTCGAAGGGTCCACTGTTCGATACCAAGAAAAAAGAAAGAATGTCAGATTTTTTGCAAGATTTCAGAGATTAGAGAGCATTTTGATCAGAGTTACTCAATCACCCCTCACATTTTGTGCTATAAAGAGAACTATAAGCAGCGCTACTCCAAGGCAGCCAGCAGCAATTTGTGCTGAGAGAAGGTTTGTGGAGGCGAGTACCAAAACCATTCCCCAGAATGAAGAACCAAGATCTACATTCGAAAGCAGAATTTAAAGTGAGGTGTCTGAAAAGCAGTTTAGAAAAGTAAACTAACAGGAATGATTGTGTTCATGGTACTGACACTGACACATTTTGATGTTTCCACACTAGGAAATTTTAGTCTTTAGGCAGAACGCAGATGATTTTCGCATAGACAAAGCAAAATTGAACACTGATATAAAGGATATACATCAGGGAGAAGTTTTACATCCAGCCGGCAAGATCAACCAATAGGCACCACCACGTGTTTTTGTCACGCCTCCCTCATTTGCGTGAACCTCTATTCCTTCCACCTACACACCACCATCAAAAGTGTCTCTGATTAAAAAGTTTAAGACAGTTGGAAGTGAAATCTTTCAACATATGACGAAAACACTGCCTGAACAAACTGGAGAAACAACAACACATTCTAAACCAAAACTTGTGCAAGCAATTGTTTCCCAAGTTTTAATAAAGATACTAATCTCTGTTAATTTCAAGGCTAAATGCTGAAAGCTAAGTGCCAAGAACAACTAATAAGTAATCATGATAGTTCAATGCATGTCACAGTTCATACGACTGAATTATCGCTCTACCAAGTCTAGAGAACATTAGCAGACATATATACTAAAAAACAAATCATCTTTGTACTGGTTAAGTGACTTCTACAGATAAAGAAGTTTTCTTACAACAAAAAACATACTTTTTAGCAACAGAACACAACAAGACATGTCTCATTTTCCCCGTGTATCGCATAATGCAAAGAATGAAAAAAACACAAATTGACAGAGCAAGCAAGAACTAACTTACCCGACCACATGTAAGCCAACATGCTATAGCATGGCTAACTTCATGGAGAAAGACGGTGATGAGCTTAAATGGTGTAAGCAAGAATGTCTTCCATAGCTGTTAATCAAGATCAAAACTTTGTCAAATGTCACTCTAGTCATAACAAGCTTACAACAGTCAATCAAGCTTGTATACAACTAACTAAACTGCCGATCACAACTGAATCCTACTTGCCTAAGCCGTGCACACAAGCACGCACACACACACAAAAGAACACCATTTGACACATACGAGCAGTGATACTACCCTATTACTGTATGCTCCCCTAAAAGATTTAGTCCAAGACACCAACAGAATCCGATTTCAGGTAATCATCCTCAGTCGCTAGCTTAGACACATTGTCCTACACTCTAATGAACTAGAGGATCACTGATCAAAATAAGTCTATGCTTAAGAGTCCAACCCCAAATTGACAGAGCTTTTTTTTTTTTTTTTTAAATACCTAAGGAGAAGGGGAGCCTTGGCACACCGGTAAAGGTGCTGCCGTGTGATCGATAGGTCACGGGTTCAAGTCCTGGGAGCAGCCTCTTGTCAAATAAATTGACAAGGGAAGGCTTGCCCTCATTAAACCCTTGTGGTGGGACCCTTCCCCGGACCCTCGCTTGTCGGGGACGCCAATGTGCGCCGGGCTGCCCTTTTTTAATACCTAAGGAGACATAATTCCCAACTCTCCCCTGATGCAACAATGTGCATTTCCAACTCCTACGCTCCTAGCTATTGAATTGAATTACAAAAGGCACACAACCCAAATTAAGAACAAAACTGTTCATCAAGATCAAAACTTTGTCACTCCAGTTATTACTGAAGACAATCAAGCTTGAAGTTTACAACTAATCAAACTGACAATCACAACAGACTCCTGCCTTGCGTCAGCGCGCTCGCACACACACACACACACACACACACACACACACAAAAACAAAAAAAAAAAAAACATACGAGCAGCGATACTTACCCTGTACACTCCCTTGAAGGATTTAGTCCAAGACACCAATAGAGTTAGAGTCCGATTTCAGCTAATCATACTAGGTCCCTACTCCCTCAATTAGACACATTGCTCTACACTCTAATGAACAAGAGGATCACCGATCAAGGTAAGTTCATGCTTAAGATTTCTACCCCAAATTGGCAATTTTTTTACCTAAGGAAACATAATTCCAACTCTCACCTGATGAAACAATGTGCATTTCCAACTCCTTCCTATTGAATTGAATTACTAAAGCCACACAACCCAAATTAAGTAAAAATTCACCCAATTTATCCAAATAAACATGCCCTAAAATCCAAATTCTCAGTCCACTCTTGGACCATCAAAACCCCCCAAAACTGCAATTCTTCAAGCTGAAGTTACACAGTAACAAATACAAGAGGGCAACAACATAAACAACAACATTATCCCAGTATGGCAAAGGCTCCCCCCTATAGCAAGGCAGTAATAGAGCCAATAAGACGGGGTCGAATGTACGCAACCTTTACCCTTTTAAGGTAACAGACAGAATAAAAATCAAATCTTGAAAGATACTCAACTTTACTAAGATAATTCACCAAACCAAACTACTCATCCGTACTACATTTCGAATTGAAAGAAACCCAATAATTCTAAATCGGACTATACACACAAATTTACTAGAAAGATCATAAATTTACTGTGTATGAAGAATAAAGCAGTAAAAAAAAAGAGGGTATATAGAACATACAGCAAGAATAACAAGGGTAAAGATGCCAATGGTGATTATGAAAGCTTTCTGGTCACGATTGCAGCAACCTCTCAGTTCCCAATTTGGGTTTATCACCATCTTCAACTTTCACACAAAAATTCTCTGTAAAAATCTTGAGAAAGATGTGAACTTTGTAGATTTTCAAAATCTGTAAAGTAATAAAAAAAATTAGGAATCCTTCTGTTGCAGACTTTTTTGCTGTTTTTTAATTGTTCTGTTTGTACCTGTCAACCTGTTTTTGTTTGTTTGGTGAGCAAAGAAGAACTGAGAAGAAGTTGGCTGTTGGGAGAGTCACAATCCTGGTTGACCAATCAGATTGAATTATGAATTTTTATTGATTTTTTTGTGGGTCCATTTCGGCACAAGTTATTATTAGCGGATTCAAATCAATACGCGTAATTTAAAAACTTTTGGATATAACCGTCACGTAATTGTAATATGAAGTACGGAGTATGACGCTTGCTCCATCTATGTCCAGTACGATCTTGGGGTGGCAAGTTGGGAAACGTTTTGGTCTCTCGGTCCATTTAGTCCGATTGTGGTTTGGCCCGATGAACGTACCGGCCCAACTTGTCGTTGAAGAGATCAATTAATACTTTAAGTTGAATGCTTGGTCTCCTAATTTCACCTTTTATCGATGTATTGGATCGAGAGTACTGCACAAGATACATTATGAAGATCTCAAATCAATTAAACAAACAACAAGCCAATGCAAATTTCTCAATAAGTTACTTATACTCATCCTCTTAGAACGAAAAATGTTTCATTACGTAGTCATATACTCGTATAGAACGATACGGAGTATTCCGTATCAATTATAACTTGAACGAACCATAATCATGACAATACAATACCAAGTTATTCAAATTTGGAACAATCTTGGTCCTTAAAAAGAAACTGAGACCCATCAATATCATAAATAATGAGCTTATTAATCTGCTGATATGCACCAAAGATGGTGAACTCATCAGGACTCTGCAGCATTGCCAAGCATATCATCTCCTGTCCACTGTTGTCCTCGGTTTTTACTCGGTAAAACCCGGCGTCAGGATGAACCACAAAGTCACCCGGTTTACCACCCAACACGGTGAACGCAATGTCGGGAAGCTTCTCGTCGTCCTTAAGTGTTCCCTTGTAGCAAAGGTCGAGCCCAAATTGGGGCTCGACCTGGCTTAACCCGGTATAGTTGGAAAACAAATCAGTGATCGCCGTCTTTAGTACAGTGTACGCTGGCTCTGCGAGCTGTGAGAAGGCCGTCCCTGAATCGATGTAAACACCGTCGCCTTGAGGAATATGGAATGTTCCACCAGGAACAGGTAAAATAACGTCGTTCAGTTTCAGTTCAGTAACAGATAAGGTGAAGAGGTTGATATCCCATCCCAAAATCTGCATTCTAGCACTTAATAGTTGGCTCTGATCATACTGTGACCAGTCCTCGCCTATGCGCAGGCGCATAGGCGAAGCGTTAGGATCAGGATCACCCCCAAAAGATTGGAGACAATACGAGAATCGACGAGGAATGCCAGTGGTCGCACTCAGCTGGCTGATAAGAGATTGGTTACTAAGACTATTAGCCAAACCAAGTACCCCGGTGATGAAACTGCTATTGTTTTCGACACCAGTCTCGTTATTCTTCACCTTGAGATTATCAAGGCCACATCCGAACATAATCTTGGCAGTACGGTTGGACTCGAAGGTGAAAACATCAGTCCCAAAGGTGCCATTCGACTCCTTCCCGAGGGGGAGTCTGTAGTCGCAATACTTAATCTTCTGGTAGTAGCAGTAGCCTTTATAAAAGCACTGATCAGTGTCGCTACAAAGCGCAAATTATATGGTACACCACGGTGTACCATGCCCATGGTGCACCTCCTCACAATAGAGGAGTAGGGACCACACTTAAAATAATTTAAATTATTCTAAGTGTGGTCCCTACTCCTCTATTGTGAGGAGGTGCACCATGGACATTGTGCACCGTGGTGCATGGTATAAGCACTCGCTACAAAGAACAGGACTGTAGGTTTTGGAGCTGGAGCTTGGGAAAGGAGCGTAGCGCGAGGGCATGCACCTGGTGCAGCCCTCGCATTGGGTCCAAACCATAGGAAGAGCCGTATCTATACGTAGAAAATTATTCATGTATGGCTTCCCTTCAGGATCTAAGGTGCCGATCCCAACTTGTGCAGCGTACACAAAAGAGTCCGGGCTCAAGCTCGAGACTGAGTCTAAAGCCGAGTTTAGGCCTTTGCCTCGGCCGAGCATTTGGGCACGAGCTTTGGATTGAGAAACGAGTCGCTCGAACCTTTGTTTGGAGCTAAGGTTTGGTTGGTAGGCAGGGAGGTCAGGGGAGTCGCGGTGAAATATTCTTAGGGAAAATCCCTGAACAAGAATGGCAGAAAGCATGAAACACACAATAGAATTTGCCATTTGTTAGGCCCTGTGCGATTGGACTGCATTTTTCTGATCTGATTTGATTTGATTTGAATATAACTGATCTGATTTGATTTGATTTGAATAAACTTGATTTTATTTGATATGAACTGAATTAATTGATAAATTAACTGCAACTAGACGAATTAATAACTAGAAATAGACTAGATTCATTGATTGTAATTTGGATAATTCTGATCTGATTTGATTTGATTTGAATATAACTGATCTGATTTGAATAAATCTGATCTGATTTGAAAACACTGTTAAATAAGTTGAATCGCACAGGGCCTTATTGTTCCTCAATTATCATAGATAAGACTTTTGCTATATGGCCATGTATTAGTGTATACTAGTATACACAACCATAACTATACAATATAAACATTATAAGAAATTAGGAACATAAAATCTTCCAGATATTAATAATTCCATAGAAGTTCCATCAAAATTCTCAAATAAGGTAAATACAGAGTATTTTCATGCCAAACATTCCATAGAAGTCACACCAAGGTCATTTGCAATGAGTAAGGCCCATTTTTCTTAAATAGGCAACTCAACCAAAAGTCTAGTGGAGGCCCAATAATTGGTTTTATATCGTGACTCCGTTTATGTAATTAATGATCATTATATTATTATTGGTAATCGTTTTAGTCAAAATCTTGGCATTAATCTAAGATTTGTAAAGGGGTTACTTTATAAATTTTACGATTTTTTGTCTAACA
This sequence comes from Spergularia bocconei, assembly GCA_963457585.1. Taxonomy (NCBI): domain Eukaryota; kingdom Viridiplantae; phylum Streptophyta; class Magnoliopsida; order Caryophyllales; family Caryophyllaceae; genus Spergularia; species Spergularia bocconei. The sequence continues at coordinate 24,067,847 of OY734951.1, forward strand.
CTGCCTAATACAACGTACTTTTTGTGAAACACTCCCTAATGCATTACTTTTTGTTTAACACTACCTAATGCAACGAATTTTTTGTCTAACACTACCACGAATGATTTCCGCCCAAAATAAAGTCAACTTTCCGGCTTGACCCACCTGTGCACACGATCTTTCACCTCTCCCTCTTTTTTTTTCGAAAATCTTCCCCTTAAAACTTCAATAATTCTACGATGAGACCGTCTCATCGTATGAGACCAATTAATAGGTTACTTTTGATAAATCAACATGTTACTTTTGAAATAGGTTGGCTTTGAAAAGTAATAGTTACTTTTGAAATGTGTGAGAGGTCTTATCATATAAGACCGTCTCACGGTAGAATTTGTGTTAAAACTTACTTCCTTCCCATTTCTCCCTCCAATTTTCCGGCATTTTTCTCTCTTTAATTTCATTAATCCTCTATGTCTCTCCATTTTAATTGCATCTAGGTATAATTTTTTCCAGGACCGTTTTTCTCTTTGTCCCTCATTAACTTTTTATGGGATTTATTGATGATATTAAGAATTAAACCAAGATCACGTGCACAAGCGGCTCAAGCCGCAAACCATTTATGTTGGTGTTAGACAAAAAATACGTTGTATTAGGTAGTGTTAGACAAAAAAAATGTATTAGGGAGTGTTTCACAAATTGTATGTTGTATTAGGGAGTGATAGAGAAAAAATACTCATTTGATATAATGGGATCCTTCAAAATCATAAATATTGTGATATATAATAGTAAATTATAGTAAATTAAAACGATCGCAAAAATATTATCATGGTTACGAGTTTACGACCAATGTAAAAGAGTCACTTTGTGACACGGTATAATGATCTCTCAATGATTATTTTAAGAGACTTTGTGATTTGCAATATACGGAATTACGGAGTATCACAAAAGAAATATTAGGTGCACAGTACTGACTATAACATAACAATGTTGGCTTAACTAGTGGATGTATCTTTTCCTTAATACGAATCTAAATCATTTTTTTTCATATTATAGAAGGGAAATGAGAATATGTTTTTGGAGATGTCAGGTAGTCCTTACACGTAATCCGTCATCCGGTGGATACGGGAAAAAAAGACTTGAATCTGTGATAATCATACATCACCTCGCACGTCGGGTCTGATGTATTTGCTTGGGTGATGTAGATGATATTGGTTCAGTTTTGAAGCTGGTAATTGTCTACATTTATCTTGAATACCTGGGGATATCCGTGGATGGCTACATCTGCAATCCCGTTATCTTGACCGTAATTGCGTTTTTGCCAATGGAACTTGTCCTCCCCCTCGGGATCGTTTACCCTAATCTAGGAAGATATTAATTAATACGATATCAAGGTCATCTTTGATGGTTTATAGGCTTTGGGCGACTAGTAAAAATAAGTTATTAAACGACTATTATTAATTATGTAATTGTAACATATATTGCACATATATTACACATGTATTGCACATATACTACACATGTATTGCACATCAACTATATAATAGCAAAAATTCACACATTGTTGTAACTATGTACGGGTACTTAGGTTGAAACTGGAGGAGGCTCAAGCCTTAGGTAATCGTAGAGACATTATATACATTACACCACAGGTTGCACAAAAATTTCTACCTGCAAGTTATTATGTTTATGAAAAGAGACAACCTTAGAATATATACTTATCCCATCGTGTATATTAGTGGTAAATTCTAAATTAGTAGTGATGAAGGTTAGAGACTAGTGTCAATTTTACTATACTCATATATTTTTGTGATATTATTATCACATCCAATGAAATATAAATCAATGAAAATACATGTGATATTACTTCATCTAACGTAAACATAAACACGAAAATATGCAATAATATAACGAACAAAATGTTCGTAAGAATGAAATTAAAAAGAAAGCACTGAACTTATAAATGAATTTATACAAATAACCAGTCGAATAAAAAAGAACCTTGAGAAGAGCAGGAGGAAAAAGGAGATGAGGAGAACGGAGCTGCAAAAAATAGTCATGGCAATGTTATTCAATGTAAAAATGCGGAGAAACTTTGTCAAAGTGTAGAACTAAACTCACATGACTACAGGAGTCTTTGACACTCCCAAGACCAAAAAAGAAAAAAAAAATTCCTACATATGTATCTCTAAGTTCGACATACTAAGACCAGAAAAGCCAAGTTTTCTTATCTTCTAATAAGTTCTAGTTATACGTAGTTTTCCCAAAATTTATTATGGATGAACCTAATTGATATCAATTTTGATGATCAAATTTAGTTTAATTTAATTAATAAAAAAATGTCTATTGTTGATGCCATTCCATTATACTTGTTGTTAGTTTCAATCAATTTGTGGTTTAGAGATTTAGGGTAATGTCTACATGTTGAATTTGAATTAATTACTCGCAATTGTCTAGTCACTTAGTAGAATGACATATATTATCTCGATTGATTCTTTTTAACATATATGGTTGACTACTTGTCACTTTTGTTTTTGGTCTATTTGGTGTACATGGTCGTGTTTTATTGTTGAAAACTTGAAATAAATACATGTGCTATTCTCGTCGATCCAACATTTAATATTTCAACCCCCGAAGGAAAAAACATTAGATATGCTAGTGTTTACACAACTTGTTACACATCATGTTTGGTAGAGAGGAAATGGACGGAAAAGAAATGAAAAAAAAAAACATATTTTTCAACTTTCCTACGTTTGGTTTATAAAGATACATGGGAAATGGAAGGAAATGAAAGGAAATGGAAGGAAATGATCATTTATTAAACTGTCATTTCCTTTCCTTCCCAAAACGGGTGTAATTGGACGGAAAACTAATTTACAATATAAAACACTCACTTTCCTTCCAGTTCCTCCAAAATTTTAATAAGTCAACCAAATGGAGGAAACTGTATTTCCCTTCTTTTCTCTTCTTTTCCTTTACATTCCATTCTATTCCTTACAATTTTTTCCGTTCAATTCCTCTCCAGCAAACATGCTGTCAAAGTTTAATTTACAATCAGATCCGAAATCGTGAATTGGTGCTAAGCCGATATCTCAATGTATCTAATCAAATGATACCTATTGTTAAGGTATTCTCAAGTTGTCTGTCATGTAGGCCAAATGAGGTAATCCAATAAGTATGTCAAGCTCGATCGACAAATCTCAGGAGGACATAAATTTGATTTTAAAGATTTTGTTCGAGTTAAAATAAAAGTTACAGTTCGATCTATTATCGACTTTGGGACGAGGTTGTCTATTCAACGTGCATAATTTGAAAGTCTTTGGCATTAGCTTTCCGTCAGTATTTGCAATCATTATTTAAAATGACTGTATGACAGAAGATCATCCAAAAGTACTTACCCTTGATTCCTTGAAAATGATCATATTAATTATCTTTGATCTGTATCACATGTGACTTCCTTTGCTTTGATATTATTCTAAATGTCACTCGGTTTGTCACCGAACAAGGTGAATGCAATGTCGGGGAGCTTCTTGTTCTCCTTGAGCGTTTTTGCAAATTTGTAATTGTAAAAATGATATATTTTACCCATCTACTACAAACATATTGCACATTAACTATATAATATATCACATTTACACGTAGTTGTACTTAAATACGGGTACCTAGGTCAAAACTGGAGGAGCCTCAAGCCTTAGGTAATCGAACATTGCACCATAGGTAGCACACTAGCACGAGAAACATTTGCACGTGTTGGGAAGATAGCGAGTTGCCATGTCGTAGAGACATAGATTGAGTCTGGGAGCCGTCTATATAGAAAAAGAAACTTATTTTGTTACTTCCAAAAAGTTCCTCTACAATTTCATAATAAGCAAAACGATAAATTATACACTGCTTAGTGCTTACCATAGGACATGAGCACATAACCAGTTTGATTGTGAGTTTGTCCTCCAGTCCCTCAGACCGATCACAAACACAAGATCTCTACCAGACAATTCCCATTAGTGTATATTAGTGGTAAATTCTAAATTAGTAGTGGGTCTAGTGACAAGGTTAGAGGTCACTATTATTTTTTAAGTTTTTGGGTCGAACTACGCCTATTAAAAGTAAAATTTGGTCACATCACACATAATACAATTATTTTTTGTCCAACCGCAACTAATAAGATCTTTTTTTTTTTTGGACTACACCTTATACCCAATGCCGCCACTAACACCACCCATTGTCGCCCCTTACGCTTCCAAGGGGAAGAACTGCTCAAAGAAATGGACAAAAAATCGAATTTGGGGAAAAAATTTGGAGCGAATGAAAAAAGAAATTTGGGGGAAAAATCAATTGTGGTGGTTGTAGACGGAATGGCTAGGGGCAGCAATGGGTGGGTATGGAGTGGAAATAAGGCTGGAAGTTGGTATAAGGTGTAGTCTAAAAAAAAAAAAACTTATTAGATGTATTTGGACAAAAATGATGACACAACTGTTTGCAAAACTTGGTTTGAGTTGTGTAGATTCAGTAACTTACTATTTGCCCAACCCAACCATGATTTTATGAAATAAGCCCATTAACAACCCAGCCCATTATCAGCACAACCCTAACCCGACCCACCTACCCATTGCACATCTCTAGGTGTGAGTTGTGTAGATTCGGTAACTTACCATTTGCCTATTTCTATTTACCGCTTAAGTTATCGGCTTCAACTTGACTTACATAGTTACATGTAAGTTTCATAAGCTTTTGCGAGTCGAGGTTCTTAGGGCTCCGTACCATGGAAGGTTTGGGTGAGACTGTGCAGACTTCATTTTCGTTACCCTTTATACTTGAGTCTTTCGAATCCACTAGTTTCAACTCGCATAACCACTCGTCATTGGCGTGATTTTAACTAACACCTCCACAACAGGGGATACTATTCGCCGTTTCTAATTGCTTACATCTCTTGAAAAAAAAAAAAAAAAAAAAAAGTGACACCCAACCTCTCATTCTTCGTGCTAGTCATAACTATAAAGTTCAAACCAAAGCTCTCTCATTTATTTTACAAAGTCCAAGTCTTCCTTAGACTTGTTTTGTGTACTCCTCCCTTTGCCAAGCAATCTCTTTGCCTCCTGACTAAATTACACACATTCCCAACATATTCAAACCCAAAAAAAACACCCTCATTTATTTCTCATACGCTCCATTTTTAGCAAATTTTACCTATATAAAACCCCTTCAAAATCTCCCACATTATTTCACAAAAATCCTCTGTTTTTCCTCTGTTTTCCCCTGAAAATCCCCTGTTTTTCCCCCTTAGAAAAAAAATGGCAGTTGATCTTTACACAGAAACAAGCTCAAGCAGAGGGATTAGCCCTAGAATTTCATTCTCACATGACCTTAAAAATTGTGATATTGTCCCAATTGAGCCACACATCCCATTAAAATCATCTCTTCTAGATTACGATTTCGACTTTTGCGTTTCGAAACGAAGGTGTGATCAAGAATCTACCTTGGCAGATGAGCTTTTCGCAAATGGGGTCATTCTACCTATACAAATCAAGAGAAAGGACATCCCAATTATGTCAAAGTCGAAATCTTTACCCCCATCTAGTAATTTACCGCCATTGTCGCCGCCATTGCCGCAACCGCATTCCTCTGCTCAAGCTGAAACAGAGGAGAAACAGGGGAAAGATAGCTTCAACAACAAGAATAGTGAAGATAGCAAGTCATTTTGGAAGTTCAAAAGGAGTAAAAGTTTGAATTGTGGAAGAATTTATAGAAGAGGGTTATGTTCTTTGCCTCTTTTATCAAGAAGTAAATCAACTGGTTCAACAGCAAGTTCTAAAAGATCATTAATTCCCAAAGATGAACATTCAAACAATCATCATCATCATCATCATCAAAAACAGGGGAATTTGAAGACTTCAAGCTCAAGCAACCATCAAAAACCTCCATTGAAGAAGAATTATGGAGGTTCTTCATTTAATTCTGGTCTTATTCAAGTTAACCCTGTTCTTAATATGTCAACAGGTGGAAGTTTATTTGGGTTTGGTTCCATTTTCTCCCATAGCAAAGATAAGAGCAAGAAAAGATGAAATTATCCCAATGTGGTCCATTTTTAATTTTATTTTTTTTATGTTTTTTTTTTTTCTTGGGATAAGTTGATATGTCAAGTTGGATGACTTCAATCATGTCTAATTATTTGTCGATAAACTTTTGTGTGTAATCGTTGCATTTAACTGCCGCAGCCGTTGAATGTAACGGTTCATGCGATCAGGTCACTAATAGGCTAAGATGTGTTGTGTGTGATTTTCATGATCACCCATTAGCTTGTTACGGTCCGTTATTGTATCGAAAAGTTGTGTGTAATCGTTATACCCAAAAGTTTCGCTTTATTTAAAGGGATTTGGGTAATGGGATTTAATTTTTAGCATGTGATTAGGTGGTATTGAAAGGAAGGGGGGTGGGGGTAATTGAAGAAGGGGATGATGTGATGATAGAACAACATCCCACATGGAATAAGGCATAAAAAGACAGGTGACATATTGCTTCATTTGCTGGATTTCTCTTTGTCTTTTTTTTGCCTTTTGAGTCTGTCACATACTCTGCTAAACATGGGTTCATATATCTGGTTCTTCTTCTTTTAATTTCTTTATTGTGACTTGCTTATGATTATCTACTTTGGTTGTGTTCTTTAAGTTTTAACAACTTGTAAAGAGGGTTTCATACTTTCATGTCTTTGGTTGTGAACTTGGTTTTGGTTGTATGTTTGATAAAATAATATAATCCCTTAAGCAGCAGGTTAACCTAATTGTAACATGTCGGAATTGCTTATCAGGGCGTAAATAGTTCTTGTATCGTTAATTCAACTAGAAATCATCATTTGTGTTAATTTGCAACTATTTTTTACTTCATGGTTACATATGGACCGAACTTTACTATCAGAGTTACGAAAACTAATTGCAATACGAGAAGGTTGAATGGTTAGGTTGTCAAGAATCATTTTCTTGAAAAAGCAGCAAACTTCTTTGTAATGTGGTCCTAAAACACCTAATAATGTCTCAATTATGGGCATGAAAATGGAGTACAATGTACAATTGTGATGGGAAAGAAAATTGACCACTTTGTAATATGACAGAATTCCTTTTTTAGCACAAAATAATTACTCCCTCCATTTCGGTGAATTCTTTACGTTGCCTTTTGGCACAAGAACCAAGGAGGGAGTATGATTACTTCCTAAACATATTATTAATGTTTTAATCCTTTTACTCCTCTTTAATTTCCCAGCTCTCTTCTCATTTCTTTCTCATCTCCTTTGTTCTTCCACCCGACTTCATCAAATAAGATCCAATCATTCATGTAGATACAAATCACATATCACAATAATGATGAAAATCACAAAAAAAAAGAAAAAAAAAAAAGTTGAAACCCAGATCTTCAGATTTTTGTATGAATGTTGTTGAAAAAAAAAAGATTAGAACATAAATCCCCCCCCCCCAATACCCAGATTCCTTCCTAATTTTGTTATTTGCAAACCCAAACATTCATACACGCATGGTTTTAAAAAAAAAAACAAGAAATCCCCCCCCCCCCCAATACCCAGATTCCTTCCTAATTTTGTTGCCTAAAAAATACAACATAAATCATTTAAACAAAATAGAACAGATTTCCCTACTAAAAAGTATCATATCTGGGTTCAAATAGGAGAGTGAGAGAGGAAAAAAAATCAAAGGAGAGAATTTTTTTCTGGGTTTGGGATTTAGGGTTTATGTGAATTTGGGGAAAAATTGGAAAGGGTTTAAAGGAGAGAAGCTAGAGATAAGACAATATCAGCAAAATCAATGGAGAGAACCAAGTTGGAGCAGATTTGGGGACTTCATGGGAGTGAGAAGATGAACTGATGATGGGTGGGTGGGTTAAAAATGGGTTGAAGATTTCATTGGATTCAGTTGGGTGGTTATAATTTAGATGGAAAGATTAGTGATAAATAGGTCACTAATTGGGCTTATAAATTTAACTAACCCAACTAAGTATGTGTTAAGGGGGGTTAATAAGGGTATAATGGGTAATTTAAATGGGTTAATGTGTCCCGAAATAGAAACGTAAAGAATTGACTGAAATTGTCAAAAACGGAATACGTAAAGAAATGAAAGAAATGGAGGGAGTATAAAACTTCTCTAGGAAGTTTCACATGGCAGTGTAGTGGCAAGTCAATACCCAATACTCGATCAAAAGCAAAGCAATCCCTCTGAAAATTGTCTAAAAAAGTCAAACCAATCATAAAATTCCATGCATCTTACAGAACAACAAGACTTCAAAGAAAGCAAACTTAATTAAAATTTATTTTCTAAGTTAAGAAAATCTCAAAGATTTCATCTTTCTTCGAAGTTTTCACATGGCAAAGTAATATGAAAAGAAAGGTGAAAGAAAAGAGTAGTGTGTTGAACAAGTAAAACAGTACGCGTTGTTGAGAACATGGTTTTCACGACAAGGAAGAATGGCCAAATAGATAGAATAGTGTGTCTACTATGCCGACTACTTACAATGCTAAGAATATGCTCATTTCTTGTTTCTTGGCTTAAAAATGTTCATGCCTTGTCACACCTTTCGATTGATTGAGCGCTGGTGTGGGTGGGTGTAACTGTGTAGTTTAACCCTGTGGGTGAAAATCGATAGGCAACACAGTAATGTTGTACTCGTCTAGTAAAGAGACTTCAAAAACTTCGGGTTTAGCTTCTACCCTCACCTCTTGTGTATCTATGAAAAAACTAGGCTTATAGAGTTATAGATTGGAAATGAACGGACTCAAGTTTAAGTTTTCGTAAACACAATGGGTCATGGAGTAACATGCCGGGATATCTTAGGCTACGATTGTAGATTATAATGGGACGTGGTTGATGAAATGACAAGTGCTTGTACTGTTTTTCCTATTGTCAATATAAAATGTCATATGAATAATTAAAATCTTATGCCTTATCACTAGTAGAGTAGTAGCACGGTCTAAGTACGACATTTAAAATGTCAATACCATTGTAGATACTAGATGTCACCTAACTCAACTAGTAAAGTTATTACGTACTTATTAGACTAGGTATTGTTATTTGTAAAGAAATAAAAAACCGTAATGGATTAATTCTTCGGTCACATGACTTTCTTTGCTTTGGCAATTTTTTTTTTTTTTTTTTGTTTCAAATCGTAAGCCATAAATAACAAAAGTAACTAAAATTAATTTTTTATTGACGGGCTTGTTTACAGTTGTTAGGTGGGCTTGGGCTGGTATGAAACTGAAACTTAGTCCATATTGGCTTCAAATCTTGAATCGCACTTCAGAGTTTTCATTTTTGTCTTTATTTTTTTTCATTTTTTTTTTTCTGTGAGGTACTGGACTTCAGTCTTAAGTCTTAACATAAATCAACTGTTTGTGTTTGTGAATTGTGGTAAGTCCTACACGAACAAAGGGCTCAATGCTCGCAAGTCGCAACACTCAATTTCGCCGATAACTCGATAAGTGACTGTTAGATCATTTTACCGTAACATATTTTGATTTTCCATAGAGCCTACATTGGCACATTGCTACATGTATTTCTCACCATTTGTCATAATCTTGGTGTAGTTATGAAATTAACTTGCATGGAATTGTTTTCATTTTCAAAAGAATTCATATCACCAATCCTGCAGCTTTAGCTACTCCTGGTAACTTGATCTTATGCAAAAATACGTGTTATTGCAACATTGATAATTATATTTTAACGTAATTATTATACTAACATTCTATGTTAAATTGATCGATTTTATAGAAAAATAACTCTACGAAATTGTACTCAATACGGTCTAAGTCCAGCTACGATGTCCGGCCCAACGTTTTGAACTAAAGAAATGAGGAGGACATGGTTCCTTGGTTTGTTGGTACCGTGCCGGCTCGTATGCCAAGTCACGTGCCATCCCAACCTCCAACTCACACTATTTCCACACGCTCCTACTTTCAGCGTGACAGTCACGCACGTCCTCTGCGTGTCTTCACGAGTACGGCAAACGCGCTTGAATTTCACTCGATGTACAATTGGTTGAGATCCAGCGTTACATCATGGACAAGTATCATCGAAAAATGCGCCTGTTTGCTGGGCGCAGACTAGCAGACAACGTTTGAAAGTGACACATCAACTGAGGAAGACTATGTGGAAATTCTAATTAAAAAAATTAAAAAAATTCCAAAGTATTTGTCCTTCCTAGATTTGGAGCGACTTCTTCCATACGCTCTCCTCTTATCCTGCGCCACCAACCTGGCCTATTTTTTCTGCTCTAATCCAATTTTTAATTTTGGAGTTTAGTCATTTAGTGAAATTTACAGTTTTACACTACTATGAAAATTTCTCACAAATGATTTATAGAGTATTTTGTGTTGTGTTGAATCTAATGTAACATCCAACACCTATTACAGTTATGGTTGCGGGGTTTCTTGCGTTGCTATAAGAAATGTGACACATGTGTAACACTCGATTTTACACGGCCATAATGAGTTTAGGCCTTTAGGGTTGTGCACATAAGTTGATGTTTCTCTTGGTAAACATGAAATAGTATTTGGCGAACCTTTGTTTGCTTGTAGTAACTCTTACGGAGTATGTCTTTCGCAAGAGGTCATTGGTGTTTTCATCTAACAATTGATAGGATGCCAATATTTTTTTAAAAATCAAAGTACTCCGTATCACATACTAATTGTTAATAGAAAAAAAAAACAATGGTGGATAACATTCTTTCTTAGAGTTCAATAACTCCACTAGTCCCTACAAGGCTACAATGACAATCCATGATCTTAAGAGCTCCAAAGCACTTGAGTAACTCAAATTGAAAAATGACCTACTCGATCATTAAATTGAATCATGATGAAACACAAACATTTGAAACTCTAAGGCTTAATTTAGTACCGTACTAATTATGCTTATCACATAATCAATCACAATGAATGCTCTATTTATTCCCTACATGAAACCTCATTGACTACTTCCATTACAACCTTACGAAGTTTACACTCAAATTTCGAAACATCACACTACATAGCCAGCCTAAACCGTCAATTCCACACTACCACGTCTCTAACCTTTCCCCCATTCCCTGTCAAATATATGATCGTTTTTTCGTATGTATATTAAAAAACCGTGCATGTTTTGTAATCGTCACAATTACGATACGAATTTCGTATCCTTTTATGATAGAGAAAAAGTGTATTAGTGTGTGCCCCCCAAACACAAAGAGACGCTCCCCCTTAAACAAAACAAAAAGTCTTCAACATTTCTCCATCCATTCACTTCACCAGTGTGTGTGTGACCACTCTCCACTGTGTAACCGTGAACTCTCACAAACTTCTTCATTACACTTCATCAACCAAGAGAGAGAGAGAGAGACAACACATAGTCCATTTCCCCTGTGATTTGCAGAGAACATTACAGTTCACAGATCAATTTTCTATGCTCTTTTTCTTTTTTCTTCATCATCTGACATTTTTCAGTTAAATATATTTGATTAAAATCTTGTTGCATTTATTCCCCCTTTTTCCACCTTTCTTCCTCATTCTTTTGCACATTCTTCTCTCTCAAATCCTTATCAATGTGATACCCAAATCAAGATTGAATCTTTTTCCCATTTTAATGAGATTTTATGGTATTTATCCTTGAATTATTAGTGGGTTTTTGTTGAAATTAAGTAAAAAAATAAAAATGAGTGAGTTATCTTCAGGAAGAAGCTCCGCAGCATTAGCAATAACTGAGAGGAAACCCCACATTCAAAGACCTGGTGGTTGTGCAGGCATTTTCTTTCAACTTTTTGATTGGAATAGAAGATTTGCTAAGAAGAGATTCTTCCCCAAGAAGCTTCTACCACCTGGTAATTTACTGCATTTACTGTTGTTTAGTTACCTTAATTTGGGGTTCATTTATGTTATATGCAGTAATAAAGTTTAGTTCTTTGGTGTACATTGATTTTGGGTTGTTTGTATTACTGTGTGAATGTGACAGTTCGTGCTAAAGTTTCCAAGAAATTCAATGTGAATGAGAAGTTACCAGTCACAAAACATTTATTGGTATGTATGAATTTCTGCTCAGTTTCTTTTGATTTGACTGATTTTGTTTCAGTGTTATGAATTTCTGAAGTTAAATTGAGGTTTGTGATTGTTGGGATATTAAATTTGTAGATTGCTGATGAAAATAGTGGTGGGTTTCCAAGTAAAATGAAGAAGAAGAAAAATGAGGGTTTTGAGCCTAAAAAAAATGAAATGCAGGCACCTGGGTTAGTTGCTAGGTTAATGGGGTTAGATGCTATGCCTGTTGCTGTTGGGGAGGAATGTAAGGCTGATAGGAGTGTTTGTAGAGGTGATTTGAAGGGTAAAGGTGGAAACTTTGATGGTGGGTCGAAGAGTGTGGAGTTGAGTCCGGAGAAGGCGAATGTGAGGCCGCAGAAGCTTCAGAGGACTGGGGTGTCGGAGAGGAGGCCGGTTACTAGGTTTGGAGCTGAGGCATTGCAGATTAAGAATGTTTTGTCGAGGTCGAGGAAGCATCAGTATCATCATCCTAAGCTTGTGTCTCCTGTAAAGAGTCCTAAAATGGGGAGGAATAATACTTCTAGGTTGATTGATGCCGCTGCTAGGATTTTGGAGCCTGGGATACAGGCAACGAGTCGTGCTAGGTGTAGTCTTAGTTATCCGAGCTCATCAGTGATGCAGCAGAGTACAGAAGATGTCATGGGTGAGGTGAGAGGGAGAGTGAATTCACAAAGTCAGTTTAGTTCAAGCTCTGGGGAAGTACAGGTTCCGAATGCACAGGGTGGGTGTCGTAGTTGTGGCAACATCTTTGGGCGAGTGGATGTGTTATCTACAGCTGAAGAACAGTCGAGGGATTTTGATGCGCCTGATTACTATTCCAGGGAGAGATTCTTTCACGGGTTAGATGAAAGTAGGGCAAGACCAGCTGTCTATTTGGAAAATGAAAATGATGTAGTTCTGTTGAAAACCAGGTACCAACCTGAACGCAGTCCATCTCAGCCCGAGGACAGTAAACCAGTTGAGAATGAAATGATCTGGAATGGTATGCATCCCTCTCAGCGTCATGATCAGATTCCAGTGAGCAGGATCTTTACCTCTCAGAAGAATGCATCACAGTCTGCTGGTTTCAAATCAAGGGGACAAAGGCCGGGGCAGATGCTTGGGGATAAAGTCCCACCAAAGGCTAAATTGGCAAACAGTACTCATGGCAGAAGAGTATCATCATCTGTCAATCGTGTTACAGAAGCTAAAGACTTCATTTCCCTTAATCGAAATATCAGCCAATCCAGGCTCAAAGCTCCTATCAGACCTGATGGTTTTGAGGCAGATCGAAGATTTCAGACAGGAAAGAATGATTCTCCAGCGCCTCAGAAAATTCCCATTAGAAAGAGAAGGACTCTTACTGCTAATAGGCAAGCTGACACTGTGGCATCTGCAAGTTCATCACTTGAAAATCGGAGAAGTGACAAGAGACTTGTGTTAAACGGAAATGAGCCACGAATTCGTAGCCCTACTGTAAATCAGAGTTGTCCCAAACGCAGGCCAGTCAATCAAAGAGGAAGTAGAGATACCATTCGTACAGATGTTGTTTCTTTCACATTCAACTCACCGGTAAAATCGAGTCCTGGGAAAAAGTCTCATAATGAAGTGGGCGGGAGGAAAAGGGATCCAGTTTCCTCGGTCAATGAAGAGAATGTGCAGCAGGAGTCTATCACGAAAGAGGTTGTCACCGATCAGCCTTCTCAAAACTATTTGCGAATGAATGGAGATGCTCTAGGTGCTCTCTTGGAACAAAAGTTGAAGGAACTGACACATCAGGTGGAAAATGAAGCAGCTTCAGGTTTCATGCCCTCTGCAAGAACCACTGCTTCAATTCTTCAAGAGCTTATATCTGCATTGACAACAGAGCGACCAATTTCATCCGAAGAGAGGGGCCATGCAAGTGATAGACAAGATTCAGAGTGGAATGACATTTTTGACAGGATTTCAGAGGTGAGTTCCCGTGTATACTGGCTTAATTTTGTGCATTGGCTCTATTAGGTGAAGCAATGTGACAATTCACAACCTATAAGTATTTTGGATTCACAGTTTGATGTGTCATTTTCATGCCAAGCATGTATTTGATAATCTTTTGCATGAAGTTTTGCATCTTTGTTGCCACCTGCCAGTTATGTTATGAGAAAGTGGTTAGTGATTTAGTTACAGAAGATATTTCGGAAGCCATGGCTGGGTTGACAGACTTGCAATACTTGCAATCTGTGAATTTTTTTTATCTGTGTTCTCTAGTGAGATGGTAGTAAGTTGAATGCTAAGATCTTAATGACAAGTTGTTTGTGGAAATGATATGATCAACATCATCATTACCCCGATGCTTCTGTTAGAGGAGCCAATTGAACATCATTTGAGATTTTTTTCCGAGGGGTCATCTGAGTTAGTTAAAAATTCATTATCTGAGAAATGTTGTATTTCCATCAGGCCAACTCGAGGAGCAAAAGATCATCAGATGGCCATTCTCATGGTATGGATCATTTTAGCCCAGGATGCGTGCTTGATGCATCATTTTCAAATGAAAGCTGCGTTTCTAGTAGTATTGAAGATAATTCAGGTAAATTTTATCTGCTTGAATACGTAGAAAGTCACATGCTTTCGCACTGCTGAACTATTGGTTCTGCAATTTATATCTTCACATGTTTACATATCTTACCACAGCAATCTGACTGTATCAATTTACTCTGCAATTCAGTAAAATTGGCTCCACCTGATGCTGATCTTTCGGATTCTGCATCTTCGACAAACCAGACCCAAAGAAGTGATATAACAGTGGTGACTGATCTAGTAACCCATACCTCAGCTGTACTAGAGGATGTCAACTGTGTCCATGCCAAGTTATCTGTGACCAAGCGTGATTATATGCAAGATATCATTTTGAAGGCTGAGCTCCTATTTGGCAATGCTGGTCGAGATAGTTCATCAAGATTCGTAGATTTTCTGCTAGGGCCATTTCTAGATGAATTGGAAACCCTAGTTGTTGCAGCATGGAAGAACAGCATTATCCTGGGAATTGAGGTGAAAAAGGTAGAAAATCCACTGAGGAGATTTCTGCTAGACTGTCTGATAGAGTGCCTGGACGTGAAATACAGTCGATACATCAATTCCGGGTTCAGGACATGGAGCAAACTACCCAAAAGCATCAATGCTGAGGTTCTAATCAAAGAGTTTGACGAAATAGTCAGAAAGTGGATCAGTTTCGCAGGGAAAACTCCAGACGAGATTATAGAGAGGGAAATGAGCACTTCATTGGGTAAATGGACAGATTTTGACATGGAAGCATTTGAAAATGGTGTTGAGATCAATCAGGACATTGTTCAGATTCTGGTCGATGAAATCGTCACAGATCTTTGCGCCTCTGAGTTAAGCTTTTGCTGAAGTCCTGGAACTATGGTAAAATTTTGTATAAATCAGTGTAACAGTGGGGTAATTGAGTAAAGTGTAGGAGTAAATTCTAGACTAGTGAAACTTTATGCAAACTTGCAGAGTTGCAGATGGCTAACATAAGCATGTTCTCTTAATGATCTATGTACTTGCAACAACAATTAGTGAACTATCGGTGTTTTCCGTAATCTGTATCGTTCCAATTTTATCAGATGTCTATTCTCGAATGCGCATTCATTTTTAAGACTCATCTGCACCTACTTATCTCCACAACCATAAATTTCACCAGAATTTATTGCCTTTCCAATCTTTACAAAAACAACAGAAGTATCAACATATATAAAGTGAAGATTACGAAATCAACACTCACATCACACACACACTCACACACACACACACACATATGAAGTTGAATCATCTCCCACATTCAAGTATACTAGTACACTATATATCATCAATCAATACAAAAAAAAAAAACATGAAAAAATGTGGCAAAATCAATAGAATCAAATTGAAAATGGGGGTAAAAAAAACCCTAAAAAATCAATCAATAATATTTTGTACTAAAAACAGTACTCTTCCTCAACACGTTACTCTTCCTTCCTCCACCCTTTGTTTCCCCATTAATAGCATTAGAAGCAGCAATTGATAAACCCTTCAACTCTTCAATACTTGCATAACTTTTCCTACCCATCATCATCCTATTACTCTGTTTCTCCCCTGAATTCACTGACTTACTCCCACCACCATACTTTGACACACTCCCATACATCTTCTCCCTTTTCGCCATTGACGCTGGCGGCGTTGCGCTCTTCTCAAACCTCGAAATTCTATTCACTTTGGCGCTCTCCGGTGTCGGTTTCCGATTCTCCTTCCTCAACGCAGACGAGAAGTCAGGCACTGATTGGGCTAAAACAGAGGACCTCTGTTTTCTCTCTGTATTCCCCTGAAACTTGACTGATTTCTTCAATATTGGTGAGAACTCCGATCTTGGTATCTCACAAACTTGCGCATTTTCATCGGAATTGCTAGAACCACCATGAAACTTGACTGATTTCTTAAAAAACTCGGGTTTCGGAATCCTCGAAACCCTCGAAACTTGCTCATCTTCATCAGCTTTACCATGAAAGTTGACTGATTTCTTCAATATTGGTGAATACTCCGATCTTGGTATCTCACAAACTTGCACATTCTCATCACAATCACTAGAACCACCATGAAACTTGACTGATTTCTTCGAAAAACCCGGTTTCGGAATCCCCGAAACACGTACATCTTCCTCAAAAAGACCTGAACTTTGATGAAAGCTCACTGATTTCTTCAAAATTGGGGAAAATTCCGATGTGGGTATCTCTGAAAATTGCTCAAATTCATCAAGTTTGAGTCTTTTTGATTGGATCTTTGATTCTCTAATCTGGGCATACGCATCATATCTGGGTCCTCTCTCCATAAAATATGAATCAGTAAGAAATTTATAAGTGTTATTTGAATTTAAAGGATCAGAAAATTGGGAAAAAATGAGTGAAATTGGGTCTAGGGTTAATTGCAGAGATCCTAAAGTCTCTGCCATTTGATTATAATGATATGATATGATATGATATGATATGATATGATCAAAACTATAGTATAAAAATTTGCTCTGTTTTATTAGGGTTTTGATGGGAGTTGGAAGTATGAGTAATTTTGTGTTTGTGTGTGTGTGTGTTTACAACGGTCAAATTTGAGGGTGGAGAGGGAAAAGTGAAGAAGAAGATACAATACTACAAGAAAGTGTTGAAGTTTTTGGTTTGATGATGTTTTTTTGGATTATTTTTCTTATGTTTCTAACGTTCTGATTTTGGGTCCCTTTATTTTTTTATTAAGGTCAAAAAAGGGTGGAGGGGTGATGAGGTGGGATTTGAGCCGTTGGATGTTGTGGGATTTAAGAGCCGTTTGGTAAATGGATGGTTGTGATTTGAAGTTTGGAATAATTGGATTCGATTAGGTCGTGTGATTATTATTTCTTTGCTCCACGAGTTTTACTTTAGTAAGTACAACACAAAGTCTCATGTTCAGTTGATATCAATTGTATTTACTTGCGTTGTCGGGATACGCAAAATGAGAGAGATGCTAACATCAGTAACATGGGTCATCTCGAGTAAAGGAATGCGAAAAGAATCAATTGACTAACTTATACACTAGTCTTTTCTTTGGTATTTTGACGGTGTTAAATACGTTCTACAAGTTACACGAGTACGTGACTTGTGTTCCTCCGACAATGATTGAAATAGAGAGTTTGGTAGCATAAGCTAAGAAACCATGGGGACTATTCATGAAAGAAAACTTTAGGACAGTTAGATTAAAAATGATGCATTTCAAGCGTGTATATAAGGAACAATTAGCTCTATGAACCTATCATATTTACACCAAATTGGGCAAAGATACATCAAATCCGCTGCCAAAGACGAAACACTGGTTGTAGCTGTATTGGTGTATCAGCAGCTTCCCTTGTGCAAACTAAGGTAAGCTACAGTCGTTGTTCTGACAAGGCATAGGAACAAAACCTTTTCCACCAGTGAATTGGGGTACTTCGATGTTGGCAAGGTTTGTCCAGGCTTGGGCGCAATATAAATATGCAGCATTGCAGCCTAGCATGTCAAGACTTGGGAGAGTTGGGTGTTGATACGATGAGTGATCTTTCGTTCTTTCAGACTTTGTGGTACTTGTATTTCTGACCAAGATTAAATCTTGCGATTCTGTCATCAAATCCAGTGAGCACTAGCGCCCTCACTGCTTCGACACCTTGTTCCAGAGAAGCATTAATCTGTCCATAGAACAAACAACGTTTAGTACAGATTAGTGGTCGTGAATGAGACAAAGAGCGAGAGATCAATTTATGTGGTGCCATTTGCAGTAAGAAGTCAAGAGCTGGGCGAACTTTTTGAAGAATGGAGAACCTGTTCTCACTCGTCAAAAGTTGATTTTTGCAGACGAGACTTTTGGTACACGAACTATGTTATACTAGTATATTGTTCCGCAACACTACACAAACTTGTGCAAAGAAATTTTAGAGGTTGAATACCTGTTTTCTCTCTGTAGAGCTGAACTTTTGTAAGAGAAAAGCTTTCATATCCATAGTTCCTGGTGGATTCCCAATGCCTGCCAGAAGCGGATTTTATTTTGCATTAGAGGCACTATGCATAATAAGGCATTTCCATACACAGCGAAGAACGAAGGCAACCACAAGACCAACCTATGCAGAGCCGAGGAAACTGCTTTTGCCCGTCTAGATGTCCCATCACACTCTTTACTCTGAAATGACAATTTGAAGACGGTTATGACATAATCATGATTGCTTACTGAGATAGTAGAATCATAAATTGTTCTTCTTCTGCCCTTATCACTCACTAATACAACAATGTTTCTTCAGAAGGTCTGGGAAAAAGACATACAAGGTGCCATACAATATGGTTACACCACAAGGACATGGCCCACGTTTCAAGACTTGGAATCACCGAATTAGCTATACAACTTCATTCTATAGTGACTGTGACCTAATTTTCTTGTGCTGGGTCACTTCCCTCTTTCTAGGGTTCAAGAACAAGCAAGAGTAGAGATGGAGAGCAGCAGAACGGGAATAGTTTCAAATAATGCAGACCACATCTATAGACTTATGAAGTTCTCACAATGGTAAATGAAGCACAAATTCCACAAATTCCACAAGTTCTCAGTAATTCACTACAGCTTACCCATTATGATGTCCATGTCCTCCTTTGGGCTGAATCCTTAACACGCCATTTGGTAAGCTCATCTCATCATAGACCTACAAGAAAATTGTAAGAGTTCGAGGGAAAAAGATTTGTAAGAACTGACTTATAAAGAGAAAGGTCACAGGGTTTTCTTAATTCAGTTCAGAAAAGACAGGCCTGAAGTGCATACCAATAAGATGTGGCGCAACGGTATCTTGTAATATGCAGCCAGTGGTCCAACCTTAACATCAGAAATTGAAATAACAAGTTTATCACGCAGTAAGAGGCAGAATGAACACTGAAAGCAGCCATATTGTGGAAGGAGAAAGAAAATTTGAAGTCCAAAAAGCTACAGGTAGCACATATACTAAGTTAACCCTGAAGATTGTCTGTATCACTTGTAGTTTCATGGTATTTGTATTTTGTTACTTGCTTCTCTTAGAGAACTTTTCTTCTTGTGTTTTTTTTTTTTTTTTTTTAATTTTAATTTAAGCGAACAGTTGTTACTTCTAAAGAGTTGATCACACCATGTTCAGTGTTTTCGATCGCATTTCAAGTAACCAGGTAAGTCAAATGGTTGTTGTAGGCTTATAGCTATTCTAAGTGATTACCAGCAGTCTTCAGACGATCGCATTTCAAGTAACTATAGCTACCACTAGTCCACTAGAATGCTTCACCTTTTCAGTGATATTTTACCAAAATCTACTCTTATCAGCAATCAGAAATCAATAAAACAAAGCATGAAACGCACATACGCCAGGTCAATAAAGCAAGATGTGCACATAAATTAGGTTAATAGAATCACAGCACGCTGTAGAACTTTAACAAATAGCTAAAGATCAGAGCCCCTACCGATTCCCCACTATAATTCATATATGCTTGAGGCTTTGCCAAGACAATTGGTACTTCCCCAATTGAACCTGCACTGATTACACCACAGGATGAAAATTTTGAGAACCGAAATAACCTTACCAAACAATGATCACATCAAACTTATGGCAAACCAAGTACAAGACTCAAATTACGAAAAAGCACCTATTCCTATCAAGGCCTTCGACTGTATTGTGTTCAACACGATGCCATCCTTTTCCGAGATTTTATCAATCATCTCAAACCCAACCTGCCATTAAAATCAATTAAATCAAACAAACACTTGAATTGAACCCTAGTCTAGATTTCACAAAATCACAAATCCCCTCAAAGACCGTCAATAATCCAAAATAACCCATCTAAGCATAGCCTAACACGACACCCACTCGTTTGCCTGATTCCCGGATCAATTAAAACACCAATCCACCCCAAAATTCTCAGTGCTCCCTAGCCTTTCAAATTTCTCTACCACATAACTCACCAAAGAAAACAATCAAATATCGGTATAAATGAGCATCAGTGTCTTATTCATATCAGTTTATCAGCAAGAGATAAGCTTGATAACTTTCCAATATCTCAACCTCACTAAACCAATCTGAGAAGAGTCATTTCCCCAACAAGTTTCCTACTTTTCCCAAATTCAACCAAAACATCCACAAATCTCAATGCCGAACTATCGAAAAATCGAAAATTTACCAATACAAGCTATGTAACATGGGCATAATTCACAATTGAGTCACTAAACTGTAAGCAGACCAACATTTACAATATACTAACAAAAACACTAAATTGTTCCATAAAAAGCACATAAATTGAAATTCTTCACCCCCAAAATAAGCACCTCCTAAACAAACAATTCTAATTAGCAGATTCCCACAAACCTAAAAAACCCATTAAAATTAAACTCTAAAAGCTGAAATTCTCAGAAAACATATATAATTGAATTGATTGAAATAAAAAAAAGAGGAGTGAGCAAGAAGATTACATTGTGCCTGGTGCCATGATACTTAGTGCCAGGGTTACCCAAACCAACAATAAGCCAAGGTGTGTACTCCAAGCTTCCATCTTTTTGGTCTGTTGTTGATAAAGCTGTGATTTTTAACCTGGGGTTTTTAGGAGCTACTCTCTTTGTTAATAAATAGGATTTTTGGGGATAAATTAGTGATGTATTTGGAGCTGAAATTGCACTCAACATTTCAAGCTGCTTTGTGTTGCGTAAAGCTTACAGATTTTGGAAGAGATGAACTGATGAAGTGAAGAAGAATGTCAAATGTGGTGAGTTTTTTGCTCAAAAAATGGTGGGTGTGGTTTGATTTGATGAACTCATATGTTTATAGTTTTTGGGCTATATGATGGGTGGGTTAGCCCAACTCGACCAAATGGTTGTTGGTTTACTAACAACTAGTTTGCATGCCTGTGCCACGCCCGGGTTATATATTTAATTATTTATATTGTTTATACACGTTTTATAAAAAAAAATGTTGCCTTATATTTGCTCTAATAAATCACCATAATGATTAATTTCCATATATTAGCTATAATACTATATTACTCTATAATAATTTATTACCATATCCTAACCGATAATTGTATTTAATGCTATTTTTATGTTCTATCCAATTAATGTATGATAATTTATTACCATATCCTAACCGATAATTGTATTTTAATGCTATTTTTATGTTCTATCCAATTAATATATGAGAAGTGTCGTCGTAGGAAAGACTTGGTTTCAGGTTTTAATATATAGTATTAGATTTTGGGGGATCGGAAACGGAAATTTCATTAACATAATAGTCGTATACACTAATATACTATCCGGTATAATAGTCATCTTGAAATTAAATAATATTATTTCGGTTAAAAACCAAATGGTCAAGTTATTATTTCGGAATTGAAATGTTCGTGGTAAAAGCTGATATGAGATGACTTGATTGAGATTTTCATGGAGGCTCTAAGGGTATGATTCCACCATGCAAAATGGCTAAATTGTTCGACCATGAGCAACCGATTTTCCATCTCAACCGTCAAATTTCAATCCTTGAGAATGTATAATATAGTAGTCAATTATATTGATTATAATAATCATAGCGCTATCTATACTCCTCCGTTTCCGTAATTTCTTAGACAGTTAACTTTATTTTCTACTCCACGAATCACCAATTCATCACACCATGAATCACATTTGTACCAAAAAACTATCATCATACACCTCGATTTTTCACATGACAAACACACCTCTTCATCCACCTCACTTACTCTGACTTGGACACCCCAAAATGAAAAATCTAATCCTTAATCCTATCTCCCCATAGCTAAAATCCAACCCATAATTTTCATCTTTTTTGGCTTCTTCTTCACGTCTCACAATAAATATAATCTAATCTAACCCCACCAAATATATACCCAAAAATAAATAATTAAAAAACAATGCTAATTTAGTAGCAAATGTAGACTGATCAAATCAGTCTCTCTGCTTTCAACTCTTTCAACCTCATCCCAACCAAACTGAAAAATTCCCACTCGTGTATAAACTCCACGCAATCTTGAAAGTGACGCTACTACTAATTCAGTCAAAGTTTTACCGATCGGTGGCAAACAAATCATCAAAAAAAATTAAAGAAAACACCCCAAAAATCACTTCTTTATTGCAATTTCCAACTTGGGTAATTCCATTTCATCCAAAGTTCCAATCTTTTCTTATTATATCTCACATTTATTCGAATTTTCATGTTTTCTGGTAAATTTTAATATGATTTTGTTACTGGGTGTGTGTGTGGTAGCGTAATTAACAATTTTAAAAGTAATTAATTTATTAATTAATTAATTACCCTTTTGACTTTTCTGATAATTATTGGGTGTTTTTTTTGTATCAGGTTTAGAGGAGAGAGAAAATGCAAGCAACAAGTTATGTGGTGAAAGGGGGGAAAGTGAAGGTGGGGTTTGGAGTTGAGGACCCGAGAATTTGTGGGTTTAGGAAATCGTCAAGTTTACGTAATTGCAGTAATCTGAGATTTGTGAGTAGTAATAATAATAAGAAGAAGGGTAATTTGGGTA
The DNA here is from genome assembly GCA_963457585.1 of Spergularia bocconei. NCBI lineage: Eukaryota > Viridiplantae > Streptophyta > Magnoliopsida > Caryophyllales > Caryophyllaceae > Spergularia > Spergularia bocconei. The sequence continues at coordinate 24,090,902 of OY734951.1, forward strand.
AATTAAGTTGTGGGTCTGTGTCAATGGGAGCTGGACTTGCAAGAATGGGGTTTGATCATGTGTGGAGTTCTACTGCTAAGTATAGATCAGTCAAAGCTCAGGCTGCTTCTGGTTTGTTCTTTGATCTTTACACTTTGTATGATTAATGATTGTGTTGTTTGATTAATGTGTCTTGACTTTGAAGTTTTCTGTGGTTTGTTTTTTGTTTTGAGGATTGAAGTGGATTGGTATTAGCTTGTTAGATTAAGGTACTTGTAGCTTGTAGCTGAATTTTTATTGTGAGACGGGTTTGGTTCGATGTAACGGTTTGAAATTCTCATGAACTTGATGTTGTGGTCTAGATGATGTGACTGAATTGGTGGTATTTTAGTTTTTTAGAGGATTTTGATCAATGGGGGTTACGTCGTATCTGGCCGAGTTTTTCAAGATTGGATTAGGGTGTTGAGGGTAGGATGTAGGGTTGGTTTGCTGCATTCGACCTCTGGATGAGTAATGTAGTATAATGGATGTGCAAGTGAAGTTTTTAAAAGTGTTGGAAGTTTGAGTATGTAATGAGTGGGATATATGTTGGACAGGAAGCTAGGCTGCCTGCAGAAGACTGAACAGAATTACTCATTTTTGTGTTTTCATGGCCTAGGATTAGTGGATCGGCCATGCTTACACTGCATAGTTATGTGAATAAAAATGGAACAATTTTAGAGGGAGAGACATAGTTGCGAATTCCAAAATTTTAAGGTTCAATTGATGCATCAGCGTTGTGGTAAAAACTTGAGATTTCACTCCAGATGGTGTATCTAGTAGGGTCAATGGCTCACTTGTGCTTACTCTTTTGTGTCTGCCCCTGTGTTGAATCTGGCCTGTCTGCTAGGGGATGCTTCAGTGATTCACATTTGCAATGCCTCGTTTAGTATACGATGAAGCAAATCTTTTTCTATACCAAATGTTATAAGCAGTAGGGTTATATATACAGTACAGTGTATTTTTTAGATGTTGATCTAGTTATTACTGTTCTATAGGCAGAGTTATGTGATTGTTATTTGAGAACTATCTAGATAGAGGGCATAAGCAGCCAACCAATGTGGGAAGATCCTTTCTATCTGCTCCCCCTAGGTCTTAACCCTCTTTGGTGTCAAATGACTACTTAATACACAAGGATCAGGGAATTTTGCCTGTCATGTTGCTTCCCTTTATAAGTCACTCTGCCTGTACTTCTTTCCACAATTATGTGCTCTGTTTGTGTGTCTTTGACGACTTGTCACATTGATTTTTGACAAATCACATATGCACTGTGGAGAGGGCCTATTGCAGAACTCAATGCTTGTCTCTGTGTGTGGCTTTTTTTTTTTTTTTTTTTTTTTTGTAATTCTTTCTCATACTTTCACTGTAAATTGATTTTAGGAGATCCTGAAGACACTGTTCCTGTCCCATATCAAGGAAAATCTTCTGCATCAGTTCTGCCATATGTTGGGGTTGCTTGTTTAGGAGCTATTTTGTTTGGATATCACCTTGGGTATGACATCGTCAATTACTACACTCAATTTCATAAAGCTTCAGTTCAGCATTGATTCCATTTGTAAACTGTCTTTGGTCATCTGATTTCTTGCATAAGTTCAGATGTATACAATTACTTTGTCGAAATTTTTTTTGTTGTTGTATTAAACCTATTGACTTTCTGCTCTATTACCATTTCTTTTCTTACCATGACTGGTTATTGTGAGGGGAATGGTGGAGTACCTTATACACTTATCACTTGTTAGGGAGGCTGTATTTGTCTTAATCCCTTTATACTCTACTCGCTGTCGAATAAAGGTCATATTCTTAAGGTTTGCAACAGCTGCCATTTATACAAAGTTCAAACTGTCTTTTGAGAAGATTCGAGTGAAATGGTACTGTCTGTTTATCGAGCCATGGTTAGTAAACTTTTGGGTTATATTATGTGTGTTAATAAGTATATGGCTGGTGAGATGCTAGGGTAAGGGTTTGATGGCCTCTAACAGATCCTATTCCTAAAAAAACGTTGGTTGAGAATGGTGAATCGCTGATGTATGTGTTAGGGTACTTGAAAATAAGTTTATTCGTGTGACTTCAATGTTTCAATGATTGATTGTTGTTCTAGGTGCTGAAAAGATTTACATTGATATTTTTCTCTTCAAAGAAGTGATCGGGATATGTGATTTGGCCTCCCATGCTTCTCTTGATGTATTGTGACTTGTGAGAGCTTACCCTTCGGTATTTAGGTTTGCTAATGCGTGCCTTCTCTATCTCTGTCTAAGAATTAATTTCATTTGATCAAAGTTGGCCACTGTAGACTCCTGCCGTCTGTCTAGCACTGTGGATTTGCTGTATTTATTTATTTACCTCTGTGTTGAGGCACTAGTTTGATGTTGCTGTCATGTTGCTAGTTTTCATTTGTGTATAATCAACATGATTTTGTCATTCTTGCAGCGTTGTAAATGGCGCTCTTGACTACCTATCTGCAGATCTTGCTATTGCTGGCAATGCTGTTTTACAAGGCAAGTTGCTGAATGTGCAACTGAAAACATTATAGAAAGTCGTTTTTCCATGCAAACCTCCCTTCCCCTCGCTCTTGCTGAACTCCATCATGATCTTAGTTGATCTTTGTAACTCACTTCTATGTTTTTTCCCCCTGCAGGATGGGTTGTGAGTGTATTACTTGCTGGAGCAACTGTGGGGTCATTTACTGGGGGTTCTTTGGCTGATAAATTTGGAAGGACTAGAACGTTCCAGTTAGATGCAATTCCTTTGGCCATAGGAGCGTATCTCTGGTTTGCACCTTTCCTTTGAAAGTTGTAATAATTTCTTATGGCGGTTCAGTTTTAACATTTCTGTCCTGAATCTTTCTTAGTGCTACCGCACAAACTGTACAGGTAATGATGATCGGCCGGTTACTTTGTGGAATTGGAATTGGTATATCATCTGCCCTGGTCCCACTTTACATCTCTGAGGTAATAATATCTGTCATTACACTCAGACCACCTTTAGGTTTATCCTTTCAGTCGTAGGTTCTGAAAAGTCAATCTATGCTTTACAGATTTCACCAACTGAAATTAGGGGTGCCCTTGGCTCTGTCAACCAACTTTTCATTTGCATTGGGATTCTTGCAGCTTTGGTGGCTGGATTGCCTTTGGCAGGAAACCCCCTGTGGTATGATTAAGACTCTCATATACATATTGCTGCATCTTTGACAGCGGTTTTTTTTTCAAGCCTTTTTCATTGTCTTAATCTTAGATGTGGTGATAGTGGCTTTGTAGAATGTTTCAAGTTTCTTTTAAGTTTTCACTTCTTAATTTACACATTTATTGTCTACCCTCCACAATTGGTCAATCATATTTACAATTGATTGTTCCCTTTATTCATAGGTGGAGAACCATGTTCGGCATAGCAACTATTCCATCTATTCTCTTGGCTATTGGAATGGGGATGTGTCCAGAAAGCCCTAGATGGCTTTTTCAGGTATTCTCAGTTTGCTTCGGGCGTTGAAGAGCCAGAAATCCGTCTATTAGCTACCGTTGTGAGTTTGAACTTACTTATTTGGTTCACTAACTTTCAGCAAGGAAAAGTTGCCGAGGCACAGAAATCTATAGCAGCCTTATACGGGAAAGAAAGGGTCCCTGAAGTTATGAACGATTTGAGAGCATCTGTCCAAGATTCTTCTGAACCAGAAGCTGGGTGGTTTGATCTGTTCAGTAAGCGATACAGGAAAGGTATGTATGGGAAATACCCTTGCAAGTTACTACTCCACTCCATGAAGAGATTGATTTGGTTGCTTGCTAGTCATATTTTCATGTATAAGATCATGTAGTTTTAGGTAATTTTATTTGCAAATGTGGATTTAGTCTTGCTGCTTTTAAGGATCCTAGAAGCATATGTTCTTAGCTGACCATGTCAAATGTATTAGCTGGTGATGTCTATTCTGGAATCAGAGTTTTACATCACTCTAAAAATGTTCAAGGGTGTAGTTTCATACTCTTAAATACTTTTGTGACTTCCTGAGTCGTGCAGTGTGACCATGAATCCACATTTTCTTCCCTATGACGGTATCATTCTATACACTTTGGTTGTTCTTGAGTGGAAAAGTCATAGCATCGAGGTTCAGTCAAAAGGGTTCATAATTTCGTGTTTCCTGATTAGTGATCACTTAAAAGGTGAACCAGAAGTGAGTATCTCAACATGTTTTCTTTAGAGAAATTTCCTTGGCTTTGGGATGAAAATTCAAAAGTTATGCCGAAAAGGGCCTGGTGGTGTATATGACAGCATCTTTGCTTCTCATCCTCATACGAGGCAAAATATATGCGATTCTAGTGACTATAAATTTATTATCTTCATTTGTCACCCTCTATCCTGTGTTTAAGTGCTTCATTTGTCGTCTCTATTTATGAGTATCATCTTACCTCATCCAATTACGTGCAGTGGTGAGTGTTGGTGCTGCGCTTTTCTTGTTCCAACAGATGGCAGGAATCAATGCTGTGGTTTACTACTCTACCTCTGTGTTCCGCAGTGCTGGAATTACATCTGATGTTGCAGCAAGTGCCCTGGTAGGAGCATCAAATGTCTTTGGTATGTAAGAGTGGAACATTTGCTATTTTCGATTCTTAATGTTGCTTTACTTCTTGTTCGAGAATCAAGATAATTGTGACATTTGTTTCCATTCTAGGTACTGCCGTTGCCTCATCGCTTATGGATAAAAAAGGAAGAAAAAGCCTGTTAATGACAAGTTTTGCAGGAATGGTAGGTGTCCACAGCTTCTCATCGCCCAAATTTCTGCTTCTTGTCAATCTCTCCCAACTCACTTTTTCAATGTTCTCGTCATCTTGTCCCAACTCCTAAGCTTTCACAATTTACGGACTAATTACTTTCTTGTAAACTTCCACTTGAAGGCTGCTTCGATGTTATTACTATCACTATCATTCACATGGAAGGTTCTGGCGCCATACTCCGGCACCCTCGCCGTCTTAGGAACTGTTCTGTAAGTCCTCCATTTGTACTTTGTGTTGCCCTTAAATTTGTGAATCCAATGATTTTTATATAACATCTACATTCCTCCAGATACGTGCTGTCCTTCTCACTTGGTGCTGGCCCTGTGCCCGCGCTTCTACTTCCAGAGATTTTTGCGTCCAGAATCCGAGCAAAAGCAGTTGCTTTGTCTCTTGGAATGCATTGGGTAAGTAATGAACTATTTACTCTATATAACGCGTATGTGTGTCTCTTTCTTTCCGACTCTTTCATTCTACTTCTTTTACCTCGATTTAGCAACGGTTCCCTGTGATATCCGACCCAAAATTTATATTTTATCAGACTTAGTTACCGTACATAATAACTGGTGTTTTTGCCTTAAAGCTTCTGGTTCATCCATCATTCATGGAGACACAGCTAAACGCAATCATCTCTTTCCTTTCTTGCAGGCTTCAAATTTCGTGATTGGCCTATACTTCTTGAGTGTGGTTAACAAGTTTGGAATCAGCAGTGTGTACCTGGGCTTCGCATCAGTTTGTATGTTAGCTGTTCTGTACATAGCCGGCAATGTGGTCGAAACCAAGGGCCGCTCTCTTGAGGAGATAGAACGTGCTTTGAGCCCAGCTGTGTAAGTTGTAGAGCCAGTATGAATAATTACCATGGCCTGAGAGCAGAAGTTAGCTTTCTTGCTCATCAGCAAACTGTAACATCGGCTTGGCCCGAAATCTTGACAGTTCTAGGACATTGTCTGATTTTGTTAGCCTCCTTCATCTATCACTATTGTCCATTCTCTTCCAAAGCAATTGTCAATATGCGGTTTTTACTCGTGAACAAAATACTCCCTCCCTTTTACAGGTTGTTTTAGTTCCTTCGGTTTTTGAAGTTCCGATTTAATGGACTAAAAATTTGGACTTGGATTGAAGGGGTGCGTGAAAATCATGTTTGGCCGTGACCCATCATCTGATAAGAACAGATACTACACTTGATAACAACAGATATCATGTTTACGACATGACTAGGCACGAATAATACTCTGACCCCGCATTCCATTAGTGCGATAAATATCGACAAGTTCGTCTTTCTTCTTTACATCAGTAAGGAATACAAACCCTCCAATTCGAAACCATTACCAAAAGAACAGGAGGGCATCCTCAATTTGCAAAAAATGAGGCGCCTTTGGCGTCCAATTCTTTCGACCACCAGAACTAGTAATCCAACACGAACCAAGCTACCGTAGGCCATATAGTCTTGAAGAAACAGGACCTGCAATCCTGCATTGCAACGGTATGCAGGAACCAACCAAGCTGACATGCTGTGAGCGCGCACATACAGCCTACAGGAGCAGGAATGTCTCCTGACAGTGCAGTGTTACATGTTTGCTTTCCTTTCCCACCTCTCCTTTGAATCCAGCCTATCATTCAGACAACAAAAACAAAGTTTAGTTGCACCTTTCCATCTTATACCACAACAAACCGAATGCTGCAGGAAACACAACATTAGACTGATAGATTACTGAGCAGCACATTTCATGAAAGAAGCCAGACACAACAGTTTCTGTCAACCACAGGTCATTACCCCCAATGCAGCTTCTTCTTCCGAAACACAGGATGTACATCGACTTGGGTGGACGAGGATAATATCCCAGCACTGTCATTTCCTTGCGCGCTGCTGCTGCCACTGCTGCTGATACTGATACTGTGATCCTTCAACTCCTGATCTGATTTCTCATCTTGAGTTCCTTTCTTATCAAGTTCCTCAATTCGCAATTTAGTTTTTGCACCTGCAATCCTTGCAAATGTAAACAACTCCAAAAACCCGAATTCTGAAAATCGAATACAAAAAAAACCAATGACAACCAAAAACACCATATTATCAGTCAACAAATCACACCTTTGGCTTTGAAATTGTTCTTGTTCTTTGGCTTAGATATCAATTTCAAGCGTCTTCTTTGCAATTCCTAAATACCATACAAACAAACCCAACAAAATTTGCCAATTAATCTCACATTAAATCTCGAAAACCCGAAAACCATATAAATTCAGCTCATCATACACATGACCCCCCCCCCCCACCCCAAACGGACTCGTTGTATTGTTTCTTGTAGCCGTGTCGGACACTCAACACTAGTACATGGTTTGACATTCGGACACCTCAGTTCAAACCAACAACATATTAAGAATTGTCTCCAAAGAATGGACCATTCCGATACTTGGACACTCACCCGTGTCGGATACTTCTGTAGGTTTCATGGTGAAAATATACAAAATTTTGACTAATAAATGAATAAAATTAACAAAAATTAAGCATCATAATAACAAATTTTTTATTCTAACAACTTCATAATATCCAAAGATACGATCTTTACGCAACCCAACAAACAAAATTAGAAGCAGTAAAAATTGGTGGTGAAAACAAAAATTACAGCATCGAAAAATATAGAATGAGGAGATTTACTTGGAATTTAGAAAGTTGGTCTTGCGTTACACTGGAAGATTTGGGATTGGACCGATTATTATTACATGGGTTTGATCCATGATTTACTGCTTCTCTTCTCTCTTCTTCTTCTTCTTCTTCTTCTTCTTCCATTTTCTCTATTTCTCCTCTCTCTGTGTTCATGAAAGAAAAGAAATTACAGTGGTAAATTACTCGAAGATGAGAGGGTAAAAATTGTGAAGTGGATTTGATCGAGATTTTTACTTGGGTTAGAGCCCAATTATATCTTACGAGTTATGGGCCAAAGCCTTTGCATAAGGAACTCACTTAAATGCAATTTCGTCGAAGATTTTATCGATTTTAGATTTAAGATACGGGTTGGGAATAGGAGGATTCGAATCATGTACAACATTTGATAGGTTAAAGATTGGTACTACAGACTTATAGAGGAGTATGAAGTTTATGGATGGGAAGGAGAAGTAGTTGTTTGATCTAGGAAGATTTTGACTAGTACGGAGTAGCTTCTTTTGGTCTGATATGAGGAGGAGGGTATCACTCGTTCATGTCAAGTTTTAGGGGCGGAAATTATGTCCCGGAAAGTTGTTTACGAAGCAAAGATCCGACCTGAACTACTACTAACCTAGCCATAAAGTGAGCTTTCGTATATGGTAATAACGGTATACCGATCTATTTTACATGAAAAGGTGAGAATAAGGAGGAGATTTTGGAGAGTTGCTGTTGTAATTCGGGTAGAAAACAAAGTCATGGGTTTTTCACTTTTGAAGCATTCTCTAATCTTCACTTTTCTTATTCCAATTAAGATGGACTTCTTGCGGTCTATTCTAAGGCTTGGTGTTTTGAAGGATTTGAGTGTACTCCAATGCGTGCTTACGTTAGTAACGTTTTCGCCGATAAAAATGTCAAAACATAGTAAGAGGTTCGATTTTGTTTAAGAAAGTCTCATTAGCAAAAACCATGTCAAGTATATGATACTAATCGGATTTAGATGTAGTATGAGCAAAACTTTAATTGATTGGATAAAGAAAACCCAATAAACATTACATTCTTTTTTAGGGAAATAATTATAAACATTACATTATAGTAACGTAACGTTCTACGGAGTAAGCTTCTATGCAATAAATGTGCTACGTACCTTCAAATAAATGTGCTATGAAACAAGTAAGAAGCACATAATCACGTGTACTTTCCAAGTGGCGCACGCACAAGAAATTAAGGAAAGAGGATTCAAGTGTGAGAATTTTGCAAGGTCAGTTTTAGCTAGTCACTTTAATTGTTCGTAATGGTTCAATATTGATCAAACTATAAGTCAATTGATAAAGTTAATACAACATAATTGTTTGGCAATTAATTGGTTATTGCTCAAGTAGCTTGAGTGTAAGCCAATTAGTTAGCGTTTCTAATTGATGAATCCGTGGTTGTCCCTAAAATCGATATTGGGTGAAAATGATTCGAATTTGAACAGAATTGAATATGAAGTCATATTAACGAAAACATTTTCCTCAAGAAGGGGCAAAATCATACCATAAAATCCGATCGAAATGAATTCTAATAGAGTTGGATCTTTTCTAATTAATTTAGGGGCATAGACCCGTATTATTTTGTATATCAACGATTGACTTGTGTGACAAAAGACAAAGACCATGGACTTGTAAAAACTCTTCTTTAAACCCAATTAGGCTCATACTCTTACTTCGAAACAAAATTAGGCTCATACTCCATAAACACATGCAAATCGCCCATAACTTACGATCCACTCATAATAATCATGCTTCGATTCATAAAATTCATGAACTATAAATATAAATCTCATATACTTGGTACTTTTCCACAATAATATAGACACAAAATTCATCTTTATTAAAAAAAAAAATCATGGCAAAATTATTAGAGCATGCACATTCATCAACTTCATGCACTAAGAAGCAAAACTTAAGCCATTTCTACAATTTTCTCTTCTTTGCCTTAGGCTTGTCCCTTGGCTTAACCATTGGTTTCCTTGATCTCCAAAATTTCTCCATACCCTCTCTAGCTCCCAACCTAGCCCTTTTCGGGACGCCGCTAACGCTAGCCGGCCAACCGCCTTCGCCGCCACCACAACTACCACCATCAACAAATGGGACCTCAACTATTACTAATGATACAAGTACTACTACAAGCAATATTACATTAAAGGTGTTAGGGGAGTATTATTATTCCAATAATGATAATAATAATATTAATGATGATGATAATAATGGGGTGGTGCATCATAATATGAGTGATACGGAGTTACTTTGGAGGGCAACAATGGTCCCTCAAATGGAAGAGTATCCCTTCAATTATGTGCCTAAAGTGGCTTTCATGTTCTTAACAAAGGGTCCATTGCCTTTAGGTCCATTATGGGAAATGTTTTTCAAGGGACACCAAGGTCTTTACTCCATTTACATTCATACTCATCCTTCTTTCAATGATTCATGGCCAAGAAACTCTGTGTTTTATGGAAGACGCATCCCAAGTCAGGTTAGTCCATCTTTATAAGTTACTTCCTTTCGTACATATATAGATGAGCAACTAATGTTACAGGGTCGAGAATATTACGAGAATCGATTCGTCCCAAACCCCTCATACAAATTACATTTTTGTTACGCCTTTGGTCAACTAACCTTGCTCATCATATAGTATAACTTATTGCAAATTTATCAAGCAAGTTGTGATTTTGAAGCAAGTTGTTGCTATGTACTAACGTACGATTATGGAAAGATCAGCGACGACGACCCACATTTTAAGCCCAAATTACTACCCAATAATAAGTAGTCGGTAGTCCCGTCAGGCCGTCAATATATAATAATTGGAGTAGTAGTCAATGGCCCCTCGCCAATGATCAATTTCGAGATAACATCTCAAAATCAAAAATTCCGTGAGCTTAAATTTTTCATCCTACAATCAACTGGCAATAAGATAAGTAGGTCAGTGGATCTCAAACTCGCGTTCATATTAACAACTTTATATATGCATGTTGTTCACATTTCTTGTGCGTGTATATGCATTGGTAGACCACCTCGACATATTAATATGCAACTAACTAAATATGGTGTAAATAAATGTGTTTGTTCGTTTCAGGCAGTGCAATGGGGGAGTATATCAATGATAGATGCCGAGAAACGCCTTTTAGCCAACGCACTCTTAGACTTCTCTAATCAAAGATTTGTACTACTCTCCGAAACGTGCATTCCTCTATTTAATTTCACCACAACTTACAATTACTTGATCAATGCTAAGCTAAGCCACATTGGCTCTGTCGACGATCGGAGTGACATCGGCCGAGGCCGGTACCACCCGAAAATGGCTCCGAACATAACAATCGACGATTGGAGAAAAGGGTCGCAATGGTTTGAAGTACGACGTGACCTAGCCATTCGTATGGCCTCGGACCGAAAATATCATGCGATTTTTGACGAGCATTGTCACCCTCCATGCTACAACGACGAGCATTATTTCCCTACACTTGCAAATATGTTTTTCCCGGGTTCGGTATCGAATTCAAGTATTACTTGGGTTCATTGGTCACATAGAGGTTCTCATCCAGATCGATATATCAAGTGGGATATAACGGAGGAGTTTCTTAATGGTATTAGATTTGGATCCAATTGTACATATAATGGTAATGTGACATCTATGTGCTTTCTTTTTGCTAGAAAATTTGTAGGAGACACATTGAGGCCTCTTCTAGAAATTGCTCCTAGACTTCTAGGTTTTGATCCTTAAATCATTTTACAAAATATTTTTGTAATGTAGGTTGATAATTGTGTTCTGTTTGTATCTGACAAGATGTAATTTAAGGTGGTATTGAATGATGATAGTTGTTGTTGTCTTGTTATTGATGAGGGGTGAACAACATGCATATATAAAGTTGTTAATATGAACGCGAGTTTGAGATCCACTGACCCCTTAAATAATGAGAAAATTTTTGTGATGAAAAAAAAATAATTGTGTAAGACAGAGATCTACTTCTATTATTCCATAATACTATTCCATACCATAGTCTAGATATTCCCTAACCATATTCCTAATACAATATAGGAATACTTCCATAATCCTCTAACACCCCCCCTCAAACTCATGGTAACTTTGCAAAAGTTTCCATGGGTTTGAAAATTACAATAATTGTGTAAACAAAAAAATAGTATCCGTAGAAGCTCGATCAACCCGCGATCCCTCGTTCATCCTTGTTCAGCAACATTCGGTTTGATGGTACCGAAAAACCAAAATTGCTTGTTTGTACGGTTTACTGGACACCGAAAAACCACAAAGTTTGTTTGTCACGGTTTGATGGACACCGTAAAACCAAATTCGTACGGTTTAGTGGACACCGAAAAACCAAATTTGTAATTCAGTTTTGATGGAACTGAAAAAAACCAACCATTAATTCGGTTTGATGGTACCGAAAAACCAAATTTGTTTGTAATTTGTCAAATGTCGAAATTCGTTCGACCAAGTTTAGTTTGTCACGAAAGAGTCGAAATTGGTCGACAATATTCGTGAAGGGCTCGAAATTAGTACGAGCGGATAGTAGCTAGTAGAGGTTGAACAAGGTGCTTTAGGTTTGAGTGTTTGACCGTAAAAGGGGGTTTTCGCAGAGTCAAAGGAACTTTGATTTTGGGATTTTTGTTTGGGAATTAAATTAGACTTACGTAGGTGGAAGGTAGAATTGGATTTTAGTATCGATGATAATAAAAATTAAATTTGTTGGACACGTCCCTACATATACTAATGCGATTCAAACGCGATAAAATATACTCAACAAATGATTGGCTATGAAATAAAGTTAAAGACCAGGACCTATATCTATACAGAATTGAATACATTTAATTTGATTCATTTAGTTTTTGTTTTAACACTATATGTATGCTCTCGTTATAAAGAAATTACTTTTGATCTTTAGGTCACTTTAAATAGAGACCTATCACAAATCCTTATCCACATATGTGGAGGAACGATTTGTTTTTAATCTCAAATTATATACTCCGTATTTCATTACAAAATGACTCACTAATTAAGGTTATATTATTATAATCATTAATCAGATTCACCATTTCAAAAACTTCTATACTCCGTATATAATTTTTATAGAACTACGTATTTGTATTGAGTATGCAACTAACTAAGTAATTATTCACGCATGTGATAAAACTAATCTATCATAGTATCATGCATGGCCCTCCAACTTGGTACAGTGATAAAACTAATCTACCACTTAATGAAAAATGTACCTTGTCATGGACCAACCTTGATAAAATTTCTCCCCCCACGATACGCCAATTAGACTTCCGTACATGGAAAATGAAATGTTATCTATCGCCGTACCCTTCAAAAAAAATCTAATCAACCCCTTAAATAATGAGAAAATTTTTGTGATGAAAAAATCTTTACACGAAAATGTAACTTATACATACCTTTGTCGAGATTTCGAGGATATATAGTTAACGTCCAATGAGAGCAAAATTATAGGGCAATGGCCTATAGCCCAATTTCAACTTTCAGCTTGTATATTTCATTCTTTGATCGAAGACGATTGATAGACTGATAGTGGCCACTGGGTCTTTTTCGTATTATGCGTTATTATTGCTAGCTTCTTTGTGTATACGTTTGATATAAGTGGCTATTTTTTTTACAAAAAGACGACGTACGTTATTGTAACATTGTACATCGTACATAAATAGGTATAGTTTCTAACAAACTGTCAACTGTTAATTACGTACTGTCACCGGAGTCCCAACACTTCACTCTACACACCTTGAAAATATTAATTAAATTTAAAAATTACCACTAATCAATTTCAACTGTACTATGCAATGAATTTTTTTATTTTTATATATATGATATGATGATAATAATAAATCTCCAAGATATGCATGACTACTATTTTTCAAGATGGGAATTCCGGCGATGACAATGTGGGACGACGACATGACTATTTTTCAAGATGGAAATTCCGGCGATTTGTTTTTCAATGAGACCAACTTTTATAACGGCGTCGTATTGGGCACGTTATTACCATCGGCAATGTGGGAACAACTCCCTCATTTCTTCCAAACTTGGCTCCGAAACTTCATAAGCGGGACGTTCGTTTATTTGGTTGTGGGTTTGCTATGGTCTTTTGTCATCTACTACTGGAAGTGTAATCTTTACATTCCCAAAGGTAAGGGTATCTCTTAAACAATACGATAAAATAGGCATTATGTAAGAAGCCAAAATCCAAAATTTAAGGGGAATCACAATAATGTTCTGTGACGAGTCATATACAATGTGCTTAACGTTGACATGGTTCTTTAACTATTTCAGATAACGTCCCCTCGTTAAAATCCCTGTTACTGCAAATCTATGTTGCAATGAAGGCCATGCCATTGTATACACTGTATGCAACTGTGGATGAATTTGTAATTGAGAGTGGATGGACGAAATGTTTTGTTCGAGTAACCGATATCGACTGGCCGATCTATCTTTGCTATCTCCTAGCTTATCTTACTGTTGTCGAGTTCGGAATTTACTGGATGCACCGAGGACTACACGACGTTAAAGTACTCTACAAGTTTCTCCATGCAACTCATCACATTTACAACAAGCAAAATACTCTTTCTCCCTTCGCCGGTGAGTTATTTCTGTCTTTTTGTCGCGTTTGTTGTATTATATTGTATCATTAGTGTCGAGTGACCAACACGGATACATGAGAATTCCGAGTGACATAATTATTATGATGATTTGTTTTTTTCAGGTCTTGCATTTCATCCTATTGATGGCATGCTACAAGCATTGCCACATTCAATCACTCTTTTCATAGTGCCTATCCATTTTAGGACACACATAGCCCTCCTATTTATAGAGGGCTTGTGGACGGCCAACATACACGATTGCATCCACGGTAAAGTCTGGCCAGTCATGGGCGCGGGCTATCACACCATCCACCACACCACTTACCGGCATAACTACGGCCACTATACCGTCCTAATGGACTGGCTATTCGGAACCCTACGACACCCCGATTTCGACAATGCCGGGCTAATCAAGGTCAGCTGATCAATGTGATCAATGTGATCATATATATGATTATATGGTGTTTGTATATGTAATACTATGGTGACAATGTTACCGTCCGCGTTTATACGCAAAATAAACAATGGTCAATTAACCCTCATGACTCATGAGTCATGAGGCTATAAATTTACAATCCTAGTAAATATTCATTTTTACTCTTTAACTACTCATGAGCTTAATTAAAGTGAGCAACATATTACATATACTACCATTTTTGTTCCTTGATCTTACAATAAGTTTAAAAGAAGAGTGATGTTTATTACATATACTACCATTTTTACGCTTACAGTTACTCAGTTAGCATGCATTGGTCCTTCACGTATGATGTATGTACACATTTTCTTTTACTCCGTACATAACATACAAGCATAGAAGCATATACTTCAAGACTCATCCTCTCTACTAGAAAACATACATCGATCTTGAATTGCAAGCTAGCTAAGTGCAACTAATCAAATATCATTAATCATCATATTACTGTACAACTAGCCGTGTGAGACTGTGAGGTATGTTAAACACAACTAACAACTAACGTTACTTAATTTATTTTATATGAACTCGCCGGGATAAGCACCTCCGTCCGATTAAGATCGAGTTGTTTTGCCGTAAGTGATGTCTTAATGTAACCACATTTTGCAAAAGTCACATTTTTTTTTCTTTTCAAGACACGCCATTGCATGCGTCTTGCAATAAAAATCTCCGGACTTAATTAGCTTGGGCTGATGAAACACGTACCCTACTATGAATAATGCAATTAAAACATGAACAATGCAAATTACTCCCGAGAGGAGATTACTGACTTAGCTTGAAGAGAAAGTTATAAAGGACTTCTATTACAAATTGATTGATCTTTCCATTAATGCAAACATATGCTAAGCTTATAACCGTTGATGCTAACATGCAAAGTTATTTGCCGACTTTGCAAAACCTCTCACCGTTTTACTGTCTCTAATGTTTTCTTAAACCAAATAGCTAGCAAATTTTAAAGTTCTTTTAAAAAAGTTTACCGTTGTTTTTCTTCAAATCATTAGGCTAAAAACCGCTAATTATACACTTCAATTCACGCCAAACTTAACCACAGATAGTTTGGAGAAGAACCCTTATTCAGCGAGTAGTATTAATTTGGATTAGATAAGTAGAGTGCGTGAATACTATGAATAAAGGCAATAAGGCCATTAGTAGCAGCTAGCAGGTCCCCTGACTACATAATAATAAGTCAAAGGTCAAAGTCAAATCAGTGGGCCTAAATCACAACCCTACGTACTCTTCCTCGATCTTTGAGATTATTCAGTATTTCTTTGTTTTTACTTGATCAAATTAATTAAATAAGAAAATGCAAGAATAACATTTTTTCCCCTCAACGAACCAAGAACTATTTAGAACTAGATGGAGCTCCAATCTGTAGATAATGGCTATCGGTCTAGCTATTATTCGAGATGGAAATGTTTCGGTCCTTTCCAATTTCGAAGTAGTAGACGTAACTACGTAAGTATAATTCGTTGACTAAGACATCTTGTATGTAAAAAGACAAATTGAATGACTCATTGTAAATTCAGTTAAGAGGCAATTTCGTTTCTTCTTATCACGCACATGACATAACGAACACTGTAATATTAAGACGATACTCCAATAGATTCCGCACTCGGCAATGTATGTACTAGATAGGTACTCCGGTACGCCCTTTGTGAGACGAGGGTACGTAGGTGAGCTAGAAGTGTGAGGTGATGGTGATTTATGTGAGAAACATAAAAACATTCCATTATCAGAAAAAGCTCGTTGCACGTGCACTGGGTTAGGGGTGGTGGGTCCCATATCTAAATGGCTTGTGAAAGAAAGCAGCAGGACAAAGTGCACACACGTGCAATTATAAAGCTCTTTTTGCTCTCTGTGTACTCTGTACTTTTTTTTTATCTCTCTCTTTTATCCTCACTCTCTGCCTCCCATATCTCACCAAGAGCCCAATTTATATTTTTTCGGAGTTATACTGATTTTTGTAAAAAATAAATAAATGTGTTATGGAATAAATGATTAATTTTAATATTATTCAACTATTATTAAAGCATCTTTAAATATTAGATAAACCCGATCTCAAAAAAGAAAAAAAATTAGATACACCCGACAAAAATTAAAGAAATGCTTTGTACAAAAATTAATATTTCAATAGATATATCCGTTTAAAACGACCCTTATAATTATAGTGTGGTTGGATATTTAGGACTTTTTTTCCAATGATCTTCATAAGGCTTGATTATTATTGTTGTTGTTCAATTAAAGCATATATTACCAATTAAAAAACCATAAGAATTTAATACTTTCAATTAATTCAATTTATTTCTTTTGAATCTATAGAAATGTCTTTTTGTACAAATAAATGTCATCCTATCTTAAGATCCTTTAAATAGAAACATATCACAAAATCTCCATAAATGTGAATAAATGATTTATTTCTATCTCGGTTCGTATCCAAATATGCAAATAAATTAGTACTCCCTCCATTTCAAAATATATGACGTTTTCGAGTTACGAGACACTTCTTTGAACTTTGATATCTCTCAAAATATAAGGGTAAAAATTATGAAATTATGATCATGTGAAACTATATTTCATAACGAATCCAATGGTATAATTTTTATAATTTTTGATAAGATATTTTTTCATGAAATTGAAAGTCAAAACTTGTCTCGTAACTTGAAAACGTCATATATTTTGGCATGGAGGGAGTATTTGATTGCATAAATTTTTACACATTTGTACCTATACAATTGTAAAAGAAAACTTACATAGAGTTAAGTAGCTCACTAATTATGCATACGATGATACGACTTTTCAGTGACCGTGTAATTTCTTTTAATTAGGACAATGTAAGATAAGATTAGGACCACTATACATGAAAATTTTACCTTCTAAGGTAAGTGACTCTTGTGACACCATTCACATCATACTAAACATGCAACTTTAATGGACCACCCCTAGTAATTTGTTTGCTCCCAACAACATGGTACCTTAGCCTTCCATTCCATACAAAAAATTTCAACTATAGTATCACTCACACCAACACGAATAATACCGTACTTTTCGCGCTCCACAAAAGACTACATTTAGTATTAATTAAAAAAGTAGTAGAGTACAAAAACATTTCCCTTTGGTGCTCACCGTTAAACCAACAACAGGAACCCACCAACATCCTAAACGTTATTTTCCGCCTTCACTAAAAGAGAGCATTTTACCCTTTGTCGAACCAAGTGACCAACCCTTATAAACTACAACACGTCAATACCCACACACTGTTATTTGGTCAATCCCTTTACTCAGAGCTCGGTTTCCAGTCAACTGAGCCATTCAGATGCTTATTACTTCCCCATCTTTAATAAACTACATCAATCTAACCAGTTAACTCAACCAGCACGAAATATAGAACTCGATTTCTCTTCACTATCTTTACCGAACCAGATGTATTTAACCAGTTTACCAGTTGAGTCGACCGACACGAAACAAACACCAGGTACCAACTTGCATACTTTAATTTGGTCAAAATCTTGAGAGTTTTGTAATCTAGTAAGACTAAAATCTTGACACTATAAATACACACACTCCTCCCCACCAGACGATCTCTTACCTCTGCAAACGAAACTGTCCTGTAATCTGTACTTTTACACCTTTCTCTCTTTACTTCACATTTCACACAAAACACACACTCAATAAAAACACATTAATCTCACAAGACTTCCACCAACCAACTTCAACTTTATTATTTATTACTACAAAAATTTAATAAAAACTTTGGGTTATAATTTTATATATATAATCTCCGGGATCTAATTAAGTGGGTTTCCCGGAGACGATGTGGGACACGTTAGAAGATGAGTATTCAAGAGCTTTGTTTCTCAAAGAAACCAACTTTTATAACGACGTCGTTTTGGGGACTTTCTTACCGCCGGCGATGTGGGTCCAACTCCCTCATTTCTTCCAAACTTGGCTCCGAAACTTTATTAGCGGGTCTATCGTTTATTTGGTTCCGGGTTTGCTTTGGTCTTTTGTTATCTACTACTGGAAGCGTAATCTTTACATTCCCAAAGGTACCGTTTTTTTTATTTTCTTACTTGCTGTTATAATGAGTTTATTATAACGTTGCGACTATCGAGGGGATACGAGAATTCGAACCTGTGAAACACTGGACCATGCTAGTCCTGATTTGTTTGGTATATAGACAAGCACGTAATGTTGCGGGTAGGGAATACGAGAATTCGAACCTATGTGTCACTTGTAAGTTGTAACCATAGGGCGTCACTTTAACTAATCCTGATTATTTTGATGTAGGACTAACATTGGTTGCTTTGTTTTTTTGAGGGTTTTTGTGTCCTTATTTCGGGGGGTCAATCCCTTTTCTTTTGGGTGGGTGTGTGTGGGAGTGGAACATATAGTAGTACATTTGATGGTCTATCATGAATTTTCTTGTTTTTAAAGATTTTAATATAATGTAAAAATGTATGTAAATCGGTAAAATGTACTCCGTAATGTGTTTAGTTTTCAATTCAATTTTGTTGAATGTGTTGTTGCTCCGATGATTTATTCATTAGGTGTCAAATGTCGTATATCTAGAGATTGTGACAAGACAAGACGTAACAGGCGTGTGCATAATCGAGTCTTTTCTGTTTTTTATTTTCCTTTTCAATTTGTTTTTATTCGTCAATCAATTTTTTTGAACTTTGAAACAATGTACTATTTACAAACTACGATTTGGTAGGATATACGGAGTGTTGGTAAAAGTCGACACGATTTCAGCTTAAATCGATGAGGCCAATAAAAATGGAACAGACGTAGCGAAACTTCTTTTTGGCTAGGAGAGAAAAGCCTACACCAGATGAATGAATGAGTCTTGTGTATACAGGATGTCATTCTGATCACAATGGGGGCCATTCATAGTCTCTTCAGTAGTATTCCATGAATTCACATTAATGAACACTAGATTGGGAAAACTTTAATCAAATACAATATACATTTTTGCCATCATAGAATCAATGGGAAAGATGGAAGAAAGTGCTGAACGACCGACAAATGTCCCACATTTCTCGAGTTTTGGTACAAATGATGAAGTGAGTATTGTGAGAATGTGTCTTTGATGGGGTTTTAGTACTTGAAGAGTTGAAGTTTAGGGGAGAGGTTAAGAGTAGGTACATTTTTGCACTTTTAGAGTTTTAGTATGTTGTGGTTTGAATTTGTGGTAATAAAGCACTAGGTGACTAGAGTATGACTAGATTGACTACTAAGTTACAAAATCGGGTTTTTGTACCGAGGGAGACTATTGGCATTCTTTCAAGATATTTGTGCACTCCTCATGTTTGAGTACATACTCTATGTCATAGTGCCATAGTTGTGCGATGGTCTCACACGATGAACAATGGGTTGTGAGATTTTTGTTTAGAGTAGCTTGTTTTCGCCTTTTCGGTGCATCTTTGAGGGGAGGATTGAGCCGGTAAGACGGTCTTCAATCTGATTAAATTAGTTTGGTAATGCAGTGGCATAGGGAAGGAGAAGTTTTGCTAAAATTGGTGAGTTTTGGGTTTTGAGCACTGATACATTTAAGATTTTAAGATATCTATCCTAATTCATTTCTCCAAGTACCAACATGTTCTGTCTCCCTAGTGTTATCTAGTTCAAGAGATTTGTTCCCTAAATGCAATGTGTTTAGTAGTAGTTTCGTTACTCTCCCCCTACCCGTAGTGTGTTTGAGTGGACTATATAGATTAAAATTACACACCTATTAAAGCCGGAAAGATACCGAAACCTAGGCTCCCACAATGCCACAAATGGATTTCAAGAGGTCTCTTTTTTGAAGAGAAATTTATATATAGTACTCTTCTTTAGTCGAAGTGCTTGTGATCGATGTTTGATCTCGAGATTTGATGGACTAACCCTTACCTTTGACAAGGGTCACAACTCATCACAAGTTGTGTAGATTGGCATCTTATCCTTGTATTATACTCCATATTCCATAACACTATGCTAAAAAATTGTACCCTAAGGAATAGTATCTTTCTTTAGCTAGTTGCCTAGTTGCCTACATTAATCTATCTTAGAGAATATGCTACTACTCATACACTTTCATTACATTACATCATACAACTTGACCTTTGCAAACTTTGAGAGTTACTATTAAGAGAAGGAGGCAGGGTTTAGACAAGATTAATAAATTTTGTTCTCTAAAGTTGTCGCTAAATTTTTTTAAACACTTTGCCACTAATCAAGATTGTTTTTTTAAATCATTCACCCGTGCAATTTTGTCTGCTAAAAGTTGTCTTTGAAAAGAAATGTTTTTGTGTTGCTGCATTACTGCATTAGTATTGTCTTATTGATAATTTGATATGATTAGATGTTGCGAAAACTGTTTGAATTTCGGCCTCTTGAGTCTTGATGCTTTACTTTGGTGTTTTTTCCTCCTTAACTTAATGTCGCTGTATATTTAGTGGGTGAATAGGCATTTGTCCAAACTCGTCCTAATTTTAATCAAAACCAAACGTAATGAATTCAACGAAACATAGGGAGTAGGATATAGAGGAGCGTAGCCTGAATCCCCTGATTGTAGGTGGACGGAGGGAGTATATGCTAAATCAGAGTCGTGGGTTCGTATACTAAGTATGTTAGTTAATTAGATTATGTAACGAAAGAGCTTGTAGTTTATCCCTTAAAGATGTTGCACTCGAATTTAAAAAAAAAAGTTTCTGGTGGGACTTGCTGTTTTTATGGTGATGGTGATGTATCTGGACATCCACCTTCAATTTAATTATTTGGGCATGTTTGCATAGTTTTCTTTAATCATCACAGTTGTGTGATTGTAGGGAGCTCAGTAAACATAAAGATTGGGACTGATAATCTTGCTATTACCTATGGATAAGGCCATTTTTTTTTTGACAAAAGAGTAACACCGGGATTTTTGGGAGTATTTTAGCGGGATCTCAACCAGTGTATGTTCTTATTTCAGTTTCTGTTTCGGTAAATTTGAGCTCACTGTTGAACGTTCAAATCCACTTCGTGTTCAGATGAAATGCTGAAAGCGGAATTTAGATGAGGCATCATTGTACAATGGACTAAAACATTCTTTTTTTCACCTCACATGTAGCATTGTAGCATCACTAGATACTGTTGCCCTCTGTGGTAAATCTTGTGTTGCGCCTTTTGGCTCTTTCTATGACCTCTCTTAAGCCACCTAGGGCGTGAGTCTCTTTACAAGCATGTGTAGTGTCGTGTGAGTTGAGGTCTTTGTGATAGTGAATGATGATAGAACATGAGTTCTTTTTCTATAGCAACAATTTTCTACAAAGCAAAAGAAAGGGTGACTATATGCACCAATTCTGCAGTTATGTGGTTGTCTACGTCTCAATCTCTCTGTATTGTTCCAATGTTATACACCTGTGTGTTTCCAAACAGACTGTATTTGATGATTCCGTGGTTTTGATGGTGATGCAATTACAGTTCAATAGGTCTCTCTCACCTTTGTATAATTGTATGTGATCTTGTTACATTATTCCAACTGTCATATGTTTAGTCCTAATTTAGACTTCATGGAACAGTTACAAAAATTTTGAATCTTCTGCAGGAAGAGTCTTTTATTTGTGTCAACTGACGCGGTCTTTTGACTGTTTCAGATTGCGTCCCCTCGCTGAAATCCGTGTTACTGCAAATTTATGTTGCAATGAAGGCCATGCCATGGTATACCCTATATCTAACTGTCAATGAATTTGTAGTTGAAAGTGGCTGGACAAAATGTTTCCCTCAAGTAAGCGATGTTGGCTGGCAGACCTACCTTTGCTATCTGCTAGCTTACCTTTCAGTTGTGGAGTTTGGAATTTACTGGATGCACCGAGAACTGCACGACGTTAAACTACTCTACAAGTTTCTCCATGCAACTCATCACATCTACAACAAGCAGAATACTCTTTCTCCTTTTGCTGGTGAGTCATGTCTTGTCCTGTTTCGTCCTGTATCTCGGCTATTCTTCTGAAACAAACTGAGGCTCATCGTCTATATATTCGTGAACTTTCTCGTAAAATATCAACCTGAAGTTGAGAGACTTTGGTGAATTTGAGCAGTGTCGCACTCGTCTTATACCCAGCATATATAGGGCTATACAAGGTGTATTTGAAGATCATATCATAATAGTAACCATGATCCTATATTCCTAAGTTACTAAGACTTGGCTAGAAGGATTCAACACTGGTGCATATCTAAGTGTTAGACTCGCTATTTTGTGGAAACTCGTGTCTTTGGCTTAAAACGAATTGTCCAAGTGGCATACTCATGTCTGAGTGTCTAGGTGTCCGACATGAGGTGAAATGAAAATTCCGAGTAAAATAATGATCTGATTGATTTGTTTTTTCAGGTCTTGCATTTCATCCTCTTGATGGCATACTACAAGCATTGCCACATTCAATCTCTCTTTTCATAGTGCCTATGCAATTTAGGACTCATATAGCCCTCCTTTTTCTAGAGGGCTTGTGGACAGCCAACGTACACGATTGCATACACGGCAAATTCTGGCCGGTCATGGGCGCAGGGTACCACACCATCCACCACACTACATACCGGCATAACTACGGCCACTATACCGTCCTAATGGACTGGCTTTTCGGAACCCTGAGAGACCCTGCTCTCGACGATGGTGAGCCAATCAAGGTCAGCTGATCGATCATATGGTGTATGGTGATAATGTTGCCTTAGACTCCCCCGTTAATACTCGTAGATTATTGCTAATTTTTTCTTTTCTTTTCAATGGATTTCTTTGATCTAGGGTGCAAATTCTGATTGCATCTATGTAAATTCTTTTGGGTTGGTGGTGACAGGGGTACTGATGATAGAAAAATTGTTTCGGAACTAAAAAAAAAAAGCTAGAGAATTTTGCAGTTTTAGCTTTTGGGGAGATGTTACCTAGCTTCCCCCTTACATGTAGATTAAGCACAAGATTATGAACCCTATAATTTATGTGATTAGTGCATTGATTTGTCCTTGTACAACATTTTTGGCAATGTAACATGCTTGCATTTGTCTCATTATATCTAATCTAATACTATATATTAAAACCTGAAATCAAGTCTTTCCTAGGTTGACACTTGGCGTACATTAATTGGATAGAACATAAAAATAGCATTAAACACAATTATCGGTTAAGATATGGTAATAAATTATTATAGAGTAGTATAATATTAATTAATTTATGGAAGATAATCATTATGATACACGGGCATGTAAACTAGTTCTTCGTATGTCTGAAAGACAAAGCGGGGTGTGAAATTACGCGGGCCTGGGCCACACCCGTAAGGAGAAGAGAGAGTCCACATTATAAGTCCAAAGAGGTTCCATCCTAAAACCAATTGGCAATAGGAGGAGTAACTCCTTGGTTTATAAGGTAGACAAATCTCTTCTCATTTTCCAATGTGGGACACTCATATGTGGAGTATTTTGGGTGTCACTTCAACACGGGGTAACTTACATTTTCATAGCAAGTTTTTGGTAAGACCGTCTCATAAAGGACGAGTTCAGTTTCAGCTTGCCCCGTACATTTGAAGTTATGACTACAGACTCCTCTGGACCGCCCAAAAGGCGTTAATCAATTGAAAACAACATGTTACTAGAGCTTTGAGCTTAAGAAACACTAGTAATCATGAATTTTGCTTCCATCAAAGTGTAACTAAAGTATATACATGGAGTAAAATTGGCCACCTTGAGTCTTGACTCCGGTGGATTTGCATTTTAGTTTCTAATCAAAGTTAACTAAAATTTTGCGAATCTTTGTTTAATCTACCTCGATTTAAGTACGAAACGCCATTATTAAGAACAAAAATCGACAAAACAATAGTCATGATGTATGGATATCGTCTTTACTCATAATGTGTTTAAAAAATATGCGAATACGGTATAGTAAACTCCTCCCACTCGATATCTCATGTTGCGAGAGACGGTCTCAAAATCAAAATCAATATTCTACGTCAAACTTAAGTCCTGTGTGAGACGGCCTCAAAATCGATTGAATTGAATTGAATGGAATGGCGGATAAGGTCAGTTTGCAGACAAGGTGAGGAAACACCTCAGTGAAGCTATCTCATCTTCGTTGTTGTTGTGTCTTGAAACACAAAAACATCAGTTCAATGATTGCAACTCACTTTCTCTCTCCTCCCCAACTCCCATTTCCACTCAAGAACCCTAAACCCCTAAATTCTCTCTCCTCAAATTCCCTCCAAAATCCCACCTTTTCATCTCCTAATAACTCCACAATCACCAACAACAATGGAGATGGAGATGATGGTAAAAATGGAAAGCGTGATAGTGAAGCTACAAATTCAGATAAAAAAAGTAAGATTAAAATGCCCACAGCTCCATGGATGAAGGGCCCACTTCTGGTTGATTCTGATGAACTTTGTAATAAACCCAAATTTAGGAAGAAAGATTCCAACTTTGAGAAGCGTAAAGCTGACAAATCATTGACAGAGAAACTTAGTGGAAGAATGGGCAAAAAAGCTGTGAAAAAATTGGTAAAATCCATTGAAATGCTTCATGTGGGAAGTGATTTGGTTGATACCCAGAAAAATTGGGATGGTACCCAGAAAAATTGGGGTGATTTTGGAGGTGGGTTTTTGGGGGGAGAGGGAGAGGAGAAGAAAAAGGTGATGCCATGGGAGAGGAATGAGAGGAGGGTGGTGTTTAGGAGAGTGAAGAGAGAGAAAGTGGAGGCTGGTGCTGAGTTGTGTCTTGATAAGGAGTTGTTGGAGAGATTGAGAGGAGAAGCTTCAAGCATAAGGAAGTGGGTTAAGGTGAAGAAGGCTGGTGTTACTCAAGCTGTTGTTGATGAGGTTCATTCTATTTGGAGTAATAATGAGCTTGTTATGTTGAAATTTGATTTGCCCCTTTGTAGAAATATGGACCGTGCTCGCGAAATTGTTGAGGTTTGATTCCAATCTGTGAACTTTTTTTTTGGTTTGGTTATGTATATATCTTGAATTTGCATGAAATGGTTTGTGTTTAAAGATTGTATGTTAGTGTTTTTTATGTTGAATTGTGATGGTAGACAAGTGTGTGAGTCAGTGATGGTAGAGAATTGAAGATTTGGTAGGACATTTTATCCCCATTTTCGAGTAATGTAGTTCTAAGCTACTTCACCACTGACTAATCATGGCTGTTGAATGGATGGTTAGACTGCTAGCATTGTGTTTGGCAAGGAAAATTTAGACTGCTAGTTCCAATCTGTTAACTTTTTTGGGTTTGGTTATGTATATATCTTGAATTTGCATGAAATTATTTGTGTGCAAAGATTGCATGATGTAGGTTTAGGTATGTTAGTGTTTTTTATGTTGAATTGTGATGTTAGACCAGTGTGTGAATCGGTCATGGGTAAAAAATTGAAACTTTGGTACATTTTGCCCCCGGTTTCGAGTAATGTAGTTCTAAGCTGTTGGATGGACTGTAGTGTTAGACTGCTTGGCAGGCAAAATTTGGTGGTTAAGAATATATATGTGATGTGATGCATGCTGTGTGCCAAGTTTGATATGTGATCGTTTCTGTTGGTCAGATTAAAACGGGAGGATTGGTTGTGTGGAGTAGGAAAGAGAGCCTTGTTGCGTATAGAGGATGTGATTATCAGAGGAGGAGATGGTTAAGAAAGAGTAATGTCACGTCTACAGGAGGCCAAACCTTTGCTTCTATTACTCATCAACGGAAGTTGGAGAGTAACATCGATTCTTTTAGGCAGAATATGGATGACCATCCTACATCGACTGGGCTGTTGATGGAGCAAAACCTTTGGAATAGTCCAGCTGATAGATCACTGTATGAGAGAGAAGGTGATCGATTATTGGATGGCTTAGGACCTCGATTTATTGACTGGTGGTATCCAAAGCCCTTGCCAGTAGATGGAGACCTACTGCCGGAGGTAGTTCCTGGATTCAAGCCTCCATTTAGGCTTTGCCCTCCTAATGTACGGCCACAATTGACAGATGATGAACTGACTTACCTGAGAAATCTTGCTCCCCCGTTACCGGTACACTTTGTGCTTGGTACAGTCTTTGTGGTTATTACGTTTCATATTCCGGATGCAGTTGTGGTATCTCTACTTTCTGTTGTCTTTGTCTCTGGTGTGGATTTGTGATCTGTTATTGCTTCTGCAGGGAGGAACTCAAAACTTCAAGGCCTGGCTGGAGCCATCCTGAAATTGTGGGAGAAAAGTGTGATTGCCAAAATCGCTGTGAAATGGGGAGTTCCGAATACAAACAATGAACTCATGGCCTCCGAGCTCAAGGCAAGTTGGATACATGTAGTACATTTGTAGTGATTGTGTGTGACTTCAGATCCATGTTCATGCAAGTGTGAAGCAAATCTGTAGTTTTATTTACCTCCATGAATCGAAGACTAGTCATATGTTTTCCCATTTAAGAACGATCTTTGTCCAGCTTTGGAATTGTTTGAGACTCTTGTGATGTCTTCAAACCATTATGGCATGAGAAACTAATAAGTAGATTCAGAATTTAATGTTTAAAGTAGCAGGCCACATCCTGGATTATTTACACCAGTATCTACTACTATAAGTTAGTCTTCCAAACTACCTTAGTTTGTAAAGGCCACTGAAATTTTCTGAATATGGTTAATAGATATGAAACATACTTCTCCGACACCGTTTACTAACATATCTAATGTATATGTATTGCGTTTTTTGCTTTGAATAATAGATTACTCTATCCCCTTCGTTAAAAAAAAAGGAAGTATATGCCATGTTTGTAACTCATTATATGGATGCTATTGCTGGTGGGAGGAAAGCTTAAAATTTTGTAATTTGCAGCGTCTTACAGGAGGAGTTCTCCTACTGCGTAACAAGTTCATCATCATTCTGTACAGAGGCAAAGACTTCTTACCTGGCAGTGTGGCAAATAAGGTAGTTGAGGCTGAATTGAAGATCCAACAGTGGCAACTCCAAGAAGAAGATGCACGGCAAAAAGCAGCTGGGATTCTTGATCCTTGTGATAATACCTCAGCCGACAGAAGCATGATAGGAACTTTGGCAGAATATCAACAGATCCAAAGCCTTTGCAAAGATGCACATGGCATGAACAATGAGGCTGAAGTTGAGGTAGAAGCCGAGAAAGAAAGATTAAAGAAAGAGCTCAAAAGGCAGGAGCACAAGCTTGGGATTGTGAGAATCCTCTTCAACTTTGTGACTCTTAACTTTCCCCATTTTGGTTTAATTTCTGACATTTTATCTGCGGTATATGTAGCTTAAACTCAAAATTGCGAAAGCCGAACAAGAGTTGACGAAACTTAACTTTGGATGGAAGCCATCTGAAGAGGAACCTGATCAAGAACTGCTTACCGAGGAAGAGAGGGTGTGTTTTAGGAAGATGGGCCTGAAGATGGGCGGAGTTGTAGTTCTTGGTATGGACTATGCACTATGGAATGATCTTCCATTGATATTTACTTCTGTATGTAGCAATTACTCTGTTTCCTCATGTTGCAAATAATTTCAAAATATCGTGCGATGTGTGATCTTCCTATTCTGTTGGTGTCAGGGAGACGAGGGATCTTTGACGGGGTGATAGAAGGTCTTCACCAGCACTGGAAGCACAGAGAACTAGTGAAGGTTATTACAATGCAGAAAAAATCTCTACAGGTTGTTTATACTGCTAGATTCCTGGAAAGAGAGAGTAATGGGGTCCTAGTATCGATTGACAAGCTAAAGGAAGGACATGCTATAATTATATATAGGGGTAAAAACTACAAGCGACCCTTAGATGTTGGTGATAATCTCCTTGATAAGAAAAGAGCGTTGAAAAGATCTCTTGAGATGCAGAGACTTGGTGTGAGTGTTACTCGTGAAACTTCGCCATTTTGACATTACATGTTTATGATTGTTGTTTGCTTGATTTGTGCTTTGCTCTTTTTTCAGTCACTGAAATTCTTTGCATATCAAAGAGAGAAGGGAATTGCAGATTCGAGGCTCAAGCTGGTAAATAATGGTTTATGTTCTCTTTTTGCATTAAGCCCTGTGTTATGCCCTTGAGTTCATTAGCTTATCGTCTCTGCTCATTTGTTCGGATTAAGCCTTTGTCAAAGAGTTGAAACAACTTATCGACAGATAACTTTGCAGGCTGAACTAGAGAAAGACTGACAGAAAAAACTGAAACTGCCACCTCAAAGAGCATATTGTAAATTTGCAAGGAATCTTGATTGCCAAGAAAGTGACACTAGTGGCCGAGGATAACTAAGTACCAGTCAATCCAGGAGCCTGAGAGTCGAGGATCGTCTGAACACTGCTGTACGGGGAAAACACTTGCACAGGCCCAGTGAAGGAAGTGCAGCACCAGTTGCTTCACCGATTAAATCCTCTGTGATGTCAATTTGTCACCGTACACAGAAGGTCTGATGCGTTTTGCATACTGTCAGCGGCTAACATTGTGGCGAAAACAGTTGCTGTACTGTGCATATCATGTGGCTTAGCGCCTATGTAGCAGATCCTGTGCAGCTATGGATGTAGAGGAGTGTTGTCTGGCCATTTATAGATAAATCTTTCAGTATAGTTTCTCTTTGTCTCAAGAGGTCAAAAGACTAGTTCTGTATATGATACATTGATACTCCGTATACAGTTTCATGCAGGTTTGTACAGTAACTAAATAAAAAATAAATAAATAAAATCGTTGTCCGTGGCTCTATAGTAAGATTGTTCTGTAATGTTTCAAATTTTCGGTAACATTAGTATAAGACATCGTGTAACCACGAAAACAATCACGACTAACCAGCGTTTGACCTTGAATAGTGTATTTTTGGTACATAGTATATGGAATCAGATGCACACGAAGGGAAGTGTAGACTAAAAATCAAACATAAAAGAGCTTAGAATAAACGTGTAACTATGTATGTTCAAAGACACAGGAAATGACTTCCTAAGAACACTCAGATATACACTCATAAAATACAGGTAGCCTATCTGTAATGGCTTTGGGTGTTATGAACTATGAACGTATGGACTCGAAAACAGCTTAATGATCAACACAACAGTGTAAATACTTTTCAGCGACAATACATTGTTACAAAAGCTGGTGTAAGAAATAAAATCACCTTCACACAAGCTGAGGGCGTCATAACTTTAAAGACGCGAGAACATCTCGTCACCATAGGAAGCCCTTCTTTCTCCTAAATCTGTCAACCTGATCAGTACTCATTCGTGATTTTTCAGTTTTGCTACTCTTCTTGGATTTCTCTAGGCGACTGTCTAAGCTGTTTCTAGAGACTTCTGGAAGGTCGGGATTCAATTCAAATGTGTCTGAATTCGTAGTAGTTGTGGATGCCTTGCTTTCATTTTCAGATGCCTTGCTTTCATTTTCGGATGCCTTGCTTTGGCCGTCAGATTCTACAGTAGATTCTTTGGTAGATCCATTTGAAGTTTCTGCCGTGGAACTCTTAGTCCCGTTTGTGCCTGCTTTCGATTTATTGAGAAATGACACAAACTTCTTTAAATGTCTGATGAATTCAGGGTAAAGCTCGAGATTGCAGTGTCCTCCACCACTGAGCCATAGTGGTTCATACTTCTCTTTACAAAGTTCCTGGAGTTGCTTTCCATGGGACCAATCAACCACATCGTCAGCCGTTCCCTGAAACAGGTCAAAACATCGGGATTAATTACCAAGCAGCATGTCCCCGTATGTATTCCCTCAAAAACCACAACGAGGAAGGGTGCAATTACGGGGTTTAGAACAAAATGACAATGCAAACCCAATAATGTCAGAAAACTGCCTTGTAGATCAGCTCGTGCAAGTCAATCTAACCATTTATCTAGACACCAAATAAGAGGCCTTACACGACTGCGACAGTTAGTACTAATTCCCGCAACAGATGCAACGAAAAGAGTTTTTGAACGGAACCTTATCTACTTGACAAAAGGAATTAGATAGTCATGTAAAAGGATTTCCATCCATTTTGGCACAAGATTTTTATGGGGTGAGTCGCCCAGCTCAAACACATGACAACACATAAGTTTGAAGACGACAAACATACTGCCACAAATAAGCTTGAGGCAGCTTATCTTGCTAAAAGAAAATCAGCCACATTATGATGTCAGTGAGATCACACAACTGAACAGGTTCAAACCAATCTAAAAGAGACGTAATTTAGATGAAGTCAACTTACATGGATCACCAAGACAGGACAATTCACTTGGCCAATTTTGTCGACATTCTGACACAGACAAGTAATAGCATAAGCACAAATTGTTTAAGCATTCATTCACTATGAAACCTATAAAACGTCTTTGCTGTTACCTTGTATATATCGAACCAGTATGTCCTTTTGGTTGCGTAGAGTACCCTCACACCGGACAAGATAGGGCTATGTAAAACTACCCCTCTGAGGTTAGGAGTACGTGATGCTAGATCAACTGTAGGACCGCTGCCAACAGACTGACCATATAATATCAAGTTTTCATCTTTGACACCATACTGCTCTTTGAGGCATTTATATGCTGCATCAATGTCTGCGTATGTATTGGATTCGGTAGGCTGTTAAAGGTAAAAACAATGGCTGTTATTATATTCTGATTTACGA
This sequence comes from Spergularia bocconei, assembly GCA_963457585.1. Classification (NCBI taxonomy): domain Eukaryota; kingdom Viridiplantae; phylum Streptophyta; class Magnoliopsida; order Caryophyllales; family Caryophyllaceae; genus Spergularia; species Spergularia bocconei. Next base: position 24,121,973 of record OY734951.1, read on the forward strand.
GAAGCATTATTTATCAAGAAGCATAATCAACTTCACAGAAGACAACCAATCTGCTTTAAACCAAATCAAGCATTTATCCATCAATTAAGGAGGCTACGGTGCTTTCCACGGCATGACAAGGCAAATTCAATAATGAAATATGGAAGAATGATATATAACATGAGATTTAGAATAACAAAGTTCTTTGAAAGTTGTACTAGAGAAAGGTGTCATCTTAGTCGAGGAGTGGAGAGTGTATTGTACGAATACTCTGCCCAACTCTAGGGATATCCATTGGTATAGCAGCGTAAAACCGTCTCCAAGCTGTTATTAACCATCTAACTTTACCCATCACTTTGGCGATGATACCAATACTGTAATGAAACCACCTATGCTAGTGCACCCGGCCAGGCCACCAATAAACTTATAAACGTCACACATGTCAGGAGAAGGCACAAGGGCAAATTAGTCATACGACCAAGAATGCTGGCAGTGAGTAGTACTGCTTGTATGTGGTCCAAGAAAAGGAATTGTACTATAGCTGAGCACTATATAGGACGACATCTGGGAATTGGAAAGGCATTCAGAAATTACATTTGTCTTTAACCTTCAAGGGCTTTCATGAAAAGATCTCATCTTTCTTCTGATCCTCCCTGTTTTCTCTCTAAATCAGTTTGTTTACATTGCCAAAGTTACCTATTTTTGGCTCTAATACTTAGCTAAAACCCATAATATGATCCCCTGAAACTAGTGTGCATTTTTTGCCGACTTTGGGCTTTACCACATTTACTCTAATATTTCGCTTAAAAGGAAAAACACTCTCATATTCACTGAGGGTACTCGAAGGCCTTCTATGGGGAATGTTTTGAGAAATTTTGGCTAGTTTTGAAAATGTGGGGAAAATAGCCGAAATTGAAGTATATAGTCCACGTTTTTTGCCCAAAATTGTCATGGAAGGCTTAAATTCATTATGGAAGCCCCTATGGCTCATATTACGTATTTTAACAAAATATTAGACCCACAAATGAATCCTAGATCCCAAAATCAACCAAAACGAATGTTAGCATCAATGACTTAACTTTTGATAAATGACCTTTAAAAACTTTCAAGGCATAGGAAACAACTCTCAGATACACCGAGGGTACTCCAAGGCTTTCCTTGATAATAATTTGAGAACATTGTACTACTTCAAAAATTGTGGTGAAAATCGGCCAAAACCGAAGTGTATAATCAACGATTTTTGCCCAAAATCAACCCGGAACAAAAACGGCCTAAATTTTGCCAGAAGCCCGAGGAAGTAATAATATGGATGCGTGCAAAATATTAGAGCCAAAAACCTAAGTCAAGTCCCAAAACTAGCAAAAAAACGCACGCCAGCCTCCATGGGTGACGTTTTATTGAAAGGGCATAAAGAAGTTCCCTAACATAGCAGACAACTCTCGTATCCACCAAGGGTACTCGAAGGCCTTCTATGGGAATGTTTTGAAATTTTTTGGCTACTTTCGAAAATGTGGGGAAAATCGTCGAAATTGAAGTACATAATCCACGGTTTTTGCCCAAAATTTTCCTGGAAAAAAATTGGCTTAAATTTATTATGGAAGGCCCTATGGCTCATATTACGTGTTTTAACAAACCATTAGACCAAGAAATGAATCCTAGATCCCAAAATAAGCCAAAACGAAAGTTAGCATCAATGACTGAACGTTTGATAAATGACCTTGAAAAATTATCGTGGCATAGGAAACAACTCTCATATACACCGAGGGTACTCCAAGGCTTTCCTTGGTATGATTTGAGAACATTTTACTACATCAAAAATTGCGATGAAAATCGGTCAAAATCGAAGTGTATAATCCACGATTTTTGCCAAAAATCGACCCGAAACAAAAACGGCCCAAGTTTTGCTCTAAGCCACCAGAAGCAATATTATGGATGTACTACAGCCAAAAACCTACGACAAGTCCCAAAATTAGCAAAAAAAAATGCACGCTAGCCTCCACGGGTGACGTTTTATTGAAAGGGCATAAAGAACTTCTCCAACTTAGGAGACAACTCTCATATCCACCAAGGGTACTCGAAGGCCTTCTATGAGAATGTTTTGAGAAAATTTGGCCAGTATAGAAAATGTAGGGAAAATCGTCCTCGAACAAAATTGGTTATGGAAGCCCCTATGGCCTATATTATGTGTTTTAACAAAATATTAGACCCAGAAATGAATCCTAGATCCCAATATCAACCCAAACGAATGTTAGCATCAATGACTTAACGTTTGATAAATGACCTTGAAAAACTTTTGTGGCATAGGGTATTCCAAGGCTTTTCTTGGTAAAGATGTGAGAACAGTTTACTACTTCAAAAAATATGGTGAAAATCGGCCGAAACCAAAGTGCATAATCCACAGTGTTTGCCCAAATTCAACCTAGAACAAAAATGGCGAAAATTTTGCCAGTTTCCCCTGGAAATAATATTATGGATGGGTGCAAAATATTAGAGCCAAAAACCTAAGTTTAGTCCCAAAATCAGCAACAAAAAAAAAACACATGCTACCCTCTGTCCCTCCATGGGTGACGTTTTATGGAAAGGGTACAAACAGCTTCCCGAACATAGCACAAAACTCTCATATTTACCAAAGGTACTCGAAGGCCTTCTATGAGAATGTATTGAGAAATATTGGCTAGTTTCGAAAATGTGGGAGAAATCGCCGAAATTGAAATATATAATCCACGGTTATTTTGCCCAAAATCGTCCTGAAACAAAATTGGCTTCACTATTTTATGGAAGCCCCTATGGCTCATATTATGTGTTCTAACAAAAATATTAGACCCAGAAATGAATCTTAGATCCAAAATCAACCAAAACAAATGTTAGCATCAAAGAACTTAACTTTTGATAAATGACCTTCAAAACCTTTAACGGCATAGTAAACAACTCTCATATCGACCGAAGGTACTCCAAGGCTTTCCCTGATAATGATTTGAGAACATTTAACTACTCCAAAATTTGTGGTGAAAATCGGCCAAAACCATAGTGTATAATCAACGATTTTTGCCCAAAAACGTCCTTAATTTTGCAGGAAGCCCCTAGAAGTAATATTATGGATGTGTGCAAAATATTAGAGCCAAAAACCTGTGTCTAAGTCCCAAAATTAGCAAAAAAAAAAAAAAAAAAAAAATTAAATTTTTTTATGGAAGCCCCTGTGGCTCATATTATGTGTTCTAACAAAAAATTAGACCCACAATTGTATCGTAAGATCCCAAAATCAACCAAAACGAATGTTGGCATCAATGTACTTTTGATAAATGACCTTCAAAACCTTTTGTGGCATAGGAAACAACTCTCATATCCACCGAAGGTACTCCAAGGCTTTCCCTGATGATGATTTGAGAACATTTTACTACTCCAAAATTTTAGATAAAAATCGGCCAAAACCGAAGTGTATAATTCAGGATTTTTGGCCAAAACGTCCCGGAACAAAAACGGCCTAAATTTTGCAGGAAGCACCTGGAAGTAATATTATGGATGTGAGGAAAATATTAGAGCCAAAAACCTGTGTCAAGTCCCAAAATTAGCAAAAAACCGCACGCTAGCCTCCAGGGTGACGTTTATTGAAAGGGCATAAAAATCTTCCCCAGCATAGGAGAGAACTCTCATATCCACCAAAAGTACGCAAAGGCCTTTTATGGGAATGTTTTGAAAAATTTCGGCTATTTTCGAAAATGTGGGGGAAATCGCCGAAATAGAAGTACATAATCCACGGTTTTTGCCCAAAATTTTCTAGGACCAAAAATGGCTTAAATTTTTTATGGAAGCCCCTATGGCTCATATTATGTGTTGTAATAAAATATTAGACCAAGAAATGTATCCTAGGATCCCAAAATCAACCAAAACATATGTTAGCATCAATGACTTAACTTTTGATAAATGGCCTTCAAAACCTTTTGTGGCATAGGAATCAACTATCATATCCACCGAAGGTACTCCAAGGCTGTCCTTGATAATGATTTGAGAACATTTTACTACTTCAAAATTTTTGATGAAAATCGGCCAAAACGGGTGTATAATTCACTATTTTTGGGCACAATCGACCCTGAACAAAAACGGCTTAAATTTTGCAGGAAGCCCCTGGAAGTAATATTATGGATGTGTGGAAAATATTAGAGCCAAAAACATGTGTCAAGTCCCAAAATTAGCTAAATATGCACGCTAGCCTCCACGGGTAACGTTTATTGAAAGGGCATAAAAACGTTCCCCAACATAGCACAAAACTCTCATATCCACCAAGGTACTCGAAGGCCTTCTAAAAGAATGTTTTGAAATTTTTTGGCTATTTTCGAAATTGTGGGGGAAATCGCCGAAATAGAAGTATAAATCCTCGGTTTTTGCCCAAAATCGTCCGAGACCAAAATTGGCCTAAATTTTTTATGGAAGCCCCTGTGCCTCCTATTATGTGTTCTAACAAAATATTGGACACAGAAATGAATCCTAAGATCCCAAAATCAACCAAAACGAATGTTTGCATCAATGACTTAACTTGTGATAAATGGCCTTCAAAACCTTTTGTGGCATAGGAAACAACTCTCATATCCACCGACGGTACTCCAAGGCTTTTCTTGATAATGATTTGAGAACATTTTACGACTTCAAATATTTTGATGAAAATCGGCCAAAACCGAAGTGTATAATCCACGATTTTTGGCCAAAATCGACCCGGAACAAAAACGGCCAAAATTTTGCAGGGAGCCCCTGGAAGTAATATTATGGATGTGTGGAAAATATTAGAGCCAAAAACATGTGTGAAATCCCAAAATTAGCAAAAAAAACGCACGCTAGCCTCGACAGGTAACATTTATTGTAAGGGCATAAAAAACTTCCATAACATAACACGTAACTCTCATATCCACCAAGGGTACTCGAAGGCCTTCTATGGGAATGTTTTGAAAATTTTTTGCTATTTTCGAAACTGTGGGGAAATAGAAGTATTTAATCCACGGTTTTTGCCCAAAATAGTCCTGGACCAAAAATGGCTTAAATTTTATATGGAAGCCCCTATGGCTGATATTATGTGTTCTAACAAAATATTAAATTTTATATGGAAGCCCCTATGGCTGATATTATGTGTTCTAACAAAATATTAGACCCTGAAATGTATCCTAAGATCCCAAAATCAACCCAAACGAATGTTAGCATCAAAGACTTAACTTTTGATAAATGACCTTCAAAACCTTTTGTGGCATAGGAAACAACTCTCATATCCACCAAAGGTACTCCAAGGCTTTCCTTGATAATGATTCGAGAACATTTTACTACTACAAAAATTTTGATGAAAATCGGCCAAAATCGAAGTGTATAATCCACGATTTTTGGCCAAAATCGACCCGTAACAAAAGCGGCCTAAATTTTGCAGGAATCCCCTAGAAGTAATATTATGGATGTGTGCAAAATATTAGAGCCAAAAACATGTGTGAAGTCCCAAAATTAGCAAAAAAATGCACGCTAGCCTCCATGGGTAACGTGTATTGTAAGGGCATAAAAAACTTCCACAACATAGCACATAACTCTCATATCCACCAAGGGTACTCGAAGGCCTTCTATGGGAATGTTTTGAGAAATTTTGGCTATCTTTGAAACTATGGGGAAATAGAAGTATATAATCCACGGTTTTTGCCCAAGTCGTCGTGGATCAAAAATGGCTTAATTTTTTTATGGAAGCCCCTATGGCTCATATTATGTGTTCTAACAAAATATTAGAGCCAGAATTGTATCCTAAGATCCCAAAATCAGCCAAAACGAATGTTAGCATCAATGACTTTAACTTTTGATAAATGACACCTTCAAAACCTTTTGTGGCATAAGAAACAACTCTCATATCCACCGAAGGTACTCCAAGGCTTTCCTTAATAATGATTTGAGAACATTTTACCAATCCAAATATTTTGACAAAAATTGGCCAAAGCCGAAGTGTATAATTTACGATTTTTGGCCAAAAGTCGACCCGGAACAAAAACGGCCTATCAGGCGACCATCCTCATATCCACCAAGGGTACATGAAAACTTTCTATGGTAGTGTTGTGAGAACATTTGGCCTCTTTCAAAAATGTGGTGAATATTGCCGAAACTAAAGTATGTAATCCACAGTGTTAGCCCAAAACCGGCCTGGAACAAAATTGGGCCACCTTGTTGCATATGAGGCTAGTTGCTCTATTAAGAAAAAGTCATGTAGGCCTTTTCGGCATACACTAGAATTCATTTTTTGCCGATGGCCTTCTCTTACATTTTTGGCTCTAAAGTTTAACTAAACCACTTAATGTAGGGCTTCCACTGAGTTGTTTTTGCTATTCACCGTTTCAGCCATGGTTTATAGTTTTATTTCGACAATTTTTTTAAAGTAGACAACTAGAAGGGGAGCCTTGGCACACCGGTAAAGGTATTGCTGTGTGATCGATAGGTCACGGGTTCAAGTCCTGGGAGCAGCCTCTTGTCAAATAAATTGACAAGGGAAGGCTTGCCCTCATTACACCCTTGTGGTGGGACCCTTCCCCGGACCCTCGCTTGTCGGGGACGCCAATGTGCGCCGGGCTGCCCTAGACAAAAAGTCTCAAAATTGTACCTTAGACAACCCTGAAGAACCCTTTTAGGTAGGAGGGCATGTTTCTCTGTTGGGGAAGTTCTTCAAGATTTTTCGATTCACGTCGCCTCTTGAAGCCAGAGTGCGTTTTTTTTGCCGATTTTGGGACTTACTATAGGTTTTGCCTATAATACTTTTTTACCACACATAATATTACCCCTAGTAGCTACCATAAGATTTTGAGCCGTTGTTATCGGACGTCATTTTCGGCCAAAAACCGTGGATTATATACTTCGATTTTGACCACCTTTTATTATGGTAGCTAAATGTTCCAAAAAAAGCATAGCCTAGGAGTCGCTTGTTAGATATGACGGTTGGTTCCTCTCTTATCAAAGTTTTGTAAGCCCTTTTAGCATACGCACTACTTTAAGACTGCCGTGTGATTTTTGCCGATTTTAGGTTTTACCATATGTTTTAGGCTCTATTATTTTGCTGAAACTCATAATACGACGATTAGGGGCTTTCTCAGAAATTTGAGCTGCTTTTGTTCCAGGACCATTTTAGGTCAAAATCTATGATTATACACACACTTTAGTTTTGCCCAATTTTGACCACTTTTTTCAAGATAGCGAAATTTTTCCAAAATTTTACCAGGTACAATCTTGGTTGTAATACGGTCTTGTTTACTAAAAGTTTAAAACGTTTTAATATTTAAAAAGAAAAAAAGTACTAACAGGTTTCATTATAAAGAAAAACTGGTGTCAATACAAACAGCGTATTATATGTGTTGGAGTTCTTGAAACGAATCCCTTTTTCTATGTAAGAAGTTGGTTTGACTAAAGTCACGTTAGGTTTGAACCCCAAATCGGGTTGCACATTAAGATCAGGAGTATAACTTTGATTTAGAGAGGAGAACGCTTATGTAAAGTAAGCAGAACTACGTCGTGACTGACTAGTAGATTTTTATATAGTCGAAATAGCAACAAGAAAGACACGTTACCTTTCCCGTTGATTGTCCGTATCCAGAGTAGTCATACCTGCAAAATGCAATGAGAACCATCAATGAAACTTCAACAAAATTTCAGCATGTTGACAGGTCAAGACAAACATGCTACATGCTGATATCCATTCACCAACAACAACTACTAGACAGACATAGGTCCATGAATTATTTTGGCTCTAAGTTTTGCAGGCACAGTGGCAAACTCGCAATACACAACACAACAATGCAAAAGTTTTACCAAAATCACTATTGCCGCAAGAATGAGAACATCTAGAATATAAATAAGAAATGGTTTCAGCGATAGCCAGACATCAGGGCTGAAGGTCTAACCTCTAAAGTACAAAGACAATGTTACAATCCCAATTCAACAAAAAAAAAAAAAAATAAGAAGAAGAAGAAGAAGAAATGTTGCTATCTACTCATGCCTCAGCTTTCACTAATAAGAAATCACAATGTGAAGAGCACTCAATATGAACCACCCATTTTTTCTCACCACGGAAATTTCGGTCTCAGGCATGATGTGTAGTGTTGATCATTAGTTCATTACCCCCAATTGCACTGCCTTAATATGCAGACATCCTTTCCGTTCACATACACTGAAATTACTGCATCTTACATGATGCCCGAGTATGATCCCACCCATCAACCAAATCATGAACTGAGTTTCAAAAATGATGTACTTGCTTTAAGCTTAACAACTGAATAAGTATTGGTAATTAAGCTACTAGTAGAAGATATAACTGATGCAATAACATTCTACTCCAATTTGACTATTGTTCACTGCTCGTGTTCAATACAAGTTTTTATCAACACATAGATAAAGGTACATCCACCCCTTCGGCCCTTCCCTAATTAAGTCCTCTATTTCCTACTTCCCCCCGATTTTGGTTTGACCATTTTTTGTTGATCAATAAAAACATGTACTCCGTAACAAGGGGAAATACTAAATGACAAACCAAGAGGCCTTATAGCTGTTATAGGTACAGCAAATCTCCGTTTCCATAATGGTCAAATATTTTCATGTCTTCCAAGACATGCTCATTAGTTACATACAATACAGGTAACATTTCCCTAAGACAACCAGTTTTCAATCCTTGGCCTTCCCCATTCAATACAAGCTACTACAAATCTAAATCGATAGCCAAGACTTCCAAAATCTGTCACTCGTCTGTCTACTCACACCTTGGATAACACAATACATACAAAGTAAAAGCATGCCTTTGTCTCGGGTCTCCCAAAAAGAAACCTTGCCACTAGTTTAGTTATGAAACAGCTCACATTCACATTGCCAGCAATTCCTCATGAAAGGCTCCTACCCTTGCCAAGATAAGGGTTCAAATGTACTGTTTCGACAGGCGATTGCATTTTTGGTCACCCTTAACACTCCTACAGAGAAATCAACTAACAACCTAATCAACCTCCAAAATCCGAATTCGGCAATCAATCTAGCATATACAGAACCACATACATATGCATCAAACACATCTACAGAAAAAGGAAGAATAATCCAGGACTTTAAAAAGCACAATCCAATAACAAAAACAGATTAATCAATAAATAATACCAAATCAAGCAAAAGAAATTTACCCCAAAAGATTAACCCTCAGCCGATTACTAAGCTCAACAAAAAGCTCAAACATTTGACCTAAATCAGCAGCATTGCCATGAGAATAAAGCAGTGTAGCTGACGCTTTCGGATGCCTAACATAAACCGCAACGACGTCGTTTCCTCGTTTAGTCCTAAGCCTCAACACATCCACGTCATCTCTTAACAATACCTCCGGTATCAACAACCTCTCCTCACCGGAATTCTCGTCGGCGTGGTTGATCACCGTATACGACGGCGGTGTCGGTGGGAAAAACGCAAATTTAGCAGCGATTGATGATGTTACTCCCCCCATCTTCTTCTCCTCATCAGATTAAACCAACCAAAATCCCACCTTTTTTTTTTTAACCACCACAAAATTTTACCTTCTTTTTAGCTCATTTCTGATTAGCTTCAGCTTCAAGCTCAAAAACCCAGAAATTATTTACCTTAAACTCAATAACCCAGAAATTATTCACCCTGAAACTTTAAACCCAGTAAAAAAACTCAGCTCAATTTGGATAAACCCAGAAATTATTACAGCTCAAATTCAACAAAACTCAGATGTTATTTCAGCTTAAACGAAACGACCCAGATGATATTTTAGCTTTAATTGAAAAACCCAGAAATATTTTCAGCTCAAACTCAAAAAATCTACCAAAAAATTCAAACAAAAAAAAATTGAAGAAAATAAAAAGCGTAAAGGTTACAACTTTAATCAAATTAAAGGTATGATAGATCTTTGAAAAGAAGAGAGAAAAGGGGAATCTTTATTAGAGAAGTGGGGGAGAGTTGTGTCTTTTGAATGGGAAGGAAGTCAGCTTTTGATTTTGGGGTGAGAGGAGAGAGAAAATGAGAAGAAAGAGGAAGAAGAAGGAAGAGGAAGAGGAAGAGAAAGAGGTGGTCGTGTGATGACGGCGACTATGATAGTAGTAAGTGGCAACGATGACTAATTATTCAAAAAATATAAATAAAAATGTTTTTTTTTTTTTGGTACAATTTTCTGACATTATGGATAATTTAATTCCTAGTTCGATAGATAAGGTAGAAAGAAAGAAATTAGTCAATTGGATTATTATAGAATGTATTCATGATGGCTTATAGTAGCCGACTCTAGAATAATTATTTCGATATCGGAGTCTGGTGTCGATATTGCTGTTGTTGGTTGTACTAAGTAATCAATACCCGAGTAACCAACTTGTAATTTCAGCATGTAGGTAGTAGGCAACGAAACTTTTCACCAACAGGTCGATTAGAAATTAGTTGGTTGTGAATATTGTGATTTCATGGTCATAATAGACTCATAATAATTGGGGATTATTCTATGTTCAATTGAGTAAGGTTTGTGAAGATATTGAAGAAAAGTTTTACTAGAAATTCAATTGAAATGATGATTACTTTTTAACGGTTTTACATTTGATTTTGGAAAGTTGGTTAAAAATGGGTGTGTTAGTTTTTTGTCTGATGTAATTGGTTGTTAGTGATTGTGAGTATGTTGGTAAATTGTAGATTACTGTTGGAGTACATATGTGGCACAATCCGGAATCAGGCATATGCTTTGCACTTTTGAGTACTTTGGAGTTTCTGACTGCCTTGCTTTCCATTCGTTGATCAAATTGGTCAAATTCTAGGACCTAGGACTGTCGTTTTTTGTTTGATTATTGGAATGATTTGCGCAATACTCTCTCGTTAATAATCTTTGTTTTTGTTTGGAACGGTTGAATTCGAGTCATCAGAAATCACAAAGGCCGTTAGAGTCTAGAAATTTTCATGTATTACAATAACATTATTGACGTGGTGTTACCTGCACAATTTCAATTAATAAAGTTATGTTTTCAAGAATTATTAATGAGGATGTGTGAGAGTAACATTACAAATGTGGTGTTACGATACCATTAGAATTTTCCGAATGTAGTTCTCCTACGTATGAGGAGTACATTACTTTATCTGGTGTAGAAAGAGATTATTAAAGACGTGTTAATGAAGATGGATTTCATTATCTAATTTGCACTACGAGCCGAATTTGCCGATGAGTATAAATTCACTTTAAAATAAGTTGATGTCATATGAATTAGCGATAATGTTAGGTTTGAAAAATCACTGAAAATAAATGTATGTATTACTAGATCAATCAACTAATGATTATTGGAAATGGCATCCAAAAATGAACTTAAGATGTATGTTTTAAAGAACAATGATGAATTATTTGATTTGATCACATGTAGAGTACTTCAGTATTAAGCAAAGTTAACTAAATGATGATAGACAAAATGAGCTCACCAAAAAGGGCGGCTATTACTTATACTGGCACTTGTTGCCAAATCATATTATTTTTTCATGGATATCCCACCATAATGGTTATTGTTCTTCTAGATAACAAGAAAACTATAAACTTTAACGACTGTTTATATACTTTCGAAAATCTATCTAATGATATGACCGACGCAATCGAATGTTAAATCATAACTCATTTTATCTTATCTTATCCGTTATATAACAATCTAATATACAGCGATTTACACCGTATGTGAATAAAATTTCTTTAAGGTAAGAATTATATAATAGTTAATTGCCTTTGATGCTTAATTATTGATGAGGTCACCTAAACAATACTAGTATATACTAAGCTAGTGAGGCATTAATCCTTGATGATGTGTTAATGTCTATTCCATTTGAGCATGAATCTGTCAACATGACTCTTAGACACATTCTACACGGATCATTGTCGACCAAATCAAACTTCCTCTGGTACTTCACATTCCACACACTCGTTCTTTCCACATTTTCTCCACGCTAGATGTTCTTTTGTCTCTTTTATGGAACTAGATGTTTGTTGTAATATTCCGCGTCTATAATAAGTAGTTGATTTTTTAGAAGAAGGTGTTGGCAACTTACGGTATAATACTCATTCTTGTAATAATAATACAAAAATGATCTATCAGTTAGTTAGGGTACGATTACGGTTGAAGATTACCAGTCTTAATTAAAGTTAGCTTAGCTTTAATTAGAAGGTGATTTTAGCATATCGTGGTGATTAGTATCATACCGCGCCCGCTTCTCATCAACATTCTTTAATTTGAAGGGTAAAAAATTTCAATCCCTAGGCTAAAGTTAATATTAGTAATGTTTCAAAGTATGTAATAACAGAGTATATTCAATTACATGGATGGATCTTGAACCATATGTTACGCATGAGTGCATGACTAATTTAATTATGAGATTACAAAAATTCATCAAGGTCAAGTTCACATCAATTTATTGTACTATTAGCTAGTTTATTAGTTGCTGCATTCCCACGGATCATACATCATATAAGATCGATCCTTTGCATTTCCACATTATACAAGTGCATGCCCTTTGATTTCTTCCACTTTACACTCCATTTTTATTTCAAATCTACGAGTAATTATGTACAAAAGACTTCCTCAGATCATAACTTCCCCAAATCATCTTCCATCCAAGTTTACTTCATCAGCATATCAACAACAAGTCTCAACTGATGAATTCTCAAAAACAACAATCTTTGCTGGAGGTAATTAACTCTCTTTACTTTATTTACGTGTTTTCGTTTATTATCATTACCATATTGCCTATAGCGACTCAATAACATAAACACTCGTACCTCGAGTAATGTAATAACATTGTACTATGTTGGACATACATAAACAATTTTTCACTTGTTGATCCTATGTGACCCTTTAACTCTTTCTTAATCAACTTATGATAGAATTGAAGCATAATTGACGTGTCCAACAACTTATGGGCATGTTTGCAGGAAGTTTCAGGACACTTGAAGCAGCATATGGCAACATTGATGGAGTTCTGAAAACTTGTACAGGGTATTTTGGAGGAACCCTTAAAAATCCATCTTATATCGAAGTACGTACTCCTTTCGTCTCACTGAATTCCTTACATTTCAATCGAATACGTTTTGTCTATATGTTATAAAATGTTTTAACAAAGGATTATATAAATAAACCAGGTGAGTGAAGGAGGAACTGGTCATACTGAGGCTGTCAAAGTGGTGTATGATAGCAGAACAATCACATTTTCTTCCCTTTGTGATGTTCTATGGGATTCCCATGATTCCACCAACAAGGACTATCTTGTAATTTCTCCACCCTAATCCAATTTATGGCGAAAGTGGTTTCTAACCCCTATAGATAGGTCAATTACAAACGAATATCCGATTTTAATTTGTTTGTTGTTATCACTATCCGATGTAATTAACGGGTTTATGCCGAAATGGGTGGATTGTTTTATACAGAATTTTGGATTGAGTACCCAGCAAAGATCGGTAATTTACTACTCAACAGAGGAGGAGAGAAGAGAAGCACAAGAATCAAAGATTAGGAAGCAAATGAAGCTTAACAAGAGAATTGTCACAAAGATTGAGTCAATGGGGAATTGTGAATTCTTTTTAGCAGAGAACCAACACCAAAAATATTATTTGCAAAAACATTACAAACTTTGTGGAAGTTTGGAGTTGAGGAGTACACATCAATTTGTGGAGTCAAACATTGCTTGCAAACTCAATGGGTAAACCTATTTTAAATATGTTCCTAATATTCTAGTTTAAAAGCTTATATTATTGCTTATGTTTGGTAAGATATCAAAGTCAATGAGTTCATGCAAAGCATGATTGGACAATTCTACAAGAGTGAAAGGTGGTCGGTGTGATCATACGCCTCATACGTAAATAACGTAATAGTCAACCCGTCTTACATAAGAATAATTCATCTACTAATATACATTTTGATTGATGGCATGAAATAATGTTTCATGTTGAGCAACAAGGAATGACTACTTGGCCCAATCGAATCCTAACAGATTCTTTTGTTTATTGGGCTTCAAATAGAAACTCTGCTTTAAGCCCATTTATATTTGGGTTACAGTGAGCCCGTTTGCTAACATCTTTTTGGGTTTGGACTTGTGCAGAATATTGGGGATGAGCGAAAAGGAGCAGATCATGGACGAACTTGGGATTTTCTTGAATAGTTTCGAGCTACCAAATCATGCAAAGTTATACTGTCGAGAAGTAATTGAAGATATAAGAACAAAGGAAAAGATATAAGTCTCGACAGTCGAATTCGTTGTAATGAAGGTGTTTATTGAAGTTATGTATTGATCATGGAACCGATTTATTGCCCAACCGTAACAATGTTATCTTTCTTGCAATATGTAGAAATGTTCACATGTCATAATCTCAGCTACAGGTTCATCAGTTTTAACTACGTACTCGTTGATTTACTAAATCAGACAATGCTCGACAACATCAACTATATTCTTAATTGAACAACTATTGGGTCACTAAATTTGGTAACACCATAATCTTTGATGTTGAAAATATCCACCCTAAACAATGCACTTACCCTAAGCACATCATAATTGATAAGGACTAGGAAGTAAATGGAATGGTATGTAGCCAATGTAGGTACATGATGATAAAAAACTAATGTGTTGATAACCAAGAGGGCCAATGATTTTAGGGGGGACAATGGAATCACTTTAGGCCAAACCCTCCACACACCCACAATTGTCCTTATTATCAAAGTGCTCAACTCCAATCACACACACCTTTGTCCTTATGCCCACTTCCCACTATACACTCATCATGTAACTCATCATCAATATTCAATACAAAGATAAAGAATTAAACAAACTAATCTCCATCAAGATCTCTCTTTTATCCCAAAGTATTTGATTTGGCACAATTTTGTGTATTACAATGACATCCAAACTTTTTATACGTGTCACAACGTAGTTTACTTTTCACCAATACAGATGTATGCATGTATCGTTCTATTATACCTTCCACTCTACGCGACTACGTGCCACTGCACATTAGTTGAGTATCACACTAAATATTTTGTCCAAATACGGTAATTTCTAATAAAATTACGATGTGTGTTAAAACAACCCGAATTCCGTTATCTCAATTTTTCCAATTTACCCCAACTCAAGTACACCAACAAGACAACAATTCCCCTCAAACAAAACCAAGAATAAAACAACAACAACAACAAATAAAAAACCACATGAATGCATGCCATTGATTTGATATAAAGAATACCAACAAGTGAGACAAATTCCAAATTGAAAATTACATCTCAAATATCAATAATCAAAAATCACCATCCATTTCTTATTATTTTATTTATTTATTTATTTTTATAGAGGAAGAAATCGGTCATTCATTAATAAAAGCCGTACGGCATCTACACTAGAAACATACAAATTAGACGAACTTGAATAAAAATCAACCCCATGAAAACTGATCCATTTCTTATTATTTTATTTATTTATTTATAATACTACAAAATTTTTCATTATCATCATCAACATCAACAAACACATGTAACATGTTCCGTACAACTGTAACGACTACAAACACTGAAGTGACACTATAACAGTAAAATTAAAATAAAATAAAATAAAAATAAAAAAAGTAAAAATAAATTAATTAAAAATTAAGGTGACACCTCGGGAATGGCGACCAGCACTGGCCGCCACGCCCGCCGCATCAACAACCGCTGCCTCAACGTCGCCGACAACGGCCTCACACCACCACCACCACCGCCATATCCACCGCGCCGCGCCACCACAACACTTTCTCCGCACGACCTTCCGCCGTCTTTCAACAGCCTCTCCGCCGCGCCGTCCTCCTCCTCCTCCGCCGCCGCCGTCGCCGGCGACGAAACGAACAGATCCTTCAGCTTCGACCGCACACCAATACTACTCCTATTATTATTATTACAATTACTCGATTGCGGCGGTTTATCGTCGGTGAGATTCCGACGATTATTTGCGGCGGTGTCGTCGTCGCGGCGGTTGTGGTTGTGGTAGTGGTGGAGGAAGCGTCGTTGGAAATTGCCGGCGTTTGAGCCGCCGGTGGCGCTTTTACCGAGGAGCATACGGAGGGTTTTACGGCGGCGGATGTGGACGACGGGGCTAGTAGTCGGGCTTCGGGCCGGGCTACCCATAACAGCACACTGTGTTGCTAAGAACTTGAACTTCTGCAACGTCGCCATCAAATTTATATCTATGAAAATTTATGATGAATTGATAAATATTAAATCAATCAAATTAATTGAAATTTGAGATTGAAAATTTGGGGAGGAATTGGATTTGTTTGTCAGGAATTATTCGTTCATTGTTGTCTGCCTGCGAAAATTATGCGGATTTTTTTTTTTGATTATATTTACAGGGAAGAGAGAGGAGAGAGGGAGAGAGCGAGATTTGGGGAAATGGGAAAGTGACGGAGGAATTAGGATGGGTGACCTTTATACGGAAGAGGAGAATAATACTGCGTTTCGGCAGTCGGTAGAGTGTTCGGGCTAGTAATTCTCGAGATGGAGGAAATGATAGTATGACGTTTGTGTGTGGTATGGGAAGTGGAGATTTTATTGTCTTAGTTTTACCGTCTCTTAGGCCCTGTGTGATTAAACTGCATTTTTCTGATCTGATTTGTATAAACTTGATTTGATTTGATCTGAACTGAATTAATTGATAAATTAACTGCAATTAGACGAATTAATAAGTAGAAATATACTAGATTCATTTATTGTTATTTGGATAATGCTGATCTGATTTAATTTGATTTGATTTGAATAAAACTGATTTGATTTGATAAATATGATCTGATTGTTTACGTTTTTACCTGGTTTACCATTGTCTGTTCGATCAAAATGCGTAAATAGATTGAGTATAATGGATTTAGTACCATTTCGTATATTTAAGAAAGTAGTTTGATTATGTTTCATTGAGGTAAATGTAATAGAATTTTGTGATACTGAATTATTTTTAATTATTCCAACAAACTTGATATAATTGTCTAGGGATAAAATAAAACAATTATAGTTTCGGCTACTCATTTAAGGCGAGCATGTTTACAATCCAAAAATTTGGATGACCGAGCAAATATGGACATTGGATAGGTACTCCTATAGGTTAGGATCTTGACTCTTGAGTGAGTATTATATCAAGGTTCACGTTCTAGATATTCAGCTCCAAACGTTTAAGCAAACGCTAAGAATTCAACGGAATGAAGGAATTTGAATTTAGGTATTTGTGAATGATATTGACACAATGTTATCAATCTTATGATGGATATTGAAGTGCAAAAACATGGGATGTACTTTTTATTCCATACGATTGTCCTCGATAAGGTTAACTCACATAGTGAGAAATGAGTGAGTTGGACTTGGAAAATACACCATGTTTGGTCTAAAGGATTAAAAAAAGAAAGAAGAAGATTGGCTGAAATATACAGTACGCCGAAAAAAGAAAAGAGATGAGAAGGCATCAAAAGAACTAAAAGCACTAAAGCTGGTCTAACTTGCAAGTCATGGATTTGGGTTGGGTGTAGTGAAAGCTAAGCCAAAGCATCATGTCCCTATTTTTTCTCAATTATTATTCCCTCCAAAATTTTCAAGTCATTGTTTAAATTATGTTAATTACATAAAATAAATATTGCAAAGTAGTTAGCAAAAATGATATTCACATAAACTCGATTTCTTGTTGTTGTCTGGGATGTGCTCGTAGATATATATAGCTAGTCGATTTCGTCATAAACTGTTGGGCGACTTTTGACTCGAAGAAATAATGATGTTAGTCATAGTTGTCATCCCATATTCCCATATACCGGTTGAATTGACCATTGACCAAAACCGGTAGTTCAGGAGACCGATTTTATTCGAATCAAAGAAAACATTTACGCTCATTATTACATACTTTCGGAGTGAATCTTTTTGGGTATGTTGTGAGATCGCATTTTGTAAGAGGAATGATCACATAATTTATCAAAACAGATCTGGGATACGTACAGTTAAAGTTATCAGCAGTCATGCTATATTGCTATCACAAATTCTGCCATCTTGAGTATATTATAACAGATTATGACAGCTACAAGATCCAGAGAAAAAAAAACATATTCTAACTCATTGAACTATGTACAAGAACTTATCCCTGAATATTGTTATTGGACTGTTAATCTCTCCTGCCTATCCAGTAAAAAAAAAGAAAAAAATTACTGCCACAGTCCACAGGTAGTGCCTGTGATATCTTACCTCTGTCATTTTACTTCTGTGTCTGGTGAAAATGGAGGAGGAGCATTCTTCAAGAGCCCTGCATCATCGTCGCTTAATTGGATATCGACTACTACTTGTTTCTGTGCATTCACCATTTCCTGTTGTATACCTTTCAACGACTCTAGCACTTCTTTCATTGTAGGTCTCATCTCCTTGTCTTGCTGCAGACACCGGAAAGCTAATTCTGCAGTCGATTTCACAGTGTTTTGTATGACATAGTCCTTGTCATTCCACAAATGCGGGTCAATGAGCTCCTGCAATGCCTGCTTCTGAATCCTGTCGACAACCATGTTAGCCAAGTTGATGTCATGTCTATGTCTAGTGATGTCTACGGCTACTTTAGATGAAATGAGCTCTGCTAGAACAACTCCGAAACTGTAAACATCACTCTTTTCTGTGAGATGGTAACACTGGTAGTAATCAGGATCAACATAACCAGGAGTTCCTTGTGGTGCAGTTGACACATGAGTAACATCATTAGGAAACAACCTTGATAATCCAAAATCGGCCACCTTTACTTGGAAATCATTGTCCAAGAGGATGTTTGTGGTCTTGACATCACGATGTATGACATCGTTATCGTGAAGGAAAGACAAAGCCTCTGCTGTCTCAATAGCAATGTTGAGTCGTATAGACCAAGCGAGCTTATTAGAAGCTGCATGTCGCCCATGGAGATGATCTGCAACTGTACCATTTGGAATGTACTCGTAAACCAAAAGGAGATCTCTGCTTCTTTTTGAGGTGCACCCGTACAATGTAACTAAGTTATCATGTCTTAAGCGAGCTAGAATCTCGACTTCATTCATGAACTGTCCCATTCGCTTAACACTGTTCTCATACAATCGTTTGACAGCAACCACACGTCCATCATTCAACTCACCTGGAGAGTCGCCATTTTAAAAAACATCTCAGATAAGAATCACTACATTTTAACAACAATATCACCAACAGCTTTAATCTGAGAATGGAATGGGATGCTGATTATAGTCTTACCGTAATACACAGTACCAAAGCCACCATCTCCAAGCTCCCGAGACTCCTTGAAGTTCTCGGTGGCTTCTAAAAGTTCACCATAGCTGAATACCTTAACACCATGGTAGGCGCTATTGTCAAGGTCAGATTTTGAGGATGAGTAAGAGGGCAAGCTCTGAGAAAGATAAGTTGAAGGAGTAGTGGTGTAGCCTGGGCTTGAACGATACCCATTGCTCGAGGTAAGGTTCGTGTTCAGACTGGATGGAGGGAGATCTTTGGTTGTATCATGTGAAAGTACTCTCTTCCTTTTTCGCCTCATGACGAGGCAGCCTGCTACTAGAGCTGCAACTAGAACACCTCCAATTGACACCCCTGAATATTACATCAGAAACAGTCTTAAAATAGAGTTCCCTGCTGGTGAATTCCGGTAACTACAACAGATGTGTGGAGAGCAGAATGAGTTACCTATTATAACTGACGTCTTGGAGGACTTGCCACCTGCAATTAGAAGCTGATCAAAAGACAACTCTCGGAAAGATACCACGAAAATATAATGACTCATATAAAGCTCCCTATATCATAAGCGGATTAGGACAGTTACAAATACATTTAGCAGTTAAGAAGCAAACATTTTCTGGAGTCCACTGCAACTCGAAACCATTACAAAATGCTGTCAGTACTCAGTAGGCTAAATCAATCTACTAATTCATCAGCAAATTCATAGTCAGTAGTCTAGCCCAAATCTTTTTTAGTGCATTTGTCCAGAATCTGTTCTTTGGAGATGAGATATCAGAACATTCCTAATATATCTCTGACGATGTGAAAGACACCTCTAGGATACCGGTGCTAAAGTAAAACGGCTGTTTGCAGGTTTGATATTTCTCATCATCAGTAAGCAGAAACATGAAGATGTAACAGTAGAAAGTAATATTGAACGTCAAGAAGAAGCAACATACAGAAGTCAAGGTCTTCACTTTTTTTACTTGGGGGGGGGGGGGGGTGGGGGGTTGGACTGGGTCCTGATGATTCACTACTCATTCTAGAAATGCGAGTTTGATTATCATATACCATGCTGAATAATCAAAGGTTGATGAAAAATATAGGGCTCTATTTTTGGATTATTTAGACTAGAAGTTTGAACAAAGACTTCATCCCTAACCAGAGTTGAAAACATCTTTTCAAAACTCCAATTAAAGAGGTTCAAGAAATGTTTGACTAGTAGACCTGACTTGTTCATCAAAGAAGCCGTCTTTGTGAAGCTAAGTCTCACCTGAAATCCAAGCAATGCTCGACTATCATAAATTATAAGCAGATAGCTCATGATTAAAGTAGTCGAGCCATTAAAGTTCGGAAATAGAACCTATCATAAGACCACGAAGATCGTTGGGCTACCCGAGTTTTTCTTCCTAAACCTAGAGATCTAGCTCAAGGATCAGCAAAGGAAGGTAAAGAAAGACATACCATCACATTTGGCATCATAGGAACCATCAGAGCAATGACAAGTGAATTTGCTCTGATCTGTGTTATACCCACACTCCCCGTTTGATCTACGACAACCATCACATAATTTGTTGTCTGCATACCACTCTAACTCAAAACCTTGGCGCATAGCAGACTGCAAGCTGACCGGACTTTTTATAGTCTGAGAAGCAGACTTGTACATTGGCACAAAAACATTGCTTAGGCATGCACCAGATGAAATATTATCATCGTTCAACTCCTTGGTGATGAAATGACCAGTAGGATTGGTGTAAGTTGAGGGACAAAGGAACTTATATTTCGCAGAATTGACTTCCTCAGAACACTGATAATAGAGAGTAACATTCTCATCTGAATTTGTGTAATCGAAAAGGGAAAAATCTAAGCTGGTGTTATATAAGTGTTCAGGGCAGAGATCACTCCAGAAATCATCTCGAGCAACAGAGACAGTATGTGAATCGGGATCCATACCCAAAACATAGTATCCCTCTGACGGCTCTGAGTAAGAAGACATTGTGAATATAGGCCCGGTCTCACTGCAATTAAGCTTAAAGCCCGGATAACCACAGTATGCAGGGCGATTTTGATCATCATAGAAAGGGTAGCTTATGTTGATCAGCCCACATGGGTGTGAACTCTGACAAACGTCATATTTATCATATGAGGCCTCTGTGGAGATATGAATCTGGTACAAGGCGAGGATGAAGAAGAAGGGAGATAACACAGAGAGCTGAGTCATTTTTGAGGACCGGCAAACTGTTTAGGGAGAGAGAGGCTAAGCTTGATATTCAAGGATGATTTGTTGGGAAAACGCGTAATTTTTACTGATTCTGCTGATGATATATACCAAAATGATACATTGATACCTAAAGGTATAAAAGATTGATTCAACTTTGAAGCTTACCTAAATGATGTAAGGAAATGAGATGTTGAACATTCAAACTTTGCACAGGTATTTTATATCATTGTCACCAGTTTTTTCTAGGACAAGCGTTTTCTACACAACTTCCAAGTCTATGAGCTGATTATGAAAACTATGGGCAGCATTCGCATCAGTTGACTACTTGACTCCATAGACGCCGTGCCAACCCGTTCGGCGGCTAAATACCATAACTCTAAACCTTAAAAGTTAAAAGAACTAGTTCACGGCTGAGGTCAGCAGTTCAGACAGGTCCGAAATACCAGTCTGGTCCTTAAAAGGGTTGTCGATTTTTCTATTTCGATGTGTCTCAAAAACACTCTGGATCTAGACAATCCAACATAATTTTATAATAATGTTCTTTCGCTATATATTCTAGGGATTGAGGGAGTATTATACTTCAACTCGCGTATTATGATAACCTAACAAAGGGTGGTTGTCACCTATCTTAGTCTGATGTGTAAGGATTCACCTAAACGTAAAAAAAGAAGAAACAGGAGCACCAACGGGAAATGAAAAACTCTCGAAGTTGGATTTACCTCAAATGAGCATAAAAACAACGTTTGGGTTAGGTACTAACTAAATATTTACCATTTACCAGTATCAGGACCTAGCGATGAAAATTTGAAGAGAGAAAGTTACGGATTCATACCAGAGCAATCAGAATCATGAGACCCGTCAAGGCAGTAACAGGTAAACCTAGTCAGAGTGGTGTTGTAACCACACTCGCCACCTGATTTACGACAACCATCACATAGCTTGTTCTCTGCTAACCACTCGAGCCCAAAAGGATAGTGAAAAGCATCCGTAAAGTCATTATTAGAACTGTTTGATATACTCACGTTGAGAGATTGTACTGGCACCAACATATTATTATGGCATGTACCATACAGAAGTCCCACTCGAGAGGGATCAAAACTCTGGGGCAGTAATAAGTAACCTACTTTGTTATTAAACGTATTCATGTTACTGCAGTCGAACTGATATGCTGCAAATATGGGTATTGTACTAGAACAATTGTAGAAGAGGGTTAGGTTTTCATTTGTGGATGCATATTGGTAAAGATTGACGTTTATATCAGGGTTGAAAGGATTTTGTGGGCAATATAATCCATTCCAAAGGTTCTTCATAGCGACAGATACAGTATCTGAATTTGAATCCATACTAAGAAGATAATAAGTTTCTGATGGCATCGAAATTTCAGGGAAGTCATTACTGCAATCAATCTGAAAACCCGGATAACCACAATCCTGGGGTCGGGTTTTTCCATCATAGAAAGGGTAGCTTAAGTTAGCTTTATTATCACCACACTGAAATGTTCCCTTACATTTCTCAAAATAATTTTCGCCATCAGCTTTGACAAACTCAGGACTTATCATGGAGAAGATGGCGAGCATGAAGAAGAACGAATACAGAACTGAAAGCTCCATCTTTAAGCCTTTCTATTTTCCTAAGGGCGCTAAGCTGATTACGCTGTTTTTCAGTGACCACTATAACATCTTATAAGAGGCTAAGCTCTCTTAAGAAGACTTTTTTTTAGAAAGGAACAGCATAGTCAAATATAGAGATAATGACTATATTGAGTTAATTGCATCTTAATCTTGACTAAAATAATTTTGCTTGATATTTAAACATCCTACAGTGTCTTTCTTTGTGTGAAGTACACACATTCTAGATGGACATTTCCGTTTCCTATGCGTGTTGCCGCGCTCAGCTGCCAGAACTGTCAATTTTTCTGATTTCATTCTCCATTATTCATATCCTCCCTTATGACTAATTCAGCAGCTTTTATACTAAAAAAATCAAAAATTCCTGCTTTCTTAGTCTTCCCAAATAATATAATTTAGCATTAAGTCAAGCTACTGACTGTTTCAGTCTCAACTGTTGTAGATGTACTTCTACCTCTACTACTCTGACTCAGTCATAAACTTGGGCACTTCATTTTAAGCCAAAAACATGAAATCTTTTCGTAGGATAGCTGAATTTGACAGTCACTCGAAAACCCACCTGATTCCGAGAATTTCAGCCCAGTTACTCAACGGAAGCTTACAATGACGATATTGGTGTAGGGTTGAAGGGCAGGTATTATCCCAAAGATGAACGCTTGGAATTGTAAGCTTACGTGCTTCAGGATCAGTGACTGAGGTTCGGTATATTTGAGACGTGAGAAGTTCAGGATTGGATGAAAACATCGTCCAGGAACTAAAGCTCAAAACTTGGTAGGAAGTTTGACATTTGATATACTACAACATTCAATAGGTGTGCCTGCAGTTTAAGAATTGATCAGTAGTGAAGAATACGATCTCCACGCTTCAAGCCCAAATGACATTCGCGTGAGGGGGCGTGTTAAGGTATTAAACCAATTATAGGGCCTCGACAATCAGTCTAGACTTTTGGTTTAGTTGACTCTTTAACAAGAAGTTACCCTATCGTTATATCAAAGTTCTATAGAAGTAATTGACAGTGACACACACCAAGACCGACTAAGAAAATTTTAGTTAGTACTTTAAGCAAGTCATTTGGGTCAATTCCTCACTTTCTCCATCTGGAGTTCATTGTGACAGGTAACCTATAGCCCTATAGGCTCTAAGGCCTAAAGCTGAAGATTCAGGTGAACAAGCTAAGTCGTGTTCGTGTTACGTTTCGTGCCATTCTCATACTTAGTACACTACATAAAATTTTGGTTGGAACACTTCTTTTGAAAGAAAGCAAAGTAGGTGAACTAACTTAAATAAGCAGAGACCAAGCACAAGTTTGGTACGTTGTCCATTAGAGAGAGAAATGGACAATAAACCTAATAATTGACCAATAATTGATCAATTATAATCATAATAAAAGAACCAAAGTTGACATATAAAGACTAGGCAGAGCATCTACAGGAACATGGGCTGACACCTTGGCCTGAATTTGAGGGATAATTTACTTTTATGATTGTTTATGAAGAAGAAAATCATCCTAAATTCTGCTTGTATCAAAGTAGCCAAACAAACCCCATTTCCGAGCTAATGTTATCTCAGGCTCTCAGCTGACATATAAGTTCAACAAGAACCTAATTGTACCAGAAGTTAATATATCATGAATCCTGACAGCTAATCGAAAAACCGTATTGTCGAAACTTAGTACCACCCAATGACGCTCTATCATGGATTCATTGGAAAATAAAACGTAAGCAGGTAAACCACATTTTTACCTGGATTGGTAGAAGTTTTAGAGCTGATGCCACAGGGTGTATAGCCAGAACTTCCATCAGGGCAAAAACAGGTGACATTACTCTTACTAAGATCGAACCCACATCGACCCTTTGCGTCTCCACATTTATCACAAAAGGCTGCATCTTGCACCCTGTAATTCACCTCGAACCCGTCATCAACAGCCTGACCCAGACCTAAGTCACCACTAGCTAAATGAACCTCTGATGATGCTAGAACCGGGACCACGACACTGGCGTAGCACCCACTTGAGCCAGTGGCTCCTGACTGATAGTAGCCAACCGTGTCCTTAGCACCACTAATCCTACACGGAAATTGACCCGGATATGTAGCCACACCGTACCCATCACCACCGAGAGCGGGGCACCCGTACAGAAGCGTGATGTTCTGTGATCCTATAGCGTAATAGAAACGGCTGAAATCGAGAGTGGTATTGACAAACTTCTGCAAGCAAAGCCCATTCGACAAATCATCCCTCGCGATTCTGATAACGTTTGTTCCTGGCTCGATATCTAATACATAAAACTTCATGGTCGACATCTTGATTGTCGTCTTGATTTCATCCTCACACGTGAGCTCTAAGTCAGGGTAACCACAATTTTTCGGCCTCGAGCTACCACCCCAGAAGGGAAAGCCAGCAGTGATATTGCCACACTTAAACTCGTTCCCACAGATTTCGAACCATTGTGAATCACTACTGCTTAAACATACAGGAAAAATACGTACAACCAAAAATGTGATTACGGATATTACGTAATAATGACGAAATATGTGCAAGTTAAGGGAGTTCATGATTGTGAATTATTCATGGAAATTGGAGAAATTTTTACAATATGGGATTTTGGTAGGTTTAGTAGGAGAAGATTTATGTACTAAAGTTTATGAATGATAATTTGGTCATATGATAAAAAATTTTAATGTAAATGAAAGGAGGGAATTTTCAAAGGAAAGAGATGGGAGAGAGATAGAGAAGGTGGTGGGATTTGGTTATTGGTAGTTGATCATTGACTGCCAGCTCTATAGTCTTTGTTTTTTCTCCTAATTGTGTAGAAAATGTAATGGGAACAAACTTTACTAAAGAACTTTTTTTCTTTTGTTCATGCTTTTCATATATATAAATAGTAAATCAAGGTTTATTGGTAATATACTGTACATACTATGAAACGTTATAAAACTTATATTAAAGACCAACTTCAGATTGACAAATGATAGACTTCGAACTTATTATGTCACCATGAAACGGGAATGTAAAAGCTTTCATTTACCATGAGATTGTGAATCCACGACCACAACCTCCATTATGAATTAAGTACGTCTACGTGTGGTAATAACTTTAATTATTGTTCATTCCACGTCACATTTTGTAACTAATATCAAAACTTAAGTATTAGGTGATGGTGTCGGTGTCTCCTTATAAATGTTAGTTTCAGCTACTACCAAACAAACATTGTAGCAATTAAATACTTTTATGGACACTTCACCCAATCTTAGCAACTATGCATATTAATATTAATACTAATATTGTTAATACTTGTACTCCATAGATTCAGTATGACATATCATCGAGTCATGGACTAATGGCCGCATGGTAGACCATCATGATGGTGATATAGTCAGCCCACTGATATAAAGAAACCCAGATGGCTTACTTACTCCTCCGAAGCACCCTCCCAAACACGGGCGATAGTAAGCCACCGGGTGGGTCAATACTTAACCCCTTTTGAGCATGCTTATTTAGGATGATGCGTAAATAAATCGGTTAATTGGGCGTTCAAAAACACATCACAAGTTCGGTAACTTAGCTAATTCTTCTATAGTGTGTGTTCCTTAATTAGAGTGCTCAAAAGTGGGATGAACTTTAGAGGTGGGCATTACTAAAAATGAGCTTGGATTTGGGTTTTCAAGTTGGAACATCTTGCTTCGTTATGGGCCTATCACAAAAAAAAAAAAAAAAAAAAAAAAAAAAAAACTAAAAAGATGCGCGGATATCCATTTGAACTTTTTAAGTACTTGCTAGAGAGAAATCTCTTTAAGTACTTTTTAAGGACTTAACAAATTGGTTAATCAAATGATCGACGGGTTATAAAACTCTTTAATTAATCCTTCAGTCGTGCACCTTTTCAAAATATTGATGAACTATTACGTTTATACACCCTCCTCAATAAACGTTACCAAGAAATTTTGAAGGTGTACGAGGGAGTAAAACAGAACTAAAGAGATGTGCGGACAATACTCACCCTTTCCCTCTCAAAAGTCTCCCCCCTTTGAAAACTCATCTATACTTGACCTTACCAGAAGCTTCCTTTCCCTCTGAAAAGTCTCTTTTAAGAGTACTTAGTCTCTTATAAGATGTTATAGCTAGACATCACTGAAAAACAGCGTAATCAGCTTAAGCACCCTTAGGGAAAAAAAATAAGCTTAATGATGAAGCTTTTAGCTTTGTACTCCTTCATGCTCCTCATCTTCCCCATAATAAGTCATATGGTTGTTGAAGCTGATGGCGGAAATTATTACGAGAAATGTAAGGGGTTATTTCAGTGTGGTGGTAGTAAAGCTAACTTAAGCTACCCATTCTATGATGGACAAACGCGCCCCCAGTATTGTGGTTATCCGGGTTTTCAGATTGATTGCAGTAATGCCTTCCCTGAGATTACGATGGCATCAGAAACTTACTACCTTTTTAGTATGGATGCAAATTCTGATACTGCATCTGTCGCTAGGAAGGACTTTTGGAATGGATTATTTTGCCCACAAATGTCACTCGACAATGACATAAACTCAACTCTTTACCAATACGCCTCCACAAAAGACAGTCTCACCCTCTTCTACAACTGTTCTGCTACAGTACCCATGTATTCAGCATATCAATTCAACTGCAATAACACGAATATATATAATAACGAAGTGGGTTACTTAATACTGACCCGATATCCTGATTTTCCCCAAGCTGAACTGTATTATACATGCCACAGCAATGTTCAGGTGCCAGTACAATCTCAGAATTTAAGTATATCAAATGACGCTAATAACTTCAAGGATGGTTTTCACCATCCTTTTGGACTACAGTGGACAGCAGAGAACAAGCTATGTGATAGTTGTCGTAATTCAGGTGGCGTGTGTGGTTACAACAACACTCTGACTAGAATTGCTTGTTACTGCCCTGATGGGTCTCTTGAATCTGATTGTTCTGGTATGAATCTTTTACCTTTGTTCTTTGATTTTCCATTTCTGCTTCTTTTTGATGGTTGGTCATGATTCGGGTATTTAAATGGTTGCTCAGTCTTGATTAGGGGAGGGCGGGGGGTTCAAAAACAAATGATGAGCAACACATAATTTAAAAAGGAACTCTCCAACATCGTCTTTGGGTTTGTTATGGATGGAACATAGACTTTACCAAGAGATAATGGAACCTTAAAAACGAAAAGCATACAGAGTATGTAAGAAAAAATTAATTTGTTTGTAACTCCATAAATCATACTGCACCATCCTGAAAAAAACTAACGTCTAGAACGTATTTGTAAGAAGCATGTTCAGCAGGGTGGACCGACATGATGTCCAGCAGAAGCAACCTATTTCCACTCTCAAACTCTCAGTAACATTATTGATTCTGTTGCAGGATCCTCTCCCCACAACGTACACAGAATTGTTGGAGTAACTCTAGGTATGCAACTTCTATAAAAACTGTCAAAATGAATTCTGCTAACTGTGTGAAAATGTTGGTAATCTATGACCTTCAGAGGTAATCTCAATTCTCAAGTGTTCATCACATTCTCTCCATGATATTCAATTATTCACCTCAAAATATGAATGTAAGACCCTCACATTCTAAGCCCCTTCTTTTTGGTGATTGAAGCTTGTTTAGCAATAGGGCTGGGCGTGATTTTTCTTCTGGCGTATTATCTCAAAAGGAGATACTTTACAGACAAACAAGCAATTGATGGTGTCTTGACAAAATATGGACTCCCCGGAACCAGAAGGAGATACTCTCCAAACATCAATGATTTCTTGAAGAAGTATGGATCCCTTGCCACAAAAAGATATACCTACAGTTCTCTGAAGAAAATGACAAACTCCTTCAAATATAAACTAGGTGAAGGAGGCTACGGCGTTGTCTACAAGGGGAAGTTACTAAATGGGCGACTGGTGGCAGTCAAACTTTTACAGGAATCTAAGGGAAACGCAGAGGAATTTATCAATGAGGTCACGAGTATTGGAAGCACTAACCATGTAAACATAGTCACGCTGTTAGGTTTCTGTTTTGAGGGTCGGAGAAGAGCTCTCGTCTATGACTTCATGCCTAATGGTTCTCTGGAGAATTTCATATATGCCAAGAATAACTACCAGCAGTCACTGGCATGGGATATGTTGTTCCAGATAGCAGTCGGGATTGCAAGAGGTTTGGAGTACTTGCACCGAGGTTGTAATACAAGAATAGTTCACTTTGACATCAAGCCTCACAACATTCTATTAGATGAAACCTTCTGCCCAAAGATTTCAGACTTTGGTCTGGCAAAGCCTTGGCATCAGAATGACAGCATTATATCATTGTCAGGAGCAAGGGGAACAGTGGGATTCATTGCTCCTGAAGTATACCTCAAGAGTTTTGGTGGCGTCTCTCATAAATCAGATGTTTACAGCTATGGAATGTTGGTACTGGATATGGTTGGTCGTCGTAAAAATGTCAATGCTGAAGTTCAAAATAGCAGTGAGCAATATTTTCCCGATTGGATATACAAGCAGCTGGAACAAACAGAAGAACTTGGGCATCAGGACATATTGATTGAAGAAGAAAAAGGAACACTGAGGAAAATGATATTGGTGAGCTTGTGGTGCATACAAACAAACCCGTCAACAAGACCACCAATGACTAGGGTAGTGGAGATGCTAGAAGGCCCACTAGAGTCATTGCAAATTCCACCCACACCCACTTTGTTTTCGCCTCCGATATCACAGTCTAATTCTACTATTGCAGCCATAATTTCATCATCTACGACGACCCAAATAGATTCTGAAGAACAGAAGAAGCAGATACCGCAAGCCTAAGAGGCAGCATAATTTTGACAAGCAACATTGGGAAATTATAGGTACTTACATTGTTGTTAATCTTTCTACTGAAAAACAGTTTACTGCGGGATCAAAGACATTCTCGTCTATAGGCATCTGAAAACAGGTTCCATCACAACAATTTTTCGAAAGAATTGCCAGAAAATACTCGCATTATTGGATTTTTTTCCTAAAATATTTGGATTGTACTCTAAGATGCATCATAACAAGCCTAGCAGATCAGGAACTACAGAGCAGGAACTAGATAGATACTGAGCCATATCAAAGAATGCGAAAGTATTCATATAAGAGGAATCATACGCCCATACCTGAAATTTCAGTGCTCAATATCAGATGTTCAACAAAATCCCAGTGAGCAGCAACTCACAATTAGTTGGTGCAGCACATCCACCACTGACCACATTTTTGATGATCAAAATCTAACAATAAATATTGTCGAGGAAGAAATTGAAAAGGTAAGGCTTAAAAGTGTAAGCTTACCCATACATGGGAGCTCACTCACAACTCATGCAAAGACTATACACCAATCTTGAACGTTGAAGCAGAATTTGAAATGCTATCGAAGAATAATGAGCAACCTGCTAATATAACAGCAGTAGAGAAACCTTTTTAAGTACATTTATACATTATTTTTTCTTTTCTTCACGAAAAAAAAAAGAACTTTTTCTTTACAGCAGGTTAATCATCAGCAGATATCAGATATAAGAAAGTGCAGCAAAATGACCATAGTTAAACTGTGAATCGCCACAATTTTTTATTATTTTGTGACCAAGAAATCACCACAATTTAGCATACATATATTTGATCATTTGTACAGTATGAAGTGGAGCAGTCCGGAAAAAAGATAAGGCGGGAAAGTTTGAGCAATAAAGCATCGAGCAGACTAGCAGAAAGTCGAGGGTTATTGACAGACGATGGGAATCCGTTTGCAACAATTGCACCCCAAAGTTCCACCAAAGATCATCTACAAAATTACATTACAAGGGGTGTCCACACTAATTAATGTCATTATGCTAGTCTGCCACTTGAATTTAAATCACCGTGAAGTAAGCCAAAATGAATTGAAGAGACTAGCCGTATATGAACAACTACAATAATAATCCAAATCAGACCAGTGCCTATCAAACATCAATCAAGTATATACCGGAAAAAAAAAAGGAGAGAGAATCTCAAGTTTTCAAGAAAAACTAAGTGACTGAGAATTTTTCTAAAATGAGAAAAGGGTCGATATTTCCTACTTCATATGATGAAAATAAATTACATGAGGCTCTGAGAGATGCTAGACAACAATGTCATTGACTGTTGACTGCTCCATGCTCTACATGGGGACCTATACATGTGGTCACACTTTTATTTTTATTTTTTTGCAAGAATTTTGGGTCCTTATTCTTCCAGTTGGGGCAAAAAGAAGGAAAAAGCTTACTGCTCACACTTGCTTCCACTGCAGCTCCGTTTGACTTGTTCTTCTAACTTTAAAACCTTTTATGACTCCATATACCACTTTCTATATATGGAATGATGTAATGATTTATAACACATAACTTCCAAGAATACATGCTCAATTGCTCAACTCCCTTTCCAAAAAGGAAATGAAGATTTGTTTTCTGACTTCCATAATCCTCACGCTCTCATTCTTTCATATTGTCCAACTCCACAAATTTGCGTATGCAGATGATCAGAAATATGAGGAATGTAAGAGGGAATTTCAGTGCGGAAATGTTAGCTTACGCTATCCTTTCTACGATGGACACACTCGCCCCCTGCATTGTGGTTATCCTGGTTTTCAGATTAATTGCAGTAATCCAATGCCTGAGATTTCAATGTCATCAGAAATATACTACCTACTTAGTATGGATGCGACTTCAGATACTGTCTCAGTCGCTAGGCAAAGTTACTGGGTGGACTTATGCCCTCAAATCTTGTTCAACACCAGCATAAACTTCAATCTTTACAGATATACATCCATAGATGATAATATCACCCTCTTCTATAATTGTCCTATAACATCCTCGACGACAGTGAATCAGATCTCCTGTAGTAACAGGACTTATAGCCCAGTGGCTTACATCATGACCCAGAATTTACAGTCCTCCCAAGCTGAAAGTCTATTTAAGACATGCCCGGATAACATATTGGTCTCGGTGCCAGTACTCCATTCTCTCCATGGAAGTATAACAGATATAGATACCTTAAAGGAAGCATTTCAAAATGGTTTTGGACTAGAATGGATTGCAGAGAATGAGCTATGTGATAGTTGTCGTGGATCAGGTGGAGAGTGCGGCTATGATAGCAATGTGACAAAATTTACTTGCTATTGCCCTGGTGGGCATTATGATTCCATATGCAGTACCGGTGGTAACGGTATGAGTCCTTGATCTTTATCTATCAATGGTTCTTTCTTACATGAAATTGAATGCACAAGTATCCTATTTCCACTCTTAGTAGTTGCAGCTCTCTTTTCAACGCCTCTTTCTCCCTCGAAAACTCTTACGAAACATTCAAATACATTGTTCTGCAGGCTCCACTACCCACAAGAAACTCAAAATTGCTGGAGTAATTATAGGTATATAATTTTTATGAACTATTAACTGTATCTATAGTGTTCCCAAGGATTGTGTGAACACACCTCTTTTGGATGATTGCAGGTTCAGTAATTGGCGTAGGCATGCTTGCTTGTCTGGCCTGTAATTTTAAAAGAAAAGCTTCCAAAGAAAACCGAGCTATAAATGGCTTTTTGAAGTATGAACCTCTAGCACCATTAACATACTCATACAGATCTCTGGAAAAAATGACAAATTCATTTAAAGATAAACTGGGAGAAGGAGGATTCAGCATTGTATACAAAGGCAAGTCAATAGATGGTAATCTAGTGGCAGTCAAAGTCTTGAAGGAATCCAAGGGAAACGCTGAGGATTTTATCAATGAGGTTAGAAGTATTGGGAGGACTAATCATGTTAATGTTGTCACGCTACTGGGTTTCTCCTTTGAGGGTCCGAGGAGAGCTCTCGTATATGACTTCATGCCTAATGGATCTCTGGATAAGTTCATAAAGGGAACGAATAACCACCAATCACAGGCATGGGATAGGTTGTTCCAGATTGCAGTCGGGATTGCAAGAGGCCTAGCATATTTGCACCAAGGTTGTAATACAAGAATAGTTCACTTTGACATCAAGCCTCACAACATCTTATTAGATGAAAATTTCTGCCCAAAGATTTCAGATTTTGGTCTTGCTAAGCCTTGCCAGAAAAATGACAGTATTGTATCCATGTCAGCTGCGAGAGGAACAGTGGGATTCATTGCTCCTGAGGTCTTACGCAACAGTTTTGGAGAGGTTTCTCAGAAATTAGATGTTTACAGCTACGGAATGTTGGTTCTGGATATGGTTGGGTGTCGGAGAAATGTGAATGCTGACGTTCGACATAGTACTCAATATTTTCCCGATTGGATATACGAGCAACTGGAACAAACAGAAGAAATTGAACGGCAAGACATATTGAAGGGAGAAGGAAATGGAATAGTTAAGAAAATGATTTTGGTGGGCTTGTGGTGCATACAAACAAGACCGTCAGTACGACCGTCAATGACTATGGTGGTGGAGATGCTGGAAGGGCAACTAGAATCATTGCAAGTTCCTCCCAAGCCTTATTTGTTTTCCCCTTCAATATCACAGCCTCATTCTTCTACCAATGCCGCAGATTTTATATGAAAACAACCTACAACGGCTACAAGTGCAAGCCTACCAAGAGCCTCGTGGGGAAAAATCATTTTAACACAGAAACATATGAAAGCAAAAGTTATGCTCTATGTTTTTAGGCTAGTTTAGGGGGCCGGCTCAAGGCTACGTATGTAATACTATGATTTTGGCCAATTATCATCATTTCTTTGTTAGAATTCTCTAAGCTCTTTGGCACACGTAGCCCGAGGAGGCTAGCATTCGTTTTTTTGCCGATTTTAGGACTTCCATAGGTTTTCTGCAATAATATTTTGCTAAAGCCCATGATATTACTTCTAAGGCCTTCCACAAAAACTTGAGCTCTTTTCATTCCGGGACCATTTTGGGCAAAAAATTTCGTGGATTATATACTTCCATTTGTTTAAATACTTTTCGAAAGTCGACACATGTTCTCATAATTTACCATGCACAACACTGGACTTACCTGGTTGGATATGAGAGTAATTTCCTTTGTTTTTTTTTTTTTTTTTGATAATAAGAGTAATTTCCTTTGTTAGGGATGTTCTTTAAGAGCCTTCGGCAAACGTGCGTTTTTTGCCGATTTGGCAACCTCCTCAGGTTTTCTGATCTAATATTTTGCAAAACCCCAAAATAATACCTCTAAAGCTTTCCACAAAAATCTAAGCATTTTTTGTTCCGGGCCCATTTTGGGCCAAAAACCGTGGACTAATACTTGGTTTTGGCCAATTTGACCACTTTTTTAAAATTAAC
Source organism: Spergularia bocconei (assembly GCA_963457585.1). Lineage (NCBI taxonomy): Eukaryota > Viridiplantae > Streptophyta > Magnoliopsida > Caryophyllales > Caryophyllaceae > Spergularia > Spergularia bocconei. Next base: position 24,156,284 of record OY734951.1, read on the forward strand.
CAAATGTTTTCAAAACTTTACCATGGGCAACTTTGGACTACCCTTGTTGGATATTGGGGTAGATTCCTCTCTTTGGGAAGTTCTCTAAGCCCTTTTGGAGTTTCGGCACACGTCACCAATCGAGGCTAGGGTGCGTTTTTCGCCGATTTACTATAAGGTTTTTGCTCTAATACTTTGCTGAAACCCATATACTGACCCCTAGGAGCTTGCACAATTACTAAGAATTTTTTGTTCCGGTGCCATTTCGGGCAAAAATCTAAGCCAAAAACCGTGAATTATATACTTAGATTTTGGCCCATATTAACCACTTGTTTTTAACTAGCCAAATATTCTCTAAATTTCGCTGTGGACAACATTAGAGTACCGTTGTTGGATATAAGGGCTAGTTCCATAGTTAAGGAATTTCTATAAGCCCTTTCGACACATGTCACCCATTGAGGCTAGCGTGCACATTTTGCCGAGTTCATGAACCTATCATAGATTTTTTGCCCTTAAAAACTATGATATGACCTTTACATATTTCCACAAAAAATTGAGACATTTTCTTATGGGGGGAATTTTGCATGGCAACCAAACTATCACTTAGATAGATTAGATTATTAGAGATTATCTTTCTATTGTAAACATTTTTGCCTACATTTCTTGGGCGAATTAAGACATGCCTATCTTCGGGCATCCAGAAGTAGGTTCCAAATTATTACCAAGACAAACCTTGAAGGATTTCACTCTCTTAAGTCAATCTTTGGGTTATACATTACGATGCATTATGACCGAGCAGTAAATCAAGGAATATGGAATGAGGACTACAGAGAAGGATGTCAATAGATACTCATTGAGCCACATTATCAAAACCCATTAATCCATATCACAAAAAATCATACCTGTAAACTAAATGCTCAAGACATCTAATATCAGCAAAAGTCCCACGATACAGCAACTCGCAACCAGTGGGCACAGTCAATCCACAACACCCCAAGTAGTGATAACTGATAAATCTATATCCAAACCAAAACTGAAAACAAATTACCAGTCTAATGATCGAGAAAGAAATATATGATGAAGGGTTATACTTATACATTAACACAGTGTGCTTACCCATCTCAAGTCGCCACATCGAGGTCGCAGTGAAAACTGCAGACCAACCAAAGCAACATTTTAAGTAGCAGCTAATTAATAACAACCTGCACATATAACAGCTTGATAATTACTCATCCGCGGAATCTCCTTTTTTGATTACTTGATCGGCTTCTTTTTTTCAGTATTTATATATAAAAGCTCATGATTTAACAAAAACCCAACTTACAATCCAACAAAATTTTGCCGGAAAAGCGAGATGTTATCTCATTGAGACATTTCATCAAACAGTTGTCGTGCATGAATAAAAAAAAAAGTAAACAAAAACCAAACACATAAAAAAAAAAAAGAATCGAAAAACCCAGAAAAATTACCGCAAGTAAACCATATATCACGTCAAGGGGATGCGTATTTTGGAAGTTAGGATGGTTTTTTATGTGCATCTGCAAAGTTTGATCTGGAGATGTTTTTGTCTGGCGGCAAGAATAAGGCGGGAACGTTTAAAAAGCAGTTGGTGGAAAGTGAGGCAGTTGGACATATAGCGAGAAAAAATAGACTTAGTGGGGGTGGGAGTGCGCTTTGAACTATAGTACGGAGTATGATCTTATTTAATGACAAAAACTTGGGTAAGAGTACTCAATCTACTTCAAACACTCAATCCGGATCTCCACGTCGCTTCCATCTTTATATCTGTTTAGATGACGTGATAATTACAATTACAACTAATCTATCTGCTTAAAGTAGTAGTTTAAGATTTGTTGATAGTGTTGTTTTAGAATGAAACGTCACCCTAACACTGGAAGTTTCTTAATAATCTTTTGGTGTTTTGTTAACCACGTGATGAGAAATTATATATAATACTTGGTGCGTGGGTGTTTGGTTATTGAACTCTACTAAATTCGTTATCATCATTTTGGATTTAGCTTGAAATGAAGCATCCATGTGTCATGTCATCTTATGCTCATAGTTAGGAGGTCGAGTGAATGTTCGGTTGTTTGAGTCTTACCCATGCTCATAGTTAGGGTGTGTGCTACTTGACTAGGAAAGATTGCGGGTGAATGTTCAATTGCTTAAGTCTAACCCATGATCATGACTTGAGATGAAGTATTCATATGTCATATATTCGTACCCCTACTAAAGTATAAAGAATACGAATACGTGATGTGATATGAAATGTGTAAAATTCAAGTTACTTTTGAAAAATAATCTAGTCTAATTGTATGAGGCGATCTAACACTAAGTTTTGTCATGTAGGTATAACTAAAGTTCGATGTTGAGAAATGCTAGTTGCAAGTAAAATTATGCATGAGGACTAAAATTGGACTAACGGTTAGAAAGTCAATTTACGAGCCTTTTCCCTCCATTTTTCACACCTCCCACCTCAACCTCACCATGTCTTCCACCGCCAATTTTTAAAATCTCAAACCCTAATCCCCAAAATTACCTAAAGTTCTCAACTTTCAACCTCAAATCCCAAATTTACCACGAAGAATTACCCTAATTAGCTACAATTACCGGCATTTTGATTGTATATCATCAAAAGGTATAATCCCAATTTATTTTTCCATCCAAAATTTGACCAATTCAGTTATATTTTAGTATCATATTAGTATCATATGAGCTCCCTAGGGCTTGAAGAGAGTATGGTGTTGGATAGGGCAGGGTGGCGAGACTCTATCCATGTGGAGGACTTTTTCTGACCCCTTTTGATTTATTTGTTTGGTTTTTCCAACTATTTTTCTAAAACTTTTTAACTTGTGTTCAAAGTTCATCTGTTTTTTGCAATATTTTTTAAAACCTTTTTATTTATTTTGACGACTTTCTAAATTTCCTTTGAAATTGTTTAAATATTTCTAACATGTTTACAACGTTTTCGAAATTTCTTGGCGTACACAACACGGTTACTGAATGACGATTCATGTTAGCCGACCCCAAATCATTTTGGGAATAAGGTTTGGTTGTTGTTGTTGTTGTATTAGAATTTTCGTGTTCTTGTTTAATTTAGTTAACAATTTGTCAACTTTTTCGCATTGTTGTCGATTTTCTTACTAATTGTTCATATTCTGTAGAATTATAGGAGGTAATTGAATTATAACATCGTTGAAATTGGTAAATTTGACATTTTTAAGTCTCAATTATTTGATTGATTGCTTTTTAGACTAACATTATAGGGAGTCTTGGGGGAGTCTTACCTTTAAGACAAAGGTGAGGTAAATGTTTGCTTTGTTGATAATGGAGTCTTGTGCTTAAGACGTCTTAAGCCAAGTCTTTGGTTTTCAAGACTTGGTTTAAGACTCTTGGAAGGTAAGTTTTTTTTTTTTTTTTTTCTTTTGTTACAATTATATTAATAAGATAAGTGTAGAATGAGTCTTAAGCGAGTCTGAAGGATAAAGTAGCGTATTTAAGTAAGTCTTAAGATTTTCGGGTCTGAGGAAAAACGAGTTTGGAGTCTGAAGTAAGTCTTACTGATAAAGATAGTCTTAGTTGCTGCTTGTGGCTTGGCTCCTAATGTGTCGTAAACTCGTAATCGGCTTTATTAATTGGAGAAGGTTACTAATTTCTGTATAATTGCATCATAGAGAATTTGTTGTAGTATGTAATACTATGTATGAGATTGATAATCATTCAATCCTCGAGTTTTCGAGTGATTTCCTCATTTAGAAGCGTAAAGAATTGACTGAAATTTCCCGAAAAGGAAGCTGTTAAGTACCCGGTGAAATGGAGGGAGTATCACTGATTTGGTAAACTTGTGAATTTTGTTGTAATTAGTTGTGGTTCCATTGCACGATTGGAACTTCCGGATTGTGTGTTCACTTGTTCATCAAGTTTCATTTCCTTTGTAGTACTGTGAATTGATAAAGCTATCAACTTTTTCGTAAGTTTCATCATTCGCCTTTTGAATAACTCTGAAAAGTTTGTTAATAGATCTAAGAAGGCTCCCTGTGCTTGTTGAGGTGGAGATTGTGGTATATCATGGCGCTTTTGAAGCTGCTCTTGGTCACTCATGCCTGTGAGCCTGTCCCTTTATGAAATTATTCAGCTTGAATGATGTCAGGGTGTTGGGCTAAGCGATACTGTCATTTTAATGGAGAAGAAGCCATAGTTATTGCTTAAAGCGTGCCCAATCAATCTCGTCTTTAACTAATCAAGAACTGCATGACAATGGTAAGGGTGCTTTCTTTTTAGAAAAAAATCCTAACTTTTCGATCCCCTTTGCCCTGTAGCTTTCACATATGTAAGTATGTAACTGTGGTAGGATATACTAGTATCTGTGAGATCCTGTCAGTTTTTAGGTACTTCTAGAATTCCGGCTGATGAATATTTTTCTTGTCTTATCTTTGGCATGTCATGTGTACTTTTATTGACCTGGAATGCTCTATGCAGTTAGCTGCTCTTGATATCTTACACCAAAAGTATGTTGCTAAGGATTTCCGAGATTCATATTTATGTAAGCTCAATAGAGGTGAACAAAAGAAAAATTTGAAAGGCGTATCATCTCTTACATAGTCACATTGAAGTAGTAACTATGTGTTTGCAGCATTTGAGAGTTGAGACCACCTGATATACACATATGTATTGCAATATATTTACATAATAAGATATTTTCCCCTTTACTGCAAAGGTTGGATCTGTTGTTGTGACCTAAGAGATGCAGAAAGAGAAGATGCTCGAGGAATCTGTAGTGAATCAAGGGTGCCTTCGAGCATTTCCACTACTTTACTCATTGTTGGTCGTCTAGACGGGCTGGTCTTTACACACCATAAGCTCACTACAATCATCTTTCTCAACATTTCTATTTCCCAGTCACTCATATTACCTTCCTGTTCAGACTCTTCCCCTGCTTCAAGCCGCTCATATATCCACTGAGGAAAATATTGTTCACTACTAATTTGGCCTGCAACATCGGCTCTTCTTCTACAACCAACCATTTCTAGGACCATCATTCCGTAACTGTAGACATCTGACTTGTAGGAGACACCACCGAAACTCTTAAGGTATACCTCGGAATCAATGTACCCGATTGTTCCCCGTGTTTCAGACATAGATATAATACTTTCCTTTTGTGGATAGGACTTGGCTAGTCCAAAATCTGAGATCTTTGGGCAAAAGTTATTGTCTAATAGAATGTTGTGAGGCTTAATGTCAAAATGCAAGATTCTTGTGTTACAGCCTCGATGTAGATACTCTAGACCTCTTGCGACTCCAATAGCTATTTCAAATAACGTTTCCCATCCAAGTGAATGATTGTTGGTGTCGATCTGTAGGAACTTTTCAAGAGATCCATTGGCCATGAACTCATACACAAGAGCACGTCTTTGACCCTCGTAGCAAAAACCATAGAGCTTGACGACATTTACATGGTTGGTATTTCCAATACTTGCAACCTCATTTATGAAGTCCTCAGCTTCTTCTTTAGATTTGTGTAACATTTTTACTGCAACCAGATTTCCATTCTGAAGCTGCCCTTTGTAAACTGTTCCGTATCCTCCTTCCCCGACTTTATTTTTAAAGGAATTCGTCATTTTCTTTAATTCCGTATATGTATATCTTTGTGAACCTGAAGATCCATGACTTCTCAGGAAAGCCTCAATATCAACCTTTCTTTTTCTTCGAGATACCTCTAATCCTTGTCTGTTTGATGAACACTTCCTTTTGATGTAGAGGACTAGGATAAGAAGCATGCACATCCCAGTCGTTAGGAAACAAGCTGCAAGACAATAGAAGGAGAAAGCTAATAGATATTAAGATGTAGACTTCAAGTTTTTATATACTATGTTTATGTACAAAATGTAAAACTTAAAACTGATATAAGTGAAATACTGAAATTTCGGTATATTACCAACCAGCACAATCTCAAGCTTTCTGCGTCTCTTCTTTACTGTTGGTCCTGGTGTCATGTTTTATTAGAGATATGCATGTAATTATGTAAATATAAAGAAACTTAATTTTCAGTACAATGAGCAGATTTAGTACCTGGGCACTTGTTAGAATCAGGACAGAAGCAGATAAACTTATTCGACTTAGAATCATGCCCACACTGGCCTCCTGAGTTAAGACACTCTTCACATAAACCATTGTTCGCGCTCCATTTGAGCTCAAATCCATTCTGAGAAGCTGAAGGCAGGAAACCTTGTTCTTCATCCATATTTATATTGTCTGACAAGTGAACTGGAAGGAAAAGATTGTTGTGGCACGTAACATTTGACATTTTATATTGAAGCTTCATTTTTTCAGTCATGAAGCAAATTGGCAAAGACTTTCCTCCACCCATAGGGCATGGGTAAGTTCGGCATTTTGAGGCACATTCGTCATAGAAAAGTGTGATGTTTGTATCTGAAGTTGTGTACTGAAAGATGGAGAAGTCTATTGTGATGTTGGCTAGGGTGGATGGGCATCCAGTCTTATTAAAGAAGTCTTCCCTAGAAACATTCATGGTAGAGGAAGTTAAGTCGATGCCTAGAACATAAAACTTCTGTGACAAGATCATCAGCTGAATATGTTCAACTGATTGATTGCAGCCTAACAGTTCGAACCCAGGGTGGCCGCAATACTGTGGCCTGCCTAGACCATAAAAGGGATAACTTAAGCCTGTCATATTCCCACAATTGAATGTCTGCCTACAGATACCGAACTCACCAGTTGGGAGACCTAGGGATGTAGGAAGGCTTGTTAGTGTAATGATAAGGATGCTGGTGGTTATGAAGACATAAGATGATGAATCAGGAATAGCCATGGAGGAGAAGTGCATTACCTGAAACTATGAAAGTTGAAACTTATAACTACCCTTAGTTTGTTTAGCATTTTTTTTTCCAACTTTGACATTGCAATAGACCCACATATCTTTGACCTGAAAATGATGGAGTTGTAGATGCTCTAGCAGTCTTTTTCATATAGTCATGTATACCCATATAGACCTGCTAATATGTTATATACTACTGTACTTCCATTGAGTTGGTGACTCAGTAAGTACTTTGAACTTTAAAACTTCAAATTCCTGGATTAGAGGAGAAATTTCTTCGTTTCTAGACTTCTACAGAAAGTTGAAATTTTAGCTTTGGAAAAAATGAAATACAGAGAAGTCAGAAGATGATAGTGAACTAAGGCATGATTTTCTCTGATTACTATTTGTTATTATTATCATTTATTATTTTTTATCATAAGAGTCGATACAGAAGACACGTGTTTGCGTATTAGAGTTTGATGTCATACTTTTGATATGTATGTCAGATGAAAGTGAAACGGAATGTTTGAATTAGTCTTATGTAAACTTCTTGGAGAAAGACATGGATTACTGGTTTGTGTTTGTTTGATCAATGGGTGAGTTAAGCAATAATTGATGTCAGCTTACTCAATTGTTAAGGCTGTTTGATTATTCGGAGTGTGATTAGTCTTACTCATCTAGAGATAAAGCCTGTCAAAGCTCGGGGTCATGGCCTAATGGGCGGGGAGTGCATTGTGAATTTAGAAGTAATACTAGTAGATACATGCTTGTAGTGAATGAATGTTTATTCATACACTGGTATAATGTATTTCACTCAACTGCCTAATTTACATTTAGTGTTGTGATCTTAAAGATACAGATAGAGACGATGCACGAGGAATTTGTAATGGTTCAGGTGTTCCTTCCAGCATTTCAACCACTTTACTCATTGCTGGTCGGCTAGAAGGGTTCGTCTTCACACACCATAAGCTCACCACAATCATCTTCCTTTGCATCTGTAAGTCCTCATCACTCAATACCTCTTCCTGGTCAGGCTCCTCTCCTGCTTCGAGCTGCTCATATATCCACTGAGGGAAAGATTGTTCGCTACTGAGTTGGCCTTCAACATCAGCTTTTCTTCTACAACCAACCATTTCTAGGACCATCATTCCGTAACTGTAGACATCTGACTTGTAGGAGACACCACCGAAACTTTTAAGGAATACCTCAGGAGCAATGTAGCCGGCTGTTCCTCGTGCTTCAGACATTGTTGATATAGTGATACTTTCCTTTTGCGGGTAGGACTTGGCTAGTCCAAAGTCTGAAATCTTCGGGCAGAAGTTCTCATCTAATAGAATGTTGTGAGGTTTAATGTCAAAGTGCAGGATTCTTGTGTTAGTCCCACGATGCAGATACTCTAGCCCTTTCGCGATTCCAATAGCAATGTTGAACAAGGTTTCCCATCCAAGTGAATTTGGGTTATCATTGCCCGAATACAGAAACTTTTCAAGGGATCCATTGGCCATGAACTCGTACACAAGAGCGCGTCTAGAACCCTCGTAGCAAAAACCTAAGAGCTTAACTACATTGATATGGTTAGTGTTTCCGATACTTCCAACCTCATTTATAAACTCCTCTGCTTCTCCTTTAGATTTGTGTAACATCTTTACTGCAACCAGATTTCCATTCTGAAGCCGTCCTTTGTAGACGGACCCATATCCTCCTTCCCCGAGTTTATGCTCAAAGGAATTTGTTATCTTCTTCAGGTCATTGTACGTATATCTTCTGGGGCCGGTAGATCCATGACTCCTCAGGAAAGTCTCCACATCAACGCTTCTTTTTCGTCGAGAAACCTCGTCTGGTGAGTACCTCCATTTGAGCCATATGACTAGAATAATAAGCAAGCACATCCCAGTCGCCGAAAAACAAGCTGTTAGGCAAGTAAACCAGATGCCCTTTGAGATGTTAGTATGCAAATTTCATCATTTGTCTTACTGCAGAAGATAGGGAACTCTATCCATCTAGAAAGATCAAATTACTCTAACATATGTAGGTAGTAGGAAATGTAAAATTACCTATTAGCACGATATTGAGCTTAGTAAGAGTATTTCGCCCTTTGTTGATGACTGATCCTGTTGTTATGTTACGTTCCATTAGTAATGCAATTAAACAGAGAAAATCGGGGTGTTTGAAGTGGGACGGAGGGTGTATATATTAGGAAAATTGCGCAGATTCAGTACCTGCGAAAGGGCACTTGGATTCATCAGAGCAGAAACAGAAGAACTTATTCGACTTAGCATCATGGCCACACTGCCCTCCTGAGCTAAGACACTCTTGACATTGAACAGTATTCGCGGTCCATTTGAGGTTGAAACCATTCCAAGCAGCTGAAGGGTTGTAGCGTCCTGCTTGATCCATAGCCGTAAACTCTGACATGCTAACAGGAAGGAAAAGATGTTTCGGGCAGATGACATTTGAGATGTTTATCTTTTGCATCATTTTTTCAGTCATGAAGCAAATTGGTACAGGCTTCACACCAGGAAGAGGACAAGAGAAATTCGGGCATTTTGAGGACGAGGCGCAATCATCGTAGATAAGAGAGATGTTTGCATCCAAAGGCGTGTACTGCAAGATTGAGAAGTCGATCGTAATGTTGGTCAGAGTTGCTGGGCATCCTGACCCTGAGAAAAAGTCTTCCCTGGCAACATTTATGGTCGAGGTACTCACATTGATACCAAACACATAAAACTTCTGTGACAAGATCGTCATCTGTATATGATCAACAGATTGATCGCAGCCAAGCAACTCGAAACCAGGGTGGCCGCAATACTGTGGCCGATTCAGACCATAAAAGGGATAGCTTAAGCCTGTCATGTTCCCACAGGTGAATGTCTGACTACAGGCATTGAACTCCTCGCTTCGGCGACATTGTGTACTAGGAAGGGTGGTTAATACAAGGATTAGGATGAGTATCGTGTACGTGAAGAAGTACGAAGATGAAGCAAAAACATCCATGAAAGGAAAGCAGATTTTTTGGAGATATATCTGTAACATGTGAATTTGTAGGCTAAGTTCTTCACTTATTGGTTATTGCTAATTAGGTGAAATATCATATGTGAAAGTTGTGAAAGTGAGGCTTTGAAACTAACAGCAGAGTTGCTTACTTTTCCTTCAACTTGGACCTACTTATCTTTGATTTATGATTTCCAAAATTCCACCTTTATTTATTGAGTAAAGTGACCAGATACTCTTGCTCCCTTCTTTCCCAATTTCATACTGTCACTTGTTCAGGGAAGAAACAAAACTAATTCTCCTTGTTTTCGGCTCTTTTGTGCAACAGGTTATATTGATTTGTGAAGGATATTCACTTACGGCGACGGTCCAAATGTTCTGCTGTGTAGGAGTAAATGTTCGTGACATCGACTGCTAACAACCAATGCTAGAGAACGTAACAATTTGAAAGATCGTTTGGAGATTTAAATGGTTCACTAACGATTCATTAGGTACGTCTCGTACTGTACCATGTCAATTCCAACTTAGATGACTAATAATTGAGATTTGAGATGATTCATCATATTATTGGAGCAAAATCTGCTGAGTTTATTATCCCGAAATTTGTAGCGTATGACTGACTATTCTCTGTCACGTAGTCAAGATCAAGGCTATATAATAAACTAACAAATGGTTTGGACTTTTATGTCCAAAACTTTAGTACAAATCTCGCCCATAGTCTGAAAGAAAGATGCGAGTTCAGTGAGCTGGTCCACGGACATTTTACCCACGACTTTCCTGACCACATTTTCTTCATCTTCGTTTACCTTCAATATGTTATTACCGTGGTAAATTAAACTTACCGCAAGTAAGTCTGCCCCAACTTTGAGCTCATTTCCACCACAGTAAATATCCTTAGCTAGTGACAAACTTCGAACGAGCCCTCTCTTCTTCTTCTCCAATACTCGATCCCACTTGAGTGATCTAGGCACATTGTTCGTAATAGCAACCTTCTTTTGGTATGCAATTACCGCCTTAGTGAATTCCTATCCAATTATCATTTATCAATTGGTTAAAACATTTATAAAATGCACGCGCCTCTTAAGTCTAACCAGAGTTCCATGCATTGTATGCGTTGTTTTAGTACTAGTGCATTACGTACCTGATAAACACACGGGCAACCCGGGTGATCAAACTCATCAGAATCGGGTTTTCTCATCCGCTCAGGATGGAATTGGAGGCCTATGATGAACTTTCCCTCTTCGGGTTTGTAAGTATCCGGGTCATAGTACCCTTCAATCAACCCGTCCGGGGCGTATGCCATAGGAACAAATTGCTTGGCCAATTTTTTAACCCCTTGATGATGGTAACTATTCACGGTTATTTCCATTTGATCTTCTCCCTCCAAAGAATCCTTAAACCATTTGTGTAAAGGGGTACCCTCCAAAACCTTAACCTTATGCCTGTGACCGTCGTAATTGTCATAATCCATGTGTTTGACCCGATTCTCTTCGGGTATTTTACTTGAGACCTCCAAATCTACATCTTGGTATAGTGTTCCCCCACAAGCTACTTTGAGGACCTATCAAGTATCAACAAATTCAAGTAGTTTAGGATCGCGAACAAAACCCAATCACAAACTTTTGGATAAATCCATGGCACGAAGTAACTCCTATCGATAATGTGACATGTGAGTGTATACCACAAAAGAAGCCATGTGACACGTTTCACAAATTCTTTAATTAAATTGTGAAATTCGATAAAGTTGAACTGAACTGAATTTAATACGAAACCAAAATGAGTACCTGGGAACCACGACAAATGCCTAAATAAGGAATGTTACGGTCAAGGCACATTTTAGCAAGCCTAAGCTCGATCGAGTCCTTCTCCTTGTCGATAGCAGTGTCGCTAGAGTGGAGGCGACGGATCTCGTCGAGCTCTTCCGGCGAGAGTTCGCCGGAGGCCAAGTCAGGTTCATAAAGAGACGGGTCAATGTCTTCACCTTCACACAATAGGACACCGTGAATAGGCTCGAAACTCTCTAGAAGCAAGTGCATTCCCGTGACCCGGGGAACTATTACGGGTACTGCCCCGTATTTCACAATCAAGTCCAGATGGTATTCACCTGAAACCCACAAAGGCACATACAAAAAACACGACACACGTGTTAGAAGTATCACGAGGGTTATATGGTGGAGTTGCACGTACGATGTAGATTGTTCATTTTTTCGATTAGTAGGACAAGTCCCTAAATGTTGGCTTCTTATTACAATTGACAAATAATTAGTAATTAAGAGAGAGTGGAAATACCTACAAAATCGACGTACTTGTTCTTACGAACAGTACGACGAGAAACAATGAGAACTCGAGGAAGGATGGCAGAGGCGTCATTCGTTGCCATTTTCGGAATGGTAGTCATGTACGTAGGAATCGATATCGATGAATCGATACAGGTTAACTCTACAAATCGTATTGTTTACGATGTTGAGAAATGGATTGCTTAATGTTAATGTTAGGAGGTTTTGGTAGGGAAATGAGCAAGTGTGCCGTGGTATTTATAGTAAGAGGGAGGAAGGTCCAAAAGTAAAGGAGCGGTTGTTTAAAATAACGAACTTTTTAGCTTACAGTTATTTAGAAGGCCGGAGCAATTAGTTATTTAAAAAAGTTCAAGATAGAGGAATCAAACATATACTACCTCATCCATAACATTATATACGACGGTTTATATATCGAGCGGCTAAAGTAAGGGAAAGTAAATACGTATCAAAAAATAAATTGAAAATAAAGGAAAAATTAAGTTTGAATTGTATGAGAGCGCTTAAATTACATTTGTATTAAATTTAAGAGGATACTTTTGAAAGCGCGGATATGAATTTTCTTATCAAACAAAAATTAAACCAATAAGAGAATTACTATTGATTTTTAGTGATAATAATACCACTTTCAATAAGAGAATTTGGCATGCAGGACACATTAACATTTTTCTATCACAGTTGTATCCAAAGATGGAATAAGTCGCAGCAAACGTGTTATTCGGTCCTATTAATTCAAGTTATTAAATTAATCTAATTCTTATTGCATGCTAAGATGCTCCCTGTTTTTCTGTTTAAATTCCAAGATCATGGGAATATTATGTTTGGTTTAAATATGAGTTGCAAAGCTGTATTCTAGCTAGGGCTGGCAAACCCGACCTGACCCAATTCGTTGACCCGAAAATCTGACCCGATAAGATCCGAAATTGTGGTCAACAAAACCCGACCAGACCCGACCCGATGATGATCCGAACCGACACAACCCGATATGACCCGACCCGAAACCGACCCGACCTCCTGTTATCCGACAATGACCCGACTCGTAATGCCAAAAATTGAACTAACGCCCATAAATGACCATAAGTAACTAAAACCGATTGTGACCCGACCCGATCCGACACAAAATTTCCTCGATAAAACCGACCTAAAACCGACCCGACCCAACCCGAACCCGAAGGATCACTTAACCCGTTATGACCCGACCCGATACAAACCGACCCGACATAACCCGACCCGGAACCGATCCGACGACCCATTTGCCACCACTAATTCTAGCCTTTTGACATTCTTGCCACCCTAAAAAAAAAAACATTCTTGCCAATCATGATAAAATATTTAATAATACATTCTCCCACACGTTAAAAAGAAAATTAGAAAACGATATACTGTTTTCTTGATCTCATCTCATAGTAGAATTTTTGGATGATGAAAACTTTTTAACTCACCCAACAGAGCCTTACCTTCATGAGCTTGTACTTGCATAACTTTGGACTTTCGATCTTAAAATGGACTTTTGATCGTAACTTAAAATGGGACTCATAGTCTCATACTCTCATGGTTGCTAAACGTAATTTTTTTCCTACTACTTTAGCCTGTCGAAATACTCATTATACCCCTATGTTAACTTAAATCTCATGACTGTTCTCTAAATTATAAACATGTTATTAACAACATGGAGATCTCACATTACGATATTTGTGAAAACTTGGTAAGTTCTCGAGTTCGTGATTACATGGTAAACGTTGGCATACGGACCATTTTGATTTGCTTCATTGTATGCATATGATTATGAGGCCCATTTTGTGGTTGCGCCAACTCCATTTTGAGTAGAAAGGTTAACATGGTTGCTAAACATAGTTTTTTTCCGACTATCTTAGCCTGTCTAAATACCCATTATACACGTATATTAACCTAAATCTCATGACTGCGCTCTTGATTATATATAACCATGTTAAAACGACGTGGAGATCTCACATTACCATTTTCGTGAAAACTTGGTAAGTTCTCAAGTACGTGAAATCGTGAATACATGGTAAACGTTGGTATACAGTCATACAGACCATTGAAATAGATTATACTTACTCCAAATATCGATTCTTTCGTACCAAACAAGCAAAACAGGGTATCTCAATACCATAACTATCAACACATTTTTGGCACAAAAGAAGAAGAGAAATGGGCAGAAGTTGCCTCCTTTGCCCTTTAACTATCTAAGCTGAGGCATGAATTTTCAATGGCAGTTATCAACCCAACAGTGTTGATAACCTAATAAAACAAAAAAAATTCACCTACCAAGCCCCCCCCCTTCCCGTTGCCAGTCATTCTAAGCTCTTATTCTTCTTCTCTCTCTCTTTCTCTCTTTATTCCCCCATCTGAAAATTGTTCTTCACTTCTTCTCATCCTTCAACGCCACATGCAACAACATCAAACCACCACCGATCATCTTCATCAACATCAATCGCCGTTCAAAATCATATTCATCTTCATCAGACCACCACCGCCGCCACCATCATCATCATCATCATCATCGCCTCCACCCACGCGCGCCCAGATCTGCGATCATCGAAGCAGACCTCAAGCCGCCGTCCTTCTTAGCCACATGATGTGGTTAACTCACCGGAAAAGGGTTGAGGGTTCAACTTTCCGGTGCCGCGGTAGCGGCGCCGGGAAGTTGAACCATCAACCCTTTTTCGGCCACCTTCTATAGTTTTTTTAATTAAATTCTTTTCGGATTTGGGGTTCACCACGCCCTTCATAGGGTGTCTTATAATTTCGACGGCGAAGCCGTCGGGAAGTTGGGGGCGTTTGCAATATCCGGCGAGATGGGGTGCTGACTGGTTGTTGGGGGTGGTAGGAGAGTGGCGGGGGGTAATGACGGGTTGAGAGGTTTTTTTTTGTTTGGGTTGGACAATATTACCCCTCAAAACTGGCGTTAAAAGTCGAAACTACCCCTGTTATCATCACTATTCCTTTGATAGCAGCTTTCAATAATTCACCCCTCATCTAAGCTAGCAAAGCACTATTCTCCTAGAAAATAAACAAAGAAGCCCATAATAAAAAACCCAAGTGGCCCAAACACTTCATGGGCCAACATTTTAGGGCCCAACCAATATGAACTAACAATTTCTATGTGCTTTTTGGTCCAAAACCTCGGTACAAATTTGGCCCATTGTTTGGTAGAAAGACACGAGATCGGTAAGCTGATCCACCGACATTTTACCCATGACTTTCCGCGCCATTTTCTCTTTATCTTCGTTGACTTTCAACATGTTGAAGTATGTGAATGCATTCCTAACTGTGGCCCCCACCTCTTTTAGCTTTGTTTCTTGTTGTTGACTCAGCACCGTGTTGGACTGCATGCCCATAAATCACAATATCACATTAATTTCACACATAATTGATTTACAATACTAGCTAATGTATCGACTTTCAACTACCATTTCAACCAGGGAAACGAAGTATACCGTAAGAAAATGTGCCCCAACTTTGAGCTCGGATTCTTTAGATGGATGAATCCCATTCCCGGCGCAGTAAATATCCTTAGCGAGTGAAAAACTTCGAACGAGCACTCTCCTTTTCTTCTCCATTACTTGTTCCCACTTGAGTGATTTAGGTACATTGGTCACGATAGCAACCTTCTTTTGGTATGCATTCACCGCCTTTGCGAATTCCTGTCCAATCATCATAGATTCGAATAAACGTTAGTAAATACACGCGATTGTCAAGTCTTACCAATACATTTTAACAAATCCCGAGTATATATCTAAAAGTAATATGTATACGTGCAACATAATGTTTTACCTGGTAAGCACACGGGCAACCCGGATGATCAAACTCATCGGAATCGGGTTTCCTCATCCGCTCCGGATGGAACTGGAGGCCCATGATGAACTTCCCTTCTTCGGGTTTGTAAGTATCCGGGTCATAGTACCCTTCAATCAACCCGTCCGGGGCGTACGCCATCGGAACAAACCGTTGGGCCAATTTTTTAACCCCTTGATGGTGGTAACTATTCACGGTAATTTCCATTTGATCTTCTCCTTCCAAAGAATCCTTAAACCATTTGTGTAAAGGGGTACCCTCCAAAACTTTAACCTTATGCCTGTGATCGTCGTAATTGTCATAATCCATGTGTTTGACCCGTTTTTCTTCGGGTAATTTACTCGAGATCTCCTTTTCTACGTCTTGGTATAGTGTTCCTCCACAAGCTACATTTAGTACCTATTAACAAATGCAAGTAGTGTACAATGTCAATTAACGAGTACTCGTATATGTCTTGATTACGATTTAACGTCGTGTTACTCTTCGATTGTAAACTTCTTTAAAATAATTATACGTTTTCTTTCAAAACGAGACTCAATAGTCGATAAATTTTTGGATAAACTCATTTCATGATATCATATCACAAAATCTTGGACCAAAATTTTTGTTACACAAAATCATTAAACTTGGCAGAGTTGAACTGAACTAAACTGAATTTAATATGAAATCGAGACGAGTACCTGAGAACCACGACAAATCCCTAGATAAGGGATGTTACGTTCAAGGCACAACTTAGCGAGCCTAAGCTCAATAGAGTCCTTCTCCTTATCAATGGCGGTATCGCTAGCGTGGAGGCGCCGGATTTCATCACGCTCTTCCGGCGAGAGTTCGCCGGAGTCCAAGTCGGGTTCATAATGAGACGGGTCAATATCTTCACCTTCACACAACAAGACACCGTGAATAGGCTCAAAGCTCTCTAGATGCATGTGGATACCCGTGACCCGCGGAACTATTACGGGTACTGCCCCGTATTTGACAATCAAGTCCAAATGGTATTCACCTGAAACCCACGTGGCAACACACACACAAAAAGACACGTGTCAGACACATCAAAGACAGGTCATCATTGGCAAATTTCTCGTGTTTTCGAGTTTGTTGGAGAAAAGATCTTTATGACAAAGACATGTTCCCAAATATGTT
This sequence comes from Spergularia bocconei, assembly GCA_963457585.1. Taxonomy (NCBI): domain Eukaryota; kingdom Viridiplantae; phylum Streptophyta; class Magnoliopsida; order Caryophyllales; family Caryophyllaceae; genus Spergularia; species Spergularia bocconei. Next base: position 24,173,324 of record OY734951.1, read on the forward strand.
TGGCTTCTTTCGATCAAAAAAAAATGTTTGGCTTCTTCTACAAAATATGTTTCTATCCCAAAAATCGGCAAATTCACACGGTATTCTTTAGGTTTGCCAGATTTCACAAGATTAAAAGAGTCAATGTTTTCTCTAGACAAGTTTATTTCTTGTCGATATCATTTCAAAATACAAATGATCAAAAAGGGTGATAACGAAATTGAACATATACGATAAATGAAAGAGATGAGAAGGAATACCGACGAAATCAACGAACTTGTTCTTACGAACGGTACGGCGTGAAACGATTAGAACTCTAGGGAGGATGACGGACAAATCATCGGCGGTCATGTTTCGTAAAATTAAGGGCTAATTAACGTAAGAATAAAACGAGATTTTGAAGAATCAAAAATTGGGATTAATAACGCAAATTTGGTGGATTAAGATGTTGATTAAGAATGAAGTAATTAATTGAGAGATTTCTTAAAATATTTGTTTGGGGTTTAATTTTGGTGTGGAAAAAAATGAGGAAATGGGATGCTATTTATAAGGGAGGGGCAGTTTGTTGAGATTAACGAACAGTTTTAGGCGGGAGAAGAAAGCGTGAGTCAGACACTTCTCGAGCTCTATCGCCGCGTATACTATCCTTAGCCTAAATTAATTAATTAATTACTCACATTTATTGTGATGCTATGCTATTTCTTACCGTTACATTAGCCTCCGTTAAGATATATAGTTGTTGATTACAAAAATTCTATGTTTATCCTTTTATCTTTTTGACACCTAAATACACTGTGTTACTAGTTGTGTCCTTTACGTGGCGGGGAATGTGGATAAGACAAGTTATTAGGAGTTAGGAGACGAGACACCAGATGAAATAGGTTTTTTTATTTTTGGACAAAATGAAAAAGATTGGATTAGAGTATTTACATTTGCAGTGCGTGGTTATAAATCGTCTTCTTGTTTTAAAAATAATTAATGTAACTTAGTATGTTACACTAAAACAAAAAAATTATCATCTGTTTATTAAAGTGTATAAAATGTGAGAAGAACATTATTGCGTTACTATTTGGTCACATCAAAAGTAAGATTTTCTTTTCATTAATTATGATTGTGATTAAAATTTGTGTATGAAGGTATGAATAGTTGAACAATAGTTACTAATCTATTCCCTAGCTAGATTAGTTGCATAACGGCAACATTTGAAACGTTATAACTGCCAGATTTAGTAGAGTAATGGAGAAGCATTAGTATAGAAGAGTTGGTGAACATTGTTCTGAAGCTTTCTAGTTGTTATCCAAGGGAGGGAATGTCCAGGACGGGTCAAAGCTGAGTAGGTGCTGATCTGGGCCGGATAATCCACGTCCGACATATTGTACAGTCACTTCTTCACCATTTCCACCTGACTCTCATGTGTCTGATTTTCCTCTTTTCCCTCAATACTTAATCCTATCACTCACAACTTACTAATCACTAGTCAACTTATTTATTGGGTACCCGAAATCGGAATTAGAACACGTATGGAACCAACAGTTTCGGAACTGGAGGACTCGATGATAGCAGCTACGATTCCTAAAATCTAGTAACTTAGCTTATCTATTGCAAGGTGAAATCGGAGTTGGAACTAACAGGTATGGAAGTATGGAACCAACAATACCGTGATTTTACATCGCAATAAAGTCTACTACATGCTAATTCCATCTCACATGATTTTTACTATCTCACTCATTTAATCTTCTACAACCGCAGTCCAAAGCTAATGATCCTATCAGAAAAAAGAAAATGAGTATTCGAACTCAAAACATCCTAAGATTTGTTAAAACTCTTGAAAGTAAATTACCATTGGGGGTTCCGAAAGGTCACCCCACTGAAAACTTAATGTTTGGATCAACGTATCCATACGGCGGTCCCATGCATTTCCAGCTATACATACATGTAACATATACGTAGAATCATCTTAGCTTAGATATACATCAATACATGCATTAATTTAACTAAGCATTCATTCGATTTTATGGTACGATTATTACGATACAGGGTAACTTGCGTCAGCTGCATTGAAGGGATTAGGATCAATAATTAAGCAAATAAAATGGGCTATCTTCAATTGTCCCAAGCATGTGGACCGTTGCCTCGTATACATTACAAATAGCTATACCAGATTTTACTTGCGACGTGTTTGGTTTCAGACAGCGATTTTATTTAATTTTTATTCAACACACGTCGGATTCTAAGTTTCATACTGTATATAATAATCAACACTATAATGGCAAATGTTATGATCGACCTACGAGTCTCTTATTTTCAGAAGGCACAATGAGTTGTAAAATCACTAATACAGTACTTTAATGATACGAGCTGGTTACAAGAGATCATTTGAACACAAGGCATTATGTCATGAAGATACGATCGACCTAAGAGTCTCTTATTACCGACACCACAATGAGTTGTAATTTTGTAAAGTTAGTATAGTAAATCGATATCATGACAAGAGGTTACAAAATATTTGAACATGACAAGGCATAATATACACCGATACACGATAATTCAAGAATCACTTGTGTTGTAGACTTGTAGTGTCTCTATAATGATCAAAATCAATAAAAGATTTTGGATATGTTTTCGTAAATTTTCATATTTTTCGCATTTATAGTTACGTGCATGAATGATGATACGATTTATGGTGTCAATCTGATCCCTTTGTTAGATAATGAAAATTAATGGAGGTTATTGGAAACACTATTCGGTAATTATTCTTAATTCGTAAATAAGATCCTGCTTTGCATGAAAAAATATTCAAGGGCTGGATACTTGGATAGAATGCAAAATATAAAATTTACACAAGTGACCAAAATCAAGAATATATATTATCATGAAAAAGTCTACAAATGGTGATGGATTATTCTTGGTATAGTATTTCAACTTTTCATCAAGTGTTTATCCGAAACGACCTAATCTTTAATTTGAAGAGATATATAGGTATGTAGACCAAGAACATTGGAGTATAAATTAATTTGATTAGTCATTGAATTGTTCTAAATTACTATAAACATCGGCAACGTGATCACCAGTAGGAAATTAAATTAAATTTCAGTACAAAGCACAAGAAATTAAAAAATAAAAAGCAAGCCAAGTCACCTAACAAAATGTAATAAACAAAATGGAGGAATGAGGAATGATAGAAGACGACATTCTATCTTTGCTAGCTATACCTATCAATATTATTTTACGTAGCATGACTTATCTTATGGAATATGCGTGCATGCATGCATGCATGGATAATAATTAGTTCTTGACCTAATTCAAAGTTTTAAACAAAGAAAAATGTACAAAATTTTAATTGAAAGTAGTATGTCACAGATTTAGGATGCAATAATATATATGAGTAAATGACAACTGAAATCAGAAAAAACCAGTTCACTTGAAAAGATGGTCAATCTGTTAGTCTAATTTCGATAGTTTGATAACCGTTTAAAGATATTAAGATGAAATATGCACGCATGATAGCTACTACTAGTTAATATATATATCGAATAAATACCTTCAATGTGATTAGAATAGCAAAGATTAATTAACTAGAAACAATATTTTATTTAGACAGATAATTTTTTAATTGGATTATTGTTTCGATTGTGCTAACTTCTTTATTCCAAGATGCTTCCAATTTGAAGTCCATGATCATTGGAAAATTATTCTACCCTAAAATGCGAATGTCTGCAACGTGCCTATTATTATGATTTGTTTTTTGGATTTGATATAGATTTGCTTTGGGATAATGGTTAATTTTTCAATTGTAAAAAGTTGGAATGATCGATGAGATAACAATACTTGTTTATTTAATTAAGCACTAACAATCACAATTTTTAGATACTACTCCTACCCACTATTATTTTCCCCTTTCAAAAACTGTTTTCGAGTAGCCATGTTCGCAACTACTTTTAGACCAAATGAGTTGTTCACTTGTTGAAAAAATTAGTACATATTCTATTTTGCAGTGCATTCTACCAAGCCTATTTGATTTTATGGTAAACGGGTATTTCATTTGGTCTAAAAGTAGCTACGAACATGACTACTCAAAAACAGTTTTCGAAAGGGGAAAATAAAAGTGGGTAGGAGGGAGTATAGTAGGACGATAAACATAATAAATTTATTTTGCATGCAGGTTGTCATTTGTTCGTTGCTTAACAAAGCGTCATCAGAATTGTCTGTCAATTATAAAAGAAAAATGTCAAGATATCGTGACATTGTATATCATTTGATTCAGTCTTATGGTTACATTGTAGACGCGTAAGAATATATAATGATACACATTCTAAATTAAATAGTACGCCACTTCAAACTCTTTTACTTCGTAGACACAAACTTTTACTAACCCTCTAAAATATTACTATTATTACTTGTATATAAAATTAAAAAAAAAAAAAACATGGTCCGTTCAACAATCTAGATTGCCCTTCAAAAAGGAAAAAAAAAAAAGGAAAAAAAAAATCTGGTTGAAAGTTTTGAATTCTGGGCTGGGTTTGATGGGCCTGATGTAACGTGATTAATGGTCCGATGTATTATCCAATGGCCCATCCATTCCAAGTTAAGCCCAAATTGTTTGAGTACATATGTCCGTCGTATATGACTAATTTTCCGATTTTTTTACATGATTGCTAAATGCAACTTTTTTTTTACTAACGTAACCTGATAAAATACCCATCATGTCCCCATTTTTTCCTAAAATAACACAAATACCTTGAACCTATTATTTTATTATACAGATTGTATTCCTATCATTAAAAAATAAAGAACAGACGGAATTTTGCACGACATATACTAACCTATTACGTACCTCAATTTCATCGTTATTTTAGCTCGATTCCGTCGATTCGAAGGTTCTATGATATTATTGAAATCTTTCCTATAGTTGCAATGCAATTTAGTGTTTGATATTATGATTATTTAGGCTTGCTTGCTTGAAGAAGTGTGTTATAATTCTACGTTGAGAAGTTGTAGGGACGGGGTATCATTAAGGGTAATATTGGAAGAAAAATGGAAAAAATAGGTTACGCTAGTATTTTTCAGGTTACATTTAGCAATCCCCTTTTTTTAATTAGACCAATTAACAAATTCTAAAAAATTTCTTTACTCAAGGTCAATTTACGTAATTCACACTTCACAATGGGCTTTAATAGAGGATTATGGAGAATTCCGGATAATTCCGGTTAAGGAATGTTGTGTGTTTAGGAATACGTAATATACTAGAATATGTGTTTAGGAATATGTTACGAGATAGGTTTCGTAAGGGTCAAGTCTTGTAATAGTATAAATAGAGGTCTACCTCAAGGTCATTGTAAGCAAGTTATTATTACGAGTTACAGTGAGTTTATGAGATTCCAATATTGTGCACGTTATAATTCTATTATGGTATCAGAGCCTCTTTCCTAGAGGACTCTAAAAGGTGCTTCCGCTGCCTGCCGGTGGGCATGAGATCTATAATGCCTGCCGGCGGGATTTCGTTGTTCGCCGGAGACGTTTTGTTCGTGGTCTAGTGTTTTGGAGTTTTGTTGTTCGATTTTATTATTGTTAAGAGTCTTATGTTAGTTTAATTTTATTTTAGCTAGTTTGAATAAAGACCCCCTCTCCGTCAGTATATTGCGATTTAAAGAAGTTGATGTCAAGATAGTGCGACCTTGTTCGGAAAGTTTCGCTGATTTAATATACGCAGCATGCGTACGTATATATATGTTGATTATTGGCGTTTATGATATTGGTGTTGGTACGGTGTTGATTGTTGATAATGCTTTGCATTGTTTGTTGAGTAGTTGTCGGCAAAGGGTGAATTTGCTTTCATGGGTTTTCATGGGTTATTTGAGAGTATGATGTGGTACGTTGGTATTGTGCGTCGTCGTTCGTTATTTTTTGATTTTCGATAAGAGTGAGAACACTCTTTTGAGATTTTGTGTGATAATTTTAGGCCGATCAAGGAATGGGGAGTGCCCCTACCAGCCAAGTCTGGTATTTTCAGGTGAAGTTCATATGATGACTTCACGTTTGGAGACCATGTTTATTCATGGTAATTATTTTCGGTTCTTTTTAGATGAAGCTGATAATGGTCGCTTCATGAGTTGTGAGACCATGGTGATTCATGGTTCCCTTGTATCTGGCATTTAGTGGTGAAGTTGATTATTGGCGATTCGTGGTGATTTATGAGACTTTTTGAGTGTTTCTTTGGTTGACGTTCAAGTGGGTTCGAAAAGAATGTTGTTTTGCGACGACGACGATCAACGTGGCGGATTTGAAGATTTGAAGATCTCGACGGAGTTATTTTGTTTCCTTATCGTTTTGGCAAACTCATTGTAATTTTAGTCCAATTACTATGAGTTTGAGGGGGGTAATAGAGGATTATGGAGAATTCCGGATAATTCCGGTTAAGGAATGTTGTGTGTTTAGGAATACGTAATATACTAGAATATGTGTTTAGGAATATGTTACGAGATAGGTTTCGTAAGGGTCAAGTCTTGTAATAGTATAAATAGAGGTCTACCTCAAGGTCATTGTAAGCAAGTTATTATTACGAGTTACAGTGAGTTTATGAGATTCCAATATTGTGCACGTTATAATTCTATTGGAATCTGATACCATAATAGAATTATAACGTGCACAATATTGGAATCTCATAAACTCACTGTAACTCGTAATAATAACTTGCTTACAATGACCTTGAGGTAGACCTCTATTTATACTATTACAAGACTTGACCCTTACGAAACCTATCTCGTAACATATTCCTAAACACATATTCTAGTATATTACGTATTCCTAAACACACAACATTCCTTAACCGGAATTATCCGGAATTCTCCATAATCCTCTATTAGGCTTCCCTCATTAGAAGTTCACCGTACCCGATACGCCCATACAAGTATACAACTCGATCATATATTCGTATCATCGTCTCCAATACCATTTTCCCTTTACACATTTCCGAATGATAAAAATCGAGTGCACTGAAAAGAAACTTGAACCCAACGTACACAAACTAAATGAGCAATTGAAGTGATCGAAAACATGCCCGATCCATAAACAAGGGATTATCCGGTTATATTAAGAATGTGATTAATTAGGTCAGGTCACGGGTCATTAGCATGTGAATTTTGGAGGTTGGAAATATTGTATCAGACAAATTACCGAGCAAATTAAAAAAGTATTGACGGTGTCTACTTGTATCTTGTCGTTCAATTCCGACAAATTACGAAAATTAGAAATTGAAATAAACTTGTTCATTCATCAATTACTCTTTACTTAGCGTGTTCATAAAAACTTTACATCTATTGACAACGATTTGAAAATTGACGCAAGTAATGTTATTAGATAGGACATAATATTACGAGAATTTGTATTGTAAGTTATTCAAAATGAAACGAATAGACAACATAATAATTAATGAAACAAATTTTCATTCCATTCGATATAAACTGAAGATCGATGAGATATGTTGGTCTTATAGATAGAGGATCGATATATCCGTTCCTCATCATAAACCTTGAAATACAATGACCAAGAGAACGTACAATTAGATGAACAAATGAAGTACAATAATAATCATGCATCATTGATGAGGCAATGATGTAACAAGGCAACAACGTCATTTAATTTCAACTAAAAGACTAAACTGATAGTGATATAACGATATGACGATGTCGATTTTGTTAAGCATTTGATAATCAGCATGTAACCTTGACGCGACAGTCCTTAAGGACGCGCTTAGCATTATCAGTGTTAGCATACTGAGGGAAGTCCTTTTTGAACTGACAAAGGCAAGAAGCTCCTTCCTTTCTCAAACTTTTGCAGCAGTCGCCATTATATGATGCCTTCACCTTGTCAGACATGAATGAGTTTGCACATGGCGCCAGCTTCGTGATTTCACACGTCGCCTCAGCCGATGTTGGTGTCTCCACCAGCAACGCCACCGCGACAACAACCACGGCGAAGGCGAGGAAGGATGCCTTGTTATAAGCCATGATGAGGAAAATGTATGATGGGTTTTTGAACTTGATGGCTTAGTGTATGTGAAGATAAGAGAGAATGAGATGGTACGATTTATTAGGGCTTTGGTAAGTACATTTTATAGAGGAAGATTAGCTCTAATATTTTAATTGGTGTTATTTAAAAGGGGTTTAATATCATGATTAGGGTCACTTGGACTGTTGTTTTGTTTTTGGAGATGTGCAATTGTACATGTGCTGAGCTATGATACCAAACTTATGGCTAGTGAAACTCAAGATGTGGGCATGGTCCATCAAGTATGCAATCTCAATTATAAATTCGTGTATGAGACAATCTGTTGATAATTTATTACTGTAAACTAAGATTATGGATCAATATTCAAGCACAATTTAGTTTTCACGATACACCTAGATTAAAAAAAAAAACTAATGTTTTTCTAAAAAATTTCAAACTCTCGGTCATATAGTTGAGAGCGGCTAGGTCTCACCATTAGTTAAAGACGGATCGGAACACTCTCTTAAGAAAGTTCCGAACTTCCGATACATCATTAATCCAAGCATATTTTTTTTGAGGTAGATTAATCTAAGCAAAACTAGATTAGTACTCAGTGAGTCAGTGGTGGCTATTGGGCCTTTTAGTGAAAATAGCAAGTTTTATTGGACATGTCAGGTCGTTTTGATGGGCCAAAATCTAGCTATGGTCTGGCCATTTTAAACACATAAGCATGTTAAGATCATGCGTGTCACTACGGTTGGATTGGCGAATTTACCCAATGAGCTAGGCTACCTTCACATTTTTCAGAGAGGAGATTATGCGGAAAATAGAAGGCGTATAATACGGAGTAGTATATGCAACCTTTTTATCTGACTTTTGCGCATCATTATATATCTGACAAGCTCACACACATTATATTCAATCAACTCACTTTGTCGATTGTTACGAGGGAAAAATATAACGCTTATGAGACCCATCAAGAGGCACGTACAAAACCAACAAAAACACAGTTATAAAAAGAAAATCCATGATGATTTATTAGTAGTAGTACATATAGTCTAGAGATAACGCATACATCACCATCCCGAATTACAATGATATCTATGATATGATTGTAATCAAGGGCATAATCCTGATACAATTATAAGTAAAAGTAGCATACTCTGTAGTAGACACTAGTAGTCGAGTAGTACTACTACGCGTAGTGGTAGTAGTACGTAACACAATAATGTTTACGGACTATAGAATAACTTAGCAGCTAACGCGAACCCTACATGCGGAAGCAACACGCTTAGCACCAGGTGAATTGACGTACTGCTTAAGGGCAGGGTTCCTTTTGTAGCCACAAAGGCATGATTTTTGCTCGTACAACTTTGAGCAGCATGCTGCTGTTGGCTTTATATTAGACATGATTGCCGGTGCACACGGGCTAAGTTGCACCGGACTGCATTTCACTGCCTCCGTATCCACGGGCACCTCGGCCACCACCACAGCCATCGTGACCATCGCCATTATGGTTAGGCAAGCTACATTGTTGGCCATGATAGTGTAGAGTGATTTTTGGATGGCTAAGTTTATACGGTAAAGTTCAGAAAAAATGTGTCACGTAAAACTTTGGGAAATAAAAGTGTTGTGTATGTGTATGAGAGTGTGATGAGTTGAAATTGGTAGCCCTAAAGCCCAAATTTATAGGGCATTTGGGGAGTAAAGTGATGAATAAGTAAAGGTCCAAAAATAATGATTAGGAGACACTTGTGTATGGAATTTGGGAATGCGCATGCCTAGGTTTTTAGGCTTTTAGCTAGTGGTGATCGATCCAATAAAAATTAGACACTTGATCAAATGCAATTGAGAGCCATAAGACTAAATAAAGTTGATTAACAAAGAGTTAATTTTTCACCAACAACAACAACAACCGTGCATAAGAAAAAAAAAAAAAAACAGGCCATGATCACATACCAAGTCATAGGACTCATAGCTAGTGTTAAAAAAGTCATAGCTAAGCTATAGTGTCACGATAATTTGGAGTTTGTTACTATAAATTGTGATATGTAATTGTCATGTGAGTAAAAAGAAGTTACTCCGTACAACTGTACAAGTAGAGAGAATGACAATGAAATTTAATGACGTTATAACCATAATAGAGTTGTTGTATGACGTCACTTTAATTTGATGATTTTGTCAAAGATAGTCTCACTAGTCATGGGTTATCTATGGTATCTTTTGATTGTTACATTTGAATCATTGATTTAAATTTGTCAAAATAATTCAAATAAAATGGTAATAACTCATTGTAATAGGATGAGTATATATACTCCGTACTTTGTATGCACTAGCAGGTTCACTATAACATTGACGGATCCGGATCCTCTGGAGTTTTTTTCCCGGAGTTTCCTGTAGTTTACTTGAAATGGAAACATCACTCTACCATGTAGTGTTTTTCCTTATCTAAAAACTTTGACATTTTATGATGTTTATTTTAAGATGGACGGTCTACGGTAGAAACGCTCTTTATTAAATTCATGTTTTTATGAAAAAGAACCAAATACAATAGTTCAACTAACATCTCCAATTTCACCTTTTTGGCCGCATTAAGTGAGCTCTCGTGAATTTAAGTAGATTTATATGTCAATTGTCATTTTCAATTTTTTTTTTCTTGTTATATACGGAGTATGAACGAACGAGGTATGCAACGGTCGATCAGCAGTACTCCGTATAACATTATTCCTCCTTATACGCGTTATGAAATGCTTGATGTACTCATGTACGATGATACACACTACCAAATACTACTGAATAATGATGACATTTTCGTTACACAAAATTGATCAAATTTGCCATTGATCAAGTTTGCCATGCATACCTATTGAAGTTTCGTTTTTACTCATCAATATACTTATGATAGACTCGTTGAATGGAAATGGCAGTATAGTGGTACTGAAACTTTACTTTTACTGCGCAATAAGTATTAAAACATTAATAATGCTTCTCATATATCACATTCAACAATAATGGATCGGAAGACCACAAAGTAAGGCACGGTAAAAAGATGCATAATAAACAACCTAGTCACAACTCACACGTATCATATATATGTGCAACATGCACGTACAATAACACCACATCATCACCACTTACACGAACAACAACCACATACACCCTATACATACATGAGCAAGATCATGATCATGATCATGATGTTTTATTATTACATAATAACTAATCCTTGTATATATATAATCAAGGACGTACGACATTACATAATTTTGTGACTAATTTTTTTTTTTTTTAAATTGATTAACATGAAACATAGACTCTGCAAGCGTTAGCCACTTTCTTAGCATTAGGAGAGTCAACATAACGCTTAAGGTTAGGGTTGCTCTTGTACTGACACAGGCATGGTTTCTGAGCTGTCAATTGTGAACAACAATCATCTGATGGGTTTTGGCCCGACATCATTGCTGGTGCACATGGTGCTAGCAGGATGGGGCTGCATGTTACGGCCTCGGTCGAAACCGTCATCGCCGCCGCCACAACCACCATAAGCAGGGCAAGGGCAGCCACCTTGTTACAAGCCATGATCAAATAATTAAGTGATGTGATGATATTCTTACTAGGATGTTGTAAACTTATAATGTGTATGATATGATTATGTAACTTGTATGAGAAGGTGAGTGTTAAGTGTGAAAAGAAGGGCAGTCCAAAAGTGTGAATTTATAGGGGAGACTTTGAGGGGAAAAGGGTGAAAAAGATGTAGTACTAAGATTAGTGTTAAGAAGAAGACACTTGGATGTGCAATTGGAAGGTGAGTGTCAGACAAAGTTAAGTGTTTTTGTGAGTATTAGTGCAAGTGTTAGTGTTATGGCCCGGTTTGGAGGTGAGTGGGGTTGTTGGGCTTGGTTGCAAATGTGGAAAAATAATATTTTGGGTCATTAGAATGTTCGTTACAAATCATTTTCATGTCTCAATATTTCTCAATTTTCCATCATAAGAAAAAGATACTGATAAATAGGTGTGTGAGTGTGACCTTGAATAGAAGTAGCTTGTTTTTAGGGAGAATCCTAGGAGTGTAACTTTTTATAAACTTCAATTGGCCGTGTCCAAAACGAGCAAGAACTACTGTAATACGCAATGCCAACCATAACAATACAAGTTATCGGACTCAAATAAGGAGATCACGTAGTCAAAAAATGTTGACGCTATTGCAATTACGGCTCAAAGGTGAAGGTTCATAGTTGAAGACACGTTTAAAATCTTAAAAGCATCACAATGTATGACAACAAGTTACTGTGAAACGGTCTTGCATAAACGCCATTCCTCGAACATGTACGCATAGTATAATGAATAGCCGAAAGGTGCACGGAAACATCCGTGATCACAATCATATCACCAAGAAGCAGAGAATCTAAGAAAGTTGAGCTAAGAAACATAAGAAAATGCAGACATCTGTTTTGGCCTTTTGCCACATTGAAACATCCGTGTTCACAATCACATCATTTCAAAGGCCTACAACTACAAGTCTTTCGGTCTTTCTTGTTTCTTTAGAATATATCTAATAGCATGAGTAAAGTAAAGCAAAAGGCAGAGCACAAATAATAATCGGCCGATTAAAAGATCGGCACTGAATTATGTTTTTCGGTCATGCGTAATTGAGCACCTATGCAAAATCATAACCAAATATTGCTGTCTATTTTCATAATTAACCGATAATCGGGGCTATTATATAGCATTACAAATAAACTAGGCCATTGGAAAATGAGATAGGGTCACCGAACTGTGCCCGACTTTGATTTGCAAACCAAAATTAAACAGACACCAACCAGATTGGAATTGTTTTATGGAGATAATGCATTAACGTTACATTTCAAATTAATTTTCCGATGAATTGAGAACCTATTTACATAACTTGCTAAGTTATAGGAGTATAGTATATTCACTAGTATAGCATTACCAATCATAGACTAATTTACATAAGTTCTGTTTGAAGAAACTTTTTCTTGTTGAAAACACATACTACAATGGATTTAATATGAAATTGAAAAAAAAAAGATGGATCGATAGATCATGTGTGTCTTTGATCATTCATATATTCTCATTACCTTCAAAATTGATCGGAAATTGTTGCTCAGAAGTTCACTGATTTGGAGCACTGTCGTCCGGGTTCTTTGTTTTACCGCGAAGCATCTCTGCAAAATTACCCCTCATGATCCTTCTGAATCTCGTATCTTCTGCTGCAGGAGGCGGAGATGGCAGTGGGGACTCGTTTAGTTCTGTCAGCGGATCCATAGCGTCTTTCTTCCCTAGCAACCCACCTTCACCAAACAGATTAGTTACTGATGAAGCAATCCCCAGATGAGCACCCATTGCCTTACTGAATGCTTCGAGAGTGCCACCGGATCTTTCCTTCAGAATAATCTCCAGGGCCTCCTTGTGTGCTGGATCAAGTGAATCCTGGTCCTTCAGTAGATTCTGGATGGTGGGCAACAAGAAGTCTCGTACACTGGTAGCAGCAAGATCTGAAAAGAAGATGAAAAGATTGGGCATTCATGAAGAAGCGTAAACATTAATCCAATGAATTAGAAATATGCATGCATGGTTTCACCAAGTATTATAACAGCAGAGCTATTCCAATGGTCATTTATACTCGCCAGATAGATTCGATGGTAAGAGCTCAAGAACGATAATAGAGATCCATGTACAGTTGCAAGCTGAAAATTACTGTTCTGTCAAACTTTGATGTATGGAAAAATTTACCAGAGACCTCTTGTATTGGCCTCAAATCCACTTAATCACTACCGATTCCCAAAGTAAACTCATATCCTTCGATATCAAACAATTTCACCCAATGAAAAGAAATAACCACATGAATTCAACTACAATGACTTAAGTGGTGAATTCCAAGAGAGAACAGACCTGTAGCATCTAGAGCGCGGATGGCCTCGCAAAATGCATTGGCTCTTTCACGACGACGAATGACATCACTTGTAATATTGGGCGATGAAGTGAATTGGAAGATCTTAGATAGAAGATGTAGAACTATGTCAAGGATACCATTATACAGATTTTGATAGAAAATATATAGCAGGAACAACGCACATGGTAAAATTCAAGATCTATTGGAAGAATGTTAAGCTCGAAGATGCTATAAAAGGATATAATCTCTGAGTTTATCTGTCGTGTGTGGTGCAGCGACCATCAATGCACGGACCACAGCAATGGTTGCTTCCAGGGATCCATCCTCCAAAAAAGAATCCATTTGGACACGTATTTTGTCCACAATCTGCATTGCAATTTGAAGTAAGCAGGCTGCGGCACATATTTTCAGTCGTATTGGTTTTTCTATAGCCAAGGGTGTGGGAGCCCAGATTGTTTCGCGGCTCCCAACCAACTTCTTGTAATTTATTATTTATAATTAATGTTATAGTTATTATTAGACTTAGAATATATCTAACATAAAAATAGGAAATGGAGAAAACAAACTTGTGCATACCATATCATTTCTAAAGTGCTGAGCCACAGACCCAAATGCCTCTATACTAGCATACTTCACATTCAGGTTTTGGTCAGAACCGAGGGTGACAAGAGCTGGCATCAGATGAGTTGAGGCCACCTTCGCATCAATATATGGGACCTGCAGCAAGCCAGCCAGAATTAGTGACAAAAATATGTTAATTTATATGTACAGCTTAAAGAGTTAAATTAGCCTACCATGACTTTTAGCAGATTTGCAGCATTTATCTTCATATCTATGTTGGAACTGACGACCATCTCCCATAATATATTGAATATCATGCTATGGTGCTCCAAGAATGTGCTGTAAAAGAAGGAAACTACAGTTCATATAAACAAACACCGAACAAATGCCAAATTTAACTCATCTACCGAGTACAAACCAGAGGAAACGGACAGCATCAATTATTTCAGTATGGCGTCTCGTCATTTCCTTCGAATTATCTTGAACAAGCAGCTTTTTTAGATACTCTTCCAATTGGTCATGCTGACTAGGAGAACCGAAAACACCAGCCAATAACAATGGCATAACACACATGGTAGCAAGTCTCTCCATTACTGACCCATCTGGTCTCAGACCTGCAGAGTTGAACCTCCTATGATGAATGTTTCATAAAGACAGGAACGAGAAAAAGTGCAGGGGAGAGAGAGAGAGGGAGGGATACAGACCTTCAATTTTAAGTTGAACGGCAGATGGGAAAGATGTTAGGTCAGCATAATCACCAACCGATACTAAGAAAACTGGGAGCATTATTTGTGTCAAATAAAATTCCCCATATTGTTCGGATACAGCTAATAGGAACTGCAAATTTCAAATGAATATTATTAGCAAGCAAAAGTAAGTTCCTTCACGCACAAAGTCAGCAAAGCTAAAGCATGAAGGAATACATGTCCCACTACCGACCTTTGTCATTCGATTCCTTAAACTATCTTCTTTCTGGGGTAACAAGCAGCTGAGCTGAATCAGGTCAGGTAGGCATTCCGTGTGCATCCACTCAAATGCAGGCCACTCCACATGACCACTGTCCAGGTTTTCCTCAGCCATCAGTACAATGAAATAGATGCTAATATTATTGTTCAAACTGAAAAACAACAGAGATTAGCATGACATAATAGGAAGCCATACCCCGCATAAAGTTGCAGTAGGGAGTCTGAAAATACCATCCCGGCCGATTCTGACGCAGCAGAGAAAGGGCATGTCTCTATTGCTTTCTGTTTTATGTATGGAAGTAATTCCGACAGCATTCTTAGCAGAACATCAATGTTCCACCGTTCCCGCTCACCTAAAACTCTTAGATGTGACTCGAGAGAACCTTCAACACCAGAAAGGGGTGGACAGCGCTGAGAATTATTGAGACATCATTAGTCATGTTTATCAATGCTACTCAAAATTAGAAAGACCTTGGCTATGACTGACGAACCTGGGCAGAACTTAATAAATGGGACAACAAGAGACTTAATATGTGGTCCAGTTTGCTTCCCCATTTGACCAAAGCAGGAACCAAATCCGTCAGTGTAGTGTCCACGACAACTCCAGAAGGATCACAGACTAATTGGAACATCAACTCCTCAACCTGTCAATGGAAGAAGGGAACATTGGAAAGACTTGTCCAATCCATATATCTAACCCAACATGTTACAACTACAGGACGAGGCACCACTCCCTAGACCATGTTTCTATCAACCTGGCTCTAAAGCTTACATTGTGGCCAATTCTGCCAAGTCACATATCTTCTCCATGATGGCCTCGGAACATATGTAGTGAGGCTGACCTTGAAAAATTTCTCCGTATTTGGAAAGAGTGGAAGCAACAAAGCCAAATTATGAGCTGCAGCTTCACGGACAACTGTTGCAGAATCCTCCACCAATTGTTGCACAATAGATAGAATCAGAGAATCACGGATCTCCGGACGAACAAAATCTGCAAGCTCTCCACATGATTGAGCAACAAGCAGCCTGCGCTCCTCGTACATGTGATTAATCTTCACCAAAAGAATATAGAAAGTTAAAAACACATTAATGCAAAACCTTTTTTTTCCACCACTCACACAGTGTAATGAGATTGTCAAATTAGCTCCCAGTGGATAGACAAAGTGGCTAACCTGTTCCCAGCATTGTGGAAGCAATTCTGTCTCTGTTCTCATCTCGCCCACACTTTTTGCAAGATTAACACAAGCCTGGAGAAGGGACAAAGGGACAACTTCAAAAGATGGAAGCGTACAATAAAACTGCTTTTTCAAATCATCTTGTCTGTTTCATCTCAACATAGGCCAAGCATACGACAATGCTACTTACATCCATTATAATCCGTCTTTGTTGTTCATCGGGACGCTTAATCAAATTAAAGAGTGTATGGGTTAAAGAGTCCCGTGTCCTGCTATCTGGATGACGCTCAATTGCACACATTATCAAGGGCAAAAGTTCCTGCAGACAAGTAACAGAGGATATCAATACTTTACCGCTCTTCGGGATGTGAAGGGAAAAACCAAGCACAAGGAGAAAGGGGCTGGAGGGGGGGGAGTACATGAAAATATGAAAGAGCAGCTATGGTCAGAAAGTAACCTCTCGATGATTGATGAGAACATAAGGAACAATCTTTGGAAGTGCATCCGAAAGGATCTGGATTGTCTCCAGGCTCTGTAAAACCGTCACTTGTCATCAGGTTCAAAATTCCGAATTTAACAAATATAGAGACAGAGCAATGATACTGTGTCAGCACTTAAAAGTGTGTTCTGGGTGTCTGTCTTGCATGTCAATATTGTATGGAGCATAAAACTTACCCACTTTTCTGGAGCAGGACTTGAAACTGCATTGTCTGACTTGAAAAAAGGACTTCTATCTAAAGCAGGTTGTTTATCAGAATTTACGTTTTCTCCAACAGTACCATGTTCATGAGAAATAACGGGCATTGCCTCAGTCAAATTTCTAGGGATAGCAACTGTTTGTCCATCAAACACCTCAGCTGTTGAAGACTGTGGGACTTCATTGCTGGTAGCCTCAAGATCAGAGGCCCTGTTGTCTGGAGCTGATAAGGCTGTTTCACTTGAAGACCTTTCAACGGATATCACTTCCTTCTGCACAATCTCCTCAGGGTTAGCTGAATCGGCAGCACTACTAGCAGTAGAGGATTCTGCCTCTGGGTTTGCTGACACCACTTGTGAGGATTGGGTTTCTTCCCCGGAGATTCCCGGGTAGTGTGGCTGAACATTATCGGAATGACCACTTGACAAACCCTTTCCACATCGAGAACCTTCAATATACATTTTAAGAGATGTTATCTCTGCTCTACAGTCATTCAGCTCCTTTCTTCGGCTCTCAGACAACTGCTTCATCTTTTGCACCTATTATAAGGTAAGAGAATGAACCTTCCGGTAGACATAACTACATATGTCATAAAACCAGGTATCATCAATATAGATTTGAGAAATACCAGAATATCCTTCTCCTTCAACTCCTTCTGCAAACTATCTACAGATCTTGTTAAAGCTGTTATTTGACCATCAGCAAGTTCTTTATTCTTCAAAAAACAATCCTTCTCATTATGTAATTTCTCATTTTCCGTCAATAACAACTCCTTTTCCCTAAGCATCGCAACTTTTTCCTAAAAGGGCAGCATTTATAATAAGATACAAGCTCACATAGAGCTCGGTAACACATTATGAAAAAAAACTCGAATTTTTAGGAATGATCTTAAACGGACCTCGGCAGCCTCTTCGGTGGATGAAAGATATTGATAATAATAATGGCGCAAGGCATCTGGCACACATGCAGGTGAGCTTGGCCAAGAGTCCAGGTTTTGGTCTGTCACCTGAAGTCCAAGATTGATTACCAGGGTAAGAACCAACACTAAGAAAGGTATGAGTTGCAGGTGGGAAAATCTGGGAAGTAATTTTAATTGAAAGTTACACCCGAGATACAAGAAGTTACATACCCATGTCGTTAGTTAATGCAACTAAAGTGATTTCACTTAGACTAACATGGTTTCACCTAAACTAGCTGGCCATACATCTAATATGACGTACTGATCTGAATTTTATGGAAATACATGAACAAATAAATAAATACCGACAAGCTGAGCCAATAAGTTATCTAGAAAGGGTAGATGATCAGAGGATAGAGCCTATAGTGTAGGACAGAAATACTAGTTTCATTTAGAAGATCATATAGACTTGGTTAAGTCCTTCAGGATTACACCTTCCAAAGCCCCAAACAATTGCTTATGAAGGGAGCCACTGCAAATAGCCAAAATACAGAATTTAAGTCTCAGGGTCAGGCGGTCAGGATTACCTCCTCATAAAATGTCATTGCAGTTAAGCGATACCCTGCCAAAAGTAAATATTCCTTGACAGCACAGTTGAGATCCTGCCTTTCATTATCCTTCACAGGACCCAAGTTGGACAATGTTGTTTCCTTCTTTTGCCGTTTAAGATCAGGAAGGGATTCGACAGAGACAGTTCCATTGGATCCTGTAGATTAAACATTTTCTGATTTTAACTCACCATTGCTCGTTGCACAATAATTGCAAAATGAGTGGAGCACAATCACTATAACCATTTAGGTAGATGTTAACAAAAATGCATAATTCTAAGGATAAATTGTTAAAACCAACCTTACATACTTTCTTTTCTCAAAAACTCTACCTCTTTATACACTTTAATTAACAGAACACTGCCTTATAGGTCCTCCTTTCTTTTAAACAAAGGCCTTATGTTTTTAATTTTAACAAAACACTGCCTTGTAAGACTTAATTCTCTCAAAGAACTGTCAAAAAAAAAAAATTGGGGGGCAAAAGTAATTCCAGCGACAGTAATTCAACACTGGGAAGT
Source organism: Spergularia bocconei (assembly GCA_963457585.1). Taxonomy (NCBI): domain Eukaryota; kingdom Viridiplantae; phylum Streptophyta; class Magnoliopsida; order Caryophyllales; family Caryophyllaceae; genus Spergularia; species Spergularia bocconei. Next base: position 24,192,625 of record OY734951.1, read on the forward strand.
TGATTTTGTCGCCATGTTTCATATTTTGGTAATGTTTGAAAGAAAAGACCTTCAAAGGTAGAGTTTTGTCGGGAAAAAAAGATACAGAAAGTAGTGTCTTCAAAGAAGAAAAGTCATAAAAGGTGGTTTTGTTATAAGGCCAGGCATAGAGTATATAAGGTAGTATCTGAGGCATTCGTAAGCTGATATGGTAGTATCTAAGCTCTTTCAAGTTTCAACATTGTTCGTATCCAAATTATGAAACAAAACCAATTAAAACTTACCATTGGCTTCCTGCAACACGGGGTCAGCTTTCTTCTGCAAATCTGCTTTCACTTTTGTAACATCTTCTTGCGCTAACCGAAGCTCATACTCACACAATGCCAATTTTTCTTGTAGTGCTTGTTTCTCTTCCAGTAAGGTCTGAGGGTCGGCAACTATTACATGCATCGAAACAGAATGGTTACATGTTACGTACACTGACAAATTCCAGTAAGCAAGCATCAAATCTTGATACACTTTGACATATCCATCACAAACACGTATCTTGTCGAACGATGTACTTAACTCAGATCCTCTATATCAAGCTAGTATTTCATAAATACCAGTTGGTCGTTCAGGTTCCAGTTAAGGTAAACTGTAAACAGCCTCTTTGTTACTGAAAATGATTGGCTGAGTACGTCAGAAAATCTCATGCACCACTTGTAAGGGATGCACCTCAACTTACAACACTCGTCTACACACTTAACCCTAGTTTGTGAGTGCTAATTTCACCAAATAAAGCGCAAATGAATGCACATTATGCCTCAAACAACAAATAAACTCACCATAATAACGCCAGTGTTTGCCACTCTCACATCTCCTAAACGCCAACCTAAACCATAATCAACACTCGTCCACACACTTAACCTCAACGTTCTGACTTGTGAGTGCGGATTTCACCAAATAAAGCACAGATGAATGCACATTTTGCCTCGAACAACAAATAAACTCACCACAACAACACGAATATTTGCCACTCTCACATCTCCTAAACTCCAACCTAGAATAAGACTCCAACTCATAACTCATCCACGCCCTAATTCCTACGATTTCAAGTCTCAAACTAACTCTACTTGTCCAAAACCTACTCTTTCATTTCGCCGAATAACATCACATCTGAACCTCCACAGTTCACTCACATTGCCTCCAACAATCAACCAAATCATCAAATCACACACAACAACACAATTCTCAGCTCCAATTCCTCCAAATTCCCCTAATTTCCGCCTCGTTTCGGAATTCACACCAACAACTCAATCCAAAACAACCTTCCAATCACAAACTCCACCATCAAAACTTCCAAACATACAATTCTTCGCAAAATCATACAATATAAACAATAATACAGATCCAAAAACATCATATCATACAAATCAAATGCATAATCACAACACTAATTAATTAAAACGAATTAATCGAAAAATCGCAATTAAAAAAAGGAAGAGAGAGAGAAACCTCGAAGAGAATTAAAGCGAGAGATCTGATCAGGAGGAAAATGAGAAGGATTAGAGAAGAATTCTTGAAGACGAATAGCGTGAGCATCTCTACCGTCATCAAGAAGCTCCTGTAGAAGCTCGAATGCCGTTAATAAGTAATTCTCCTCTAATAAGAAGTTCACCACGCAATTGCACAGTGACGACCTTTCCACATCCATTTTGTTTCTATTTTTAGAAGTTGATCGGAAATCGGAAATTTTTATATTAGTGATTGATTGTCCGCCATTGTTGTTGTTGATTGAAGCTTTTTTCTTTTATTTTCTGAGATTGAGATGATCGTCGAAGTTGGGAGATTGAGGAGGAGGAGGTACCGAGGTTGGTGATGATGATTGACGACGCAGTGTGTGTGTTCAAAGTAAAACGTGAGCGTGACGCTTCTCGGTTGTGTGATCTCCCCTTTGCCTGCACGCACTCTCATGCTACTTACTTACTAATTCACTAATTTATTTCCTTTTTTTTTTGTTTTGAGAAAGAAATTACTAATGATAAAGTAAAAATAGAAATTACTGCTCGTAGTAATAATTTACTAGTAGTTGTAATAAAATTTACCGTTTTTGTATGTGCTTTTTTTTTTTTTTTTTTTTCTCGCAGGAATGAGGTATTAATCTAATCGATATATGGGCTTGAGCATTTCGTGTGTATACGTTGTTGCTTAATTGGTAGAATCACAGTACATATTAATTTTCGCGCGTATGAGCTGCTAAGAATACCGTTACTGTTAAGTTATGGGGGTAATTGTAATGGTGTATATGCATATAATTATCTCTGAACAAGATTGTTGCTCGTTTTAGTGAAGGATTGTAATAAATTGACGCGATCAACTAGTTTGTTAAGTCAAAAGTTACTGAAAGTTTCTAGGTTTTGAATTGATTTCCAGCTGTCATTGAAGCTTCAAGTTAAAAAAACATGTTAGGAAAACCGATAATATAAATCTTACATGCCTAATAAAGACATTAGTAAAAAGAGTAATTTAAACGATGTCTTATCAACGATTTCACATAGGGTTCTCGAATTATGAAAAGAAAAAAAACATATAAAAGAGTCGATCCATTTGTGGTGACCAAAAAGCAGACAGCATTACACAACTCAAAACAGTGGAAATCATCTGAAGTTTCAACTAGAATGAAAGAAAGATGACATGCAGTTTGCAAATTGCATAACATATTAACATACAGCAAAAAACATGATAACGTTGAAGTTTCATGGTCCAGAAAAATTAGATGGATGACACTTCTGTTAAATAACAGCCAGACATTCTTCTTTCGGACTGAACCCCACCATCCCTTCCTAACAGCCAACTTCACCTGTCAACTCCCTAACCTGAAACTGTATATCCCATTCCATCCATTCCATCATCCACTTCTAACCAAATCCAAACACAGTCTATCTAGCATTCGAGTTCAGCCCTGGCTTAGGGAGACTGAGTTCTCAGTTTATATTGTAAGGCGCCTCAGTTTCCCGAAAAACAGGTTCAGCATTGGCAGAGGGAGCAATAGTGCTATGCCCAAACGACAGCCCTGACCAGGTTTCAGTACGATTTCTGGTTCCGCCACTGGTTGTGATGGGTGACAAAGAATTTCAGGCCAAAAGAGGAATTGGGTCAGTTAGAGCAGCTATCAGCAGATATGGAGGGAAGGGTAATCAAGGCACTGGTTTAGAAAGTAAATCTCAAAAGTATGCAACAGACTCAGAGGTAAAAACTTACTGTCTGTGCATGTTTTCACCAGGCTGAACGATTGTTAGCTTTGTTTGTTATCATTTCGTCGTTAATGGGGTTTCAACATTTGCGCAGGAGGGGGGTTCAAAGGCTCAAGAGCTCCATATTGCAAAGACGACATTCGAGAAAATCAATCAGAATACAAGGATGGCAGAGACTGTGAAATCACAAGCTGAGTTTGAGCTTCTGATGGCGAAGAGAACGGTCAGGGAGCTTACTGCGCAGATAGAAAGGTTGAAATTAAAGGCCAAGCAGAAGACAGAAGAGCATCAGGCTGTTCCTGTGCTGAAAAGGGCTGATAATCAAAGTGCACAAATACCTGATATGGAAAATCAGCAGTACAAAGAGATAATGAGAGAACTGGAGATTATGAAGCGGGAAGTCAGTAAGATTAAGCTCGATATAGCACGTGCATTAGAAGAAAAATTCCGTGCTGAGAAGGAAGCAGAAGCTGCTGGCTTGAGACTCAGGTCGTACATGAACACTGCGGAAAAACTGAGGAGAGAAATCGAAGAAGCTAATGAAGAGGAGGTTTTGGTTGAGCTCGCTCAAATTCAGGCACGAAAAGAGCTAGCGGAAATTGAACATCAGAAGAAAGAGGAAGCAGATAACTTTTCATCTAAGATGCAAGAATATAAGAAGAACAAGAAAGTTTTGAAGAACGAGATAGAACAATTAAAACAGCTCAAGGACATACTGGCCATCACCAACTCAGAAGCTGATGTGCTGCAGAATGAGCTGAAGCTGATCAAGGAAATGGACGAGAGGATTGCGAGTAGTAGCAATGCCCAGTCTAAGAGCCCAGAAGTTCAATCAGTCGAGAAAGATCTAGAGGCTGCAAGGAAAACACACGCGTCCATTAAAGCACAAGTGTTTCAAGTCATGGCTGGCATGGATACAGTCAGAATAGAGCTAAACAACATCGTCAAGGAAAAGGAACAGATGGAGAAAATGGAAGCAAAAACAGAAAAGTACATCAAAAAGCTGAATTCAAAACTCCTAAGATCGAAAGATAAGTTAGAAGCTGCTACAGCTTCTGAAGAAAAGGCTAAATCAATGTTACCTAGTTTCACAATCTCTCTACAAGAACTTGAGAAGGTAAAGGAGGCAGTAGAGGAAGAGAAGAAGAGTATTATAGAAGAAACAGCAAGCATCAGGGATGATATCCAGAACACCGAGGCTACAACTGTTTCAACAGAGGACAGGTTCCTGGCTGCTATACAAGAGCTGGAAGCAGTTACAGCAGCTGAAGCAAGTGCTCTTAAGAAACTGAAAACTCTTGCCGAAAGTGCAGTTGTCTCTAGAGCTTCCAAGTATACAGATATTATTACTGTGTCGAAGTTCGAGTATGATTACCTATCTGGATCTGCAATGGCAGCAGAAAAACTTGCTGACAAGAAAGTGGCTGCAGCTCGTGCATGGTCAGATGCGTTAAGAGCAAATGCGAAGGAGATGCAAATCAAAACTGCATTGGCGAAGGGAGAGATGAAGGAATTGAGACTGAAAGAAGAGGAGTTCAATAAAATGGACATATCAGCAAATGGAAGCAGTATAGCTAAGTTGGAGATCCCGGAGCAGAGAGACCCAGACAATAGCAGCATCAAGGGGAGGACATCAATGACAGAAGACAGTTATAACCTGACCACACCGAGGAAAACAACTTTCAGGAAATCTGTTAGCTCTCCGGCTGCAAGACGTCCAATCATTTCCACTTCTTTGACGCTGAAAAGGAAGAAAAAGGGAGTGCGCAAATTTGCAAACTACTTCTCTACCCCACAGACTGCGACTGAGAACACAGTCTCACCAGAAGAGAGTCAATGACGGATAAATAGAAACATTTCAGGATCAGATAGGAGAATCGCAGAGATGCATCACACAACACCGTTCATTCACTTTGAACATAATGTTACTCATGTCAGTAGGAATTTGTGTTGCTTGTAAAGATTTCCAGAGGGTAGTTATTTAGTGTTGATAGATGATATAATAGCATTAGGAATGTTATTATAGCCTCTATCAAGTATGAGTCTTTCATAAACCTCACAGGTATTGTTTTCTAGTCTTGATATCTTCTGCCATTTCTTTATTCAGAATGCTCTAGGTTGAATGCCTGATAGCAATGAACTTCTACACACTACTTCTCACCAGGTCCTCGCCAAACATCGGGGAAAAAGAAGAAAAAACTTACCAGGTTTCTAAGTTCACAGGTTAAGAACCCTATGGTAGTCACATTATATGCCCTAGGTCAAGAATCCTATCTAATCACATTTTGTATCACAACATCGCGTCAACACGAGAGTATCAGCATGCAGTGCCAAGAAGAGACTTGAAAAGGGCATAACTGCAGTTCCTCCATTTGCAAACAATACACAGTAGAGAATCGACTACTTATTCTCACCATCCATAGCATCTTAAGGCCATTACACTGTTTTGATTCGTTCAACACCAAAGCACATGGGAAAGACAGGCTCATAGTATATCGAGGGGGAGAATAAGGTACACAGTTGCATTTCACGATAAAATCATTAGTCAGAATGTAATGTAGCAAAGGAAACCAAGTCGGAACATGCTAAGCAAGTCAAATATGTATGCGGAATACTGGCAAACAAAGAAATCACCTTTTGAAACTATAGGACACAGGCAACTTACTACATGAACTATAAACACCAGATATAAAGGGATCACTGTCGGCACTTTCGATAATACAGCTGAACTACATGAACAGGTGAATTCATTCATAAGCCAAAATGTTACATTTTGATGGAAGTCACATAACTACTACAGTACATTGTTGGTAAGAAGTTGTCACTAAGGATGTCTAAGACCTTTCTTTGCATAAACCTAGGAGTAACAACTAAAAGTATGAAAATCAAAGATGTATAACATACATAAAATTAACAAGATTAGAACTACGACATAAAGGAAACATGACATACGAACAGAATTACACAAAGGATTCTATATATCTTACTCGGAAATCCTTTTTCAAGAGCAGAAATTCCTTGCAGCTGTGGGATTTATCATTGCTTACTGTGTAACACTTTCTGACAAAATTACCGTTGCAGCATTTGTTGTTGTTTGGACCTGAGGAGGCAATGAAGGTACTGAAGGCTGGGTTTTGTATATTTGTGCATGCATAGGATCTTCATATTCACTGACGTAGTTTGTGTTCTCAAAAGGCGCAACAGCAACCGGCTGAGGTGCAGCCGGGGGAGGAAAAGCTACAACTTGGTGGTGATGGTCATCGGTGGATACAGTCACCGGCTGGGTCACCACAGCAGTTGGCTTGCACACTGTAGCAGCATATTCTGGTGCCGCAGCAACAGGTTTATATCCTTCATAGACCATCTGTGAAGCAACCACAACTGGTTTTGACGCAACTTGGGGTTGGCTAGGAGTAACAGTTTGCGGAGTAGCCACAGAATATTGCATAGACATATCATATGGGTTTTGTGCTTGGCCAACAGCCATCATATACACTGGATATGGCTTGTTTATCTGCTGGTACTGCATATGTTGCTGGGATTGGACGTACGGCTGATACATTGTGGAATAAGACGCAACAGGTACTGAACTTGGATAATATTGGTTAACATAATGGGTTTGGGGACCTGGGTGGTGATAATAGTGTTGTGGGGGTGGGGGTGGGGGTGCTAGTGGGGGAGATGGGACTTGTGGGGGATGATCCGTTGGTTTGGATATTATATATCCAGACACCTGAACTGGTGTCAACATATCACTCCGAGCAGAACGATCAGAACTCATGCTTTCGTGCTCGACAACATTAGCAGAAACAGCTTTCACCTCAGGGAATCCTGATGCATCTTGGTATACAATTGCCTGCTGGCTAAAGTTTGGACTGGGGATGCTGCTGTCACTGTACCATAAAAAATAAACCACAGCACTCTAAATTAAGAACGGCAATTCAGAAAAAGAAAGTGCTTAAAACTAAAAACACAACATGCAAAGTTATAAACTTCCAAGACACCAAAAAGTTCAAAATTCAAGTGTGGGCATCATAACAGAAATTTTAGGACAAAGAAAACTTATAAGGTTCTGTCTTGTCGATGACCTATCATTTAAATACTCAGGTTAGGTCCTACATGCCTCCGTGCCTCTAAATAGTACGGAGTATGTGTAACTAATAGATAGATCATACGCAAAAAAAAAGTACCCGTAAGAGTCACCAACACGCTTAATCTTCATAGTAACATGCCAACATGGGAAAGTATCTTCTGCTTTTTTTCCACGAGATTCTCTCTAACTAATGAACTTAATGAGGAGCGTAAAATGCAGGACCGACATTATACTCAGTTTCCCACAAGAAATTCTCAGAATGATGAAACTGGTATTCCATCTAACTAGATTTCCCCTCCTCGGCCATCAGCCACATCAAAATTATTAGTATCACCAAATGGATAAATACAGCCTCAACATCAACTTCTCCCAATCCACAAATTCATATTCATACAATACCAATATAACTGAACCCGTGCACTCAAAAAAAATATAACTGAACCCGCGACCAAACTTCTGTGATTATATACCCCCCAATAATTGGAAATATCTTTCGATGACAGCAATACTCGAGCTACAATAAAGGCAGGCCACGCACCAACTAGCCAAAAGATTATAGAATCATTTAACGTAAAGACCCATTTCAACCAAATTTCCCACAACCTTACAATCCTCCACTCTATCACAACCATTTTCTATCAGCTGTCACCCTACCCCGACATAGACGAAAACCCAACTAACCGGCCAACTCTATCGTATCAACAATCCTCGTCAATCATCAATCATCAATCATCAATCTCTTTCCTTTCTTGCATAAAGCACAATTCAACTCATACATATCACTAAATCTTCCAAAACCAAACCACCAAAACTTCAACCATTGCGAAATCGATCCAATTGCAATATACACAAGCACACAACATCTTAGGCTACATAAAAGGCCAAAAGCCCCTACTTTACGACACAACACAACATTACACATTTACACCACACTAAGCTTCAGCTTAATTTCTTTCCTCATTGGCGTAAACATGAAGATACAACAGAAAGTTACAAACTTTCCTATAGTCTACTACCAACATTAACCATATCTTATACAAAATCATGAAATAACTCATAAAAATCCAATCTTTCAAAATCAAAATTAAACAAAAATTAATCAACATTAATATACCTGCCCAAGGAATCAACAGACGGAAGAACAACCTTAACATCCTGAAACTGGTGGGCCCCAAGAACAACACCCCCACTATCATCTCCACTACCTCTAACCGCCGGAGAATACGAAGACGAACTGGTGGACCCAAAAGAAGAATTATCCCTATCCCTATCTTTCTCCTCAACCGCAATCGACTCCGGCAACGACGTACCCGAATCACCCAAACCCGACCCGGATTTCACCCCGGCACTCCGTAACGCATCAATGAACCACCCCTCCGTCTTCGGGTCATGGAGGAGACCAACACCAACGTTGGGGAAGAGGAAGAAGCGTATACGAGAAGGAGAAGAGGAGGAAGCGAGGCGGTCGTATTCGTCAAGCATGTTGGAAAGGTCTTCATCGGTGGAGATGGAAATGAGGGAGTCGAGATCGTGATTAGGAAGCTGGTATTTGACGGTGAAGGTGGATGACGGCGTTGACGGTGGTGGGAATTGGAGGGTTTTGGTGAGGTGAGCGGTGAGGGAAGAGAGAGAGACGGCGGTTTTACGGTTGACGGCGACGAGACGTGTTTCGCCGCCGGCGTAGCAGAGTGATTTGTCGTGTGGACGGGGGATGATGTGGCCGCCGTAACTGCACATTAGTCGGAGTTTTTCGCCGGGGCTTCCCGTTGACGATTCCATTTTGGGAGGAGAGAGAGAGAGGAGAAAGATGGGTTTGCTAATTATGGCGCGGTGGTGGAGTTTTGTTATTTGATGCTTTTTTTTTCTGAGTGAGTGAGTGAGTTACCCGGTTTTGTAGCTTCTGGGATAAGCTAAACGGAAATGGTATCTAAAGAGAAGTGTAGAATGTTGGATTAAGACTAGTACGGGTTGGTGGTGTCGTGGCGAGAGACCAGATAAAGTCGAGTCGAATCGGAATGATAAAAAAAGGTGGAGTTGAGTATTCAGAATTGGGAAACAAAAAGGTCGAGTTGAGTTGAGTTGAGCTTGTATTGGGTGCTTGTATTTGGTGACAATCTCAATTACTTTTGGAATTTTTCTCTGTTTGATTCTGTTTTATATGAAAAGTGAGAGAGAGTAAATATGAGGTCGTTTTTTTTTCTTTGGAATGCGTTAGTTACATATGTACTCGTATGTCAAGTTGACAAATAAACTATATATGTCGTGATTTGTAGTTTAAAACAATGGAACATGCTTAAAAAGGGTTGAGGATGGTTGCTTGGTTTGATCTCGAGTTAAGTTGCATACTTGCATGGCTAATTTGTTAAGATCTTAAAGCCATATTGGAGCTTAAATGAATTGAGTTTCCCGTCTTTTCACCAAATTTTGATAGAGGAGGTCTCGAGATACTCACCAATCATCAAAGCTTATTTTATCCTCGCTAATACGAACTAAATTGGCATAATGTGAATGTAGCCAAGGTATATGTGACCTAAAAGGAAATGAAAAGACATACTAATACATTACGGAATAATTCTCCCATGACCTCAAGTTTGACCGAGTTTTAGTTCCCTATGTCTTGAGCTACTTGCATGTTAAGATGACAATTATACTAGACCAGTCGATAGTCTAGATACTACTCGAATATCGTTGTAAGATTTTGATGGATCTAGGGGTGAAATTTCATTAACTCAATAAATATTACATTACACTAACAAATGTTCGATATTTCTACGATCTACCCATTAAATCGATTCCACGGAAATAACACGATAATAAAAAAAGACGTTTGTAGAAAGAAATTCCACACACTTTGGCAAGTCCAAATACTGTTTAAATTACATAGACCAGCCCAAAATAAGAAAAAACCAGCCCAAAAAAATAAAAATCCACCTACGAAAAACCCTAAACCCCTCCCCTACTCATATCTTCACAATTACGCCGTTCATTCGGAATCATTCCAATTCCTTTCATCCCTAATTTCCAGAGAAGAGAGAAAGATGAAGTACAACCCAAGAGTATCAAGCTCACGGCGAAAGAGTCGTAAAGCACACTTCACAGCACCATCAAGCGTACGGAGAGTAATAATGAGCGCACCATTAGCAACAGAACTCCGTAACAAGTACAATGTCCGTTCTATCCCTGTCCGCAAAGACGACGAGGTCGTAGTAGTGCGTGGTACATTTAAAGGACGCGAGGGTAAGATCGTCCAATGTTACCGTAAGAAATGGGTCATCCATATCGAGCGGGTTACCCGGGATAAGGTTAACGGGTCTACCGTTAACGTTGGGATTCATCCGTCTAAGGTTGTCGTTACGAAGCTGAAACTTGATAAAGACAGGAAGTCGTTGTTGGAGAGGAAGGCTAAGGGTCGTGCTGATGATAAAGGGAAGGGGAAGTTTACTGCTGATGACGTGGCTAGTGGGGCCTCCCTTCAGGAAATTGATTGATTGATTATGTTTTTGTTTTTTTTGTTATTATTTATTCTTAATTTTATTGTTGGTATATTTTGGTATTTAGGGATTTTGGATTTTTAGAATGTTTTTTGTTAGAATTTTGATAAGTGATAATAATAATAGAAATTATTTTGGTGTGATTTTGTGGTTTTAGTTGATGAGAAATCAGAAATGTGATACAATTGGTTGTGTTTTGGCTGAGTTTATGTTTTGGATGATTTGATTATATTGGTATGAGATTGATGATGTTGTTTGATGAGAAATATGATAGGGATGGTTAAGCGTGATGGTTAAGATTAGATTATTGCTGAGGAATGAGGATCAAGGTCGACCTTCTGGTTAGGCCGTTAGGCTTAGGGCATTAACCCTGTCTTGCGGGTTGTCTCGAGTTCAGGTTTTGCATTTTGTTTGTCGCAGTGGATTTGTTTTTCCCAAATGAAATGCTTGTGTTTGTGTTTTTTTTGTTCTGTTGTTGAATTGTATCGGATTTAAATAGGAAATCGCAATTGCATTCATCTGCATCTCTGATAAAGATTGTTCCTTGGCCAGTGTGTTTGATATCTTTCTCGTGAGTCGTGACCGCCTTGTCGTGTATTTTGAACTTGCTGGGATCGCAATTGCATTTTCTTGTTTGTTTCACTGGATTTCATTTTCTTAAACTGGTACCGCACCTTTGGTTTATGTGAACACTGGATGCCTAAAGAAGTTGACTTGAGTGGTAGTCATCATTAGCTCTGGGTGTTCCTCTGCTTGCACCCCGTTTTCGTTTAGTTATTCGAGTGGTAGTCATCCTTGGTTAAAAACGTCTTCAGCTGTCATGAACTTGGCACAAGTGTGGCTGTCTCGTCTCGTGTTCTTGATTTCTCATAAGCTCAAAGCTGCCCGAGTACCACATACGCACATTTCATTTCATGTCGTGTTTGCAAATGTATTCGCATCTTTCACCCAAACGTTGCTACCATGTCTCAAATTATTGCATCTTTACGTGATACTGAAGGTGTGCTTGGTTGCTTACAATGATAAGAGTATTGGCAAGAAGCCAATTATGATAGGGAAAGACGAGGTACTATCTCGTTGACAGGGCAATCAAAATCGAGAGGATACTCAATCGTATAATTGATTAATCGCGTCTAGTTGAAAGATAGAAACGAATGGTACAAACTACCAAGTATAATGCATTGGTTGAAAAATAGAATGCAATTTTTCCAATTAAACGTAACAAAGAAGCAAGTTCAACAACCAAAGTATTACGGTCGTCACACTCTAATTATAGGTTACAACCCGGTTCCGCGGATCCTTTTTCTTCTTAAACCCGAATATATCAGATTTAATCGTTTCCCAGTCCGACCCGGATCCGAACCCTTGCCCGTACCCAAACCCGACCCCAACACCACACCCAACACCAAATCCAAAAGCGAGCCTGAGATGATTCCAAGGCCAAGCAGAAAACCCAGCTCCACCCACCAACCCGAACCCGAACCCGACTCCACAGCCCACCCCAGCTCCAGTACCCGGGCCCAATACAAACGTTTCGGCGGCGTTTTTGCGGTGATCGGAGCCGAATAGCTCATTGGGTGAGAAACGTTTCTCATCAAGCCGCCATTTGTTGGTCTTGTTTTTCTTGTTGTCTTGATTCCAGTTCCAGAATGTGTCAGATGGCTCATCTTGTTTGAGAAGCTTCAATCTTTCTGTGACCGCATTCATGGCGGATTTGATGGGGTAGATTTGGTGTGGATAAGATGGGGGTGAGATGTGAGGTTTGTGGTATACTATGCGGCTATGCGCTGTGTTATGGTGTACGAGTATTGGTGTGAGCCGCGCTGTAATGAAGTGGGTCCAATTCGCGACAATGGTACCGTCCGAATTCGAGTCGAGTATAATAGCAAATGACCGTAAGTTTATCCACACCGAATCGCCATTCGGGTTGGATAAAGGGGTAAAATGTGGGGTTTGTGGTATGCGATGTGTTGTGTTATGTTGTGAGCCGCGATGTATAAAAGTGGTCGATAAATTAGTTTCGTTCTTGACATTTGGTCGAGTATGGACTTGAGCCGAGTAGATTGCACAAGGCGGTAAAGTTTCTCCGTGAGTTGATAGAGTTTTGAGTCTTCCAACACTGTTGTGTTTTAAAAGGTTCGAACTCGTGAGTTTTAGTTAAATTTGGTTGAATCTCGTACCAACTCAACCGAGTGTTCATAAGTCATGGTTATAATGTTATTTAAAAATGAAAATCGTATGATTCAAAAGTTTCACTATCACATCGAGTTCACCTTAGTAGCACGACTCACACTCCACCTATATAGCGAATTTGAATCAGACTGAAGCAACAAATTTTACACAATGCGAATAACGCTTGTGTTAACTAAAGATTATAGGATCTTTATGTTCGAAATTAAGTTAAGGTCACATGACCTTTATATTTCAAATTAAGTAACCATGTTTTAATTTTCAAGCGATTGTGTTTTGTTGCATATCTATGCCCATGCTGGTCCATAATTTTTGGTGTAGTTGAGTCGAAGTTTCTATCGGCTTGACAAGATGACGACCAGTTTGGTCAAAATCCCTAACAAGACGAGTCAATGATCCGAGATGGCTCAATAATGCTAGACAATTCTTAAGTCAATATTGAGTTATTGAAGAATACGTCCTTGTGCTAGATGATTCGTTTACTCTTTGTGTGACCGTCGATTTTGATGCCCCTTTTTTTACTTCTATATATCACCATCGAAAACAACCTCGTGCTATCGTGTCGTATCACCATTAACATGTATAGAGTCAACTTTCGATAACTCGTCCTTACACGGGGTAGTAGTAATGATCAATAAAAGTAAAAGTTGTTTCTATCTAGTTAAGAAAAAGCTTAAAAGCTCTTCTAGACTATCAAACGACTAAGATTTAATTGATCACAAGATACGAAATACCTACATCCAAACTATCAGTCTATTACACATGTAATATATATCTCGTTTTCTACGATTTTGGAGCATAGTGAACTAAGTCAAACAAAGAATCGTCATACAACTTTTTAATTCAAAAATTTACTCCCAAAACAAAACTTGATTATGCGTACAAACAACAGAAACTGAGAAACCTCTTATCATACACCCAAAATTTGACTTCAGAATTTTAATTTACTAGAGCAACACATCATCTCATACGATTTCAAGTTTTCAACAGAAGCATATAAAATAAGCTTCTTTCAAACCGGCTTTTGTTGACATTTTCAATGCTGACCCATTTAGAAGCTAAGGTCCAACATTGTATACTCAGCATTTATAAAGTCTACAAATAACATTTGCTTAGTAAACTCACATTCACTCTTCTATTCATCACATATATATATACCCGCATTTTTGGGCTTCTAATCACAAGTTCATCACTACAACCTTAACTCTCTATCTCCTCCAACCCCATTAATCCGCCTAGCGATTAGACTTTTTTCGGCCTAATCTTTTTTCTTTTTTTACGAGAAATAATCGTTACAGATTTAGTATTTTATAATGGAACTGCTTTCAAGGCCGTTTAATGGCAAAAACTACTGGAACAAGAAGGGGTACAATCTCTTAGACGGGGCGGTCCAAACTAGGAGGAACATGCCCGTAATACATTTAAAAGGTAACGATACGTACAACTTTACCACGAGAACAAAGAGATTTTGGAGAATTAAAAGAAATACAAGATTGTTGAGGTTGAAGAAGGTGATTTGTTCACCAAAGACATTGTGGCAAAAATTCAAGAATGGTTACATAAACATGATGTTACGTATGGCGGGCGATTCAGGGAAGATAAATGGTGGTAATGAGTTTGGAGGGAAGAGGATCTCACAAGCTAGGAAACTTCAAGTTAAGTACAAGAATATTGATGATTTTGAAGCTAGGCTTGTTCTTGAGATTTACAAGGCTTTGAGCACTTCTAGGGGTTTGTCTGAAATCGCTTAAATAATCTTGATGCTAAATTCTGGATGCAAGTCCAGCAATTCTTTTGTTCCCTTTATATCTTTTGGTTTGTAACTTGTAAGTTACTGTTCTCCAACAATTTCTTTAACTTATGAGATCTTATGGAGCAACTGTATATAAAGTTCAGTATAAACATGAATGTTTTTACGAGACTTATAATTAATTTGCATTCTGATTAGTTCGCAAGTTGTCATGTTTGGTAAAAGTAACTGTTATTAGCGGCCCAGTAGATCGATATGACTTTTGGTACATAGTCGATGATGTGTCAAGTAGGAAGTAGCTACTCACTGGTAAACTCGGCTTTAAACTAGAGGAAAAATTTTAAACAATAAGGTAATTTCGTAGAATGGTGATGAGTCCTCCAACAATTTTCAAGAAATGGTACACTACTAATCAATAAGAGATACCGCCTTGACATACGAGTTTTAACAAAAAAAATCATTTTAACAAATTCCACCAGCTTGACAAGTTAACATCATTACGAAAAATTCTAAGAATTATGATTGTCTGAGAAAAGAAACGGAATTCTACTGAAACGACCATCACTGTGAGGCGAAATTTGTGCTTTTACTTAATTAAAAAACGAAAAAAAAAAGGTGCAAGTTGTTGGGCTTGGATATGCAAACCAAACAGGCCACCAAACTCAAAACAAGGCTAAACCATACGCAACCAACATGCACACAAATGCAAAATCATAGGACTAATCTGTTTCAGGTACACTAGCCAGTTGGTTACAATTGTGAGTGACAAGCAATACAATCTCATGATTACATTGTTTGTTAGCCTTCTCAACTTTTCTTCCAAATTATTAATTTTTCTTATCTAAGCTCAAAAACTCAACAAAAAAAGCTCCAAAATCATCATGATTGATCCAACAGTTGAACCAAATCTTGAAGCCTCCTCCAACCCTCTTCTCCTTCTATATCAAGCAACTTTATACTATATAGTTCACCATGAGATATAAACACACTTATGTGTATAATGTATTTAAGGTAGTCCATGAATCATTTGAGCTTATATCAAACATTAGTAACTATAGTAATTAGTACATAATTGTATATAAATGTTTTGAGAGAGCATGGATAATAATGATGATTATGATCCTAATTTTTCATACCTTAACACTAATACTACTACTACAACCTCTTTGTTTAGCCCTTCATCAAGTACATCCTCTCCTTCCACACGGGCGGCCGAGGATGACGTGGCAGCCGAGACCCGTCTCTATAGAGCGCGGCTTATCCTTGAAAACCACCTCTACGACGAGCTCCTTAGCAGGTACAAGCTAGCAATCACGCGCCTACGTGAGCTCACAAGAGAGGCTAATGCACTCCAAGAAGAGAATGCGTGGCTCAAGTTAGCCAATGACCACCTCAATAGCCGTCGAACCGGCCTACTTTCATCGTTCGAGCCACCTAATAATGATCACAATGTGGTCGGTAATGGTAAGAAGAATGATATTGTTGGTAGTAGTAGTCCAACAAGTGTGATAAATATTAATGATGATCATGATCATGAAGAAAGAATGGTTTTACTGCCTAAGAGTATATCTGTTCGATCTCCTGGATACTTCAAGCTCACGACTTCACCTCCTCCTGAGGTTGTATCGAAGTCCCCACGTCCATCTCAAGAAATTATCGGAACAGTGAGTTCTTCTTTTCTCTTTAACCATAATCTTAATAAGAGGTCTCGAGTTTGAGTTATGAAAATGTATTCAGGGCGTGTGTTGGAACTTAAAATGAACCAGCTGAGTATTGTTGACGAAATTGTAACTAAGATTGCAATTCACACAAATCTATAATTTTGAGGTGGGTTTATTATTTGGTCTATTATTATGTATTGGTAAACCAAAATTTAATACAATCCTAAACATCACTGATTAGTCGTCACAAATTACGTAAAATAAGTCGTATTATCGATTGTAATACTGTAATTATCTTCAGCCCGATATATAATAAGGTGAAAAAATGGCATTTCTCTTGTACGAATTAATCGACCAATCGAAAATTACAAGTATTGTTTCTTTTTAATTTTTTGGCATGGCAGAAGCTGAGGGTGCGAAGAGATGTAGAGAAAGCAATAGAATTGGACGTGTTTAACCAAGGGATGTACAAGACAGAGTTGTGTAACAAGTGGGAAGAGACCGGCACGTGCCCTTACGGCGAAAACTGTCAGTTTGCCCACGGTGTGCCGGAGCTCCGGCCAGTTATAAGGCACCCACGGTACAAGACCCAAGTGTGCCGCATGATCCTAACCGGTGTCGCGTGTCCCTACGGCCACCGTTGCCACTTCCGTCACTCAATGTCTTCAACCACAAGCTAATAAGACTTGGCTAAAATCACAATTCATTAGTATATATATTTACTTATTATTCTTTAATTCGTGTTTATTGTCAAAATAAAGTCGGAGATCATGTGGTATTATTAGATACAAAGAAACATGTATGTAAAAGGTAATCTTGTTCATTTAATCTATGTCACAGACAATATTGAGAAGCTTGTGAATTTGAGAAGTTTATAGGGTGGTACTCAAATCAATAACACTTGGATGCGAATATGGTTGTTAAAGTTGCGTAACAAATCTAGGTGTGTGTACACGATGACTCTTAATAAATTTGGTGGAAATAATTTGACACTAGAACAGCGTTTGTGGTTCTCATGTGTCACATATTATTCGATGAACACGTATTTGAGTGAACCCTGTAAAGTTATAAAAGCAGCTCAAAAGAGATAAAAGTAATAAAGGTAATACAACAACGCAAAACAGAGACGTATCACACACCTTCATGACACTCCTGAAAGAGAATCAGATACTGATTATTAACGTGATAACAACACATTCGACGATTTGAATTTCTCCTGAATTAAATGATTCTTCAAAACTCGAATAATTTTTACAGGTCTTAACTCCAACCTTGATTCATAAAAAGTGCTATACACAATGAGAAAAGTAATGCTTTGCTTCTATGATCGATCAAACATTATGATGAGTTATCTTTTCATGGAGATATGTATTTGTTATTTTTCTCAAGATATATGCTTTTGTCATGAAATGAAATAAGAATTTTGATTGGAGATTCTTATCAAGAAGTTAATAAAGAGAGATATGGGCCAACGTACTTGTACACATATTGCTAATCACCCAAAAAGGAATGATACGCGCTCCACCAATTTGGGAATAGTCCAATAATTGATGGGCCTACAACATGACTGATGGGCCTCCTTCTTCCCTTCTCTCTTTGAGTGATTGACCCTATAAATTCTTAGGGCATAGGCACATGTGAATTACGACAAAATGCATCAAGAGATAAAACTTGTTATGGGGTTAGGAGAAAAGGTTCCATAAGGATAACAAATGTAGTCATGTCTTGTATTAAAACCATGCACTCGAAAACTCGACCGAAACATGCGAATTCTGTGTTAGTATTAGTTATGGTCGAAAGCTTAAATAATCGGCTAAAACATAGCTAGAATCAAGTCAGACGTCATGAATTACTCATCTTAGGAGTCACAACTCACAAGACCTAAATGAGAACCATATTTCTTTCTGATATTTTGTATCGGTACTTTCTTACATATACGAACAAATTAAACGTTAAGACATTTCGATTAACGAATGGAATAGTTCCTTTATACTTGAACTTCGAATAAATAGGGACACTATGCATGAATGCATTGGTTCCAATTTTTCGTGGATGCCCCCTGACGATGCTTTTGACCAAGAGGAATAAGAGTGGGAGGTATAGGGGGATGACACGTGGAATATCAAAATGTCCAAAAATCATGATGAAAATTGAAAGATCACCTTTTAATTAATTTTGCCATATACAATGGTAGCAACAAATTACTACCCCATAAAGCAACAAAGGTCGACCATTGTAGTCCGCCGTGAATGGAAAGTTTTTAAGATAAGGCTTTTGTGATTAGGGTGCCTCAAATCTTTCTCCATCCTTCTCTATGCTTTATCACATTCCCAACTTGCAAGATTCATCGAACAAACTCGTTTCGCATAAACAGTGTTTGGGTTCGTAGTGGCCCCCCTTCTGTACTTGATGTTGCTGCCTCAAATACTGTGGCTGCTTTTGCGTAAAGAACTTATTGCGTCTTGTTCATTTTTGAAAAAAAAAAATCACTAATTAACATATCATTTCATAATGAAGCTTGTAAGTCACAATTTTTATTTTTTGATTGAGATATCTAATTTGCATACATGAAATTGGATCTTCATGATTGACACTAAAATCTCAGACTTCAAATTCCGAGAGCCTTTTTCTTTCTCAAGACTTCAAGTCATATGTCATTGGTTGAGACTCAACCATCGACTTAGCCTTTTGATTGAAAATTCGAGATGTTATTTCCGTTTCCGCAAGTTCTTAGTTTTGCTCGATGCTTTGAACAGAAAAAAACAAAATGGCTTGTCAGAGAAACACCTAGTATGTAGCTAGTGAGGAATCAAGACTTCAAAGATGTTGCAACAATGCAACAGACAAGACATTGAGATCAGATCGATACTAGACATCTTGATTTGATTTCATAAGTATCATAACTAACCCTTGGTGTATCCAACAAAGAAGGAGAATTATCGATCAAAAGTGTATCTGACCATATTCTGAGATAGAGGAGCATTCCCTATCAAACTACGTTCTGTTTACTTCACAGAAATTCGAAGGAAGAAGTAGATATTTGGTTCATTCCTTAAATCTAAACGGTTGATACTTAAATGCATGCAATTCGCTGGAATGCTAATGAACCATTTCAACCAAATAGTTAAATCGATGTTTGTAACCTGATTACGACGATTTTATATATCTTTGATAGAAACGCTACATAATAGTTCTGATCATATATATATAATGATAGTGTTATTATTTACTCAACTCCAAAGTGTGCACATATTGCAAAAAATAGTGGCTAGTAGCCTAGTAATGTATTGCACTATCTTGCATATGATGGAGATGGACAAGAATATGTACGCGTGTTTGATTGAGACACCATTTAGGTTCAAGGGGGAAGAATTAAATTCATAAAATGAGCTTCGGTGAAGTCGACAATAAGTTTAGAAAACCATGATACATTGCACAATGCTATAGTCTCATGAGTCATATGATTTTGTTGCAACCCCTTTGAGAGTTCTCTAGATATTAAAAGCTGTATAGGCTAACTTTTTGTTGAACATAAAGTCTAGGTTAAGGATATCACGGTCCAATTAAAATACGATGACAAACCACACAAATCACTTGGATTACGGCTTTGATTTGCACACCATATACATTTGTCAACGTCTTAGCTTACTTTTGTTTTTTCCCGTTACAAAGAGGAGCAAGCCCTGAAAACAAGAAACTAAGTAGCAACTAAACGAGGTCTCGACTCAATGATGAATATTTAACCTTTGAAACTTAGTAGATTGACAAAACATGCAGTAAATTTTATTTACTGAAGCATGCAGTAGGGTTTCTGACAAAGCATTGCAAGAAAGGAAGATCAGGAGATAAATTAAACCATGTGGATCTTTAAAGATTAAAAAATTGGTTTTTTCCTGATAAGTTTCCTAGAAAGGAATATAATTAAGATATGTGTTATCCTCTTTAGGAAGGTGCATTCACATTATTGTATCTGATATGACCTAGTGTCATCATACACACAAGACTCCCTAAGTCCTACCCCTATAAATATAGGGTTCTGTAGTGTAAGTCTCCACAACAAACCAATAAAAACCCACAAACAAATTAAAACAGATCAGAAAAGCTGAAATCTTCAAGGTTGTGCTGATCATTTTGATCATGTTGATTATTATCATCCTCATCCCAAAGACATGCCTTTAATTTTGTTGACTTGCCCTTAAATTGTAGGGTATGTATTAAGAGAGGAGGCAGTGGTGAATGGAAGCTGACAGAAGATAGAGAGCACTAAGGTTGATGTGCATTATTACTGCATCTCATTTCCTTTGTGCTCTCTATCTTCTGTCATCACCTTCAGCCCCTCTCTCCTTTTCCTTCTTTCTTGTGTTTTTTTCGTTCATCGTTTTCACATATGACGATTCATGTTAACCTGCCTTACATTGGTTTACGATTAAGCCTTTAATGGTGTTGTTGTTAACTTAGCTTTTGTTGTATGATTCTTTTGTAGAAATGCTTAAAAATAACTGATTTAATAAATACATGTACTGTGAAGTATGTCAGTTAATAGAAGGGGTGATGGATTTGGAAGTTGCTGACAGAAGATAGAGAGCACAGATGGGTGACATGCCTAGAAAATGCATCTCATTTCCTTTGTGCTCTTTATCTTCTGTCATCACTCAACAACCTCTCCTCCAACAAATTTGTTAGTTCAATTATTGTCGGTTTCATGTTAGCTGACCTTAGATCACTTCGGAATAACAAGTTAAGGCTCGTCGATGCTGTTGTATATGATTGTTTAATTTAGTCGGTACATAGTAGCATACATACCTTAAAAATTTACAGAACCTATACATGTTAATATGTTTGGGTAAAATATAATTTCATTGGTGAATTTCCTCTTCATGAAAATGTTTTATTGTTACTGATTTACTGTACTGTACATTTCTTAAGTACACTAAACTTTTTTTTATCTTGCTTTCTTAAAAGTTGCAGCATAGATAGTCAGACTTTTGATCTTTGCAGGGTTTCATGCATATGCTGCTTTAAAATTGAAAGGGATCCCTGATATACGCCCACTATATGAGTTGGATGGAGGACTCAGCACTGTGAATCAGAACAAGGTGCAAAATTAAATTTGCACACAGATAACCATTGTTTATTAGTCAATTATTAGCCATATAATCATATATATACTAGAATGCATATGTGGCCATGTAAATTTTATTTTCGAGTTGTATCTATATATGACGTAATTGCTACCACATATAAACATCATTCTTGCAACAATAATGACATTCTAGTAGTAGTTCGGTTTTGTTCAAGTTCTTACTCAATCATCATACGTCCGTCCTATCTTCGATTCGTATCTATGATGTAATTGTTAATTACCACATATAAACATTATTCTTGCAACAATATTAATGACACTCTAGTATGCGGTTGTTCAAGTTCTTACATATATACTCAATCATCATTATACGTCCGTCCTATCGATCTTCGAATCGTATCTATGTCGTTATTGATTGCTACCACGCTCTCACACACAATAACAACACTACCGTATGTAGTCTATAAACAGTTCCAAATCCTCGAAACAACTAACATGAGCTATTATCAATTATCATAATATGAGCGAACCTCGGTCTATTATATTAATACGAAAAACGACTAGATAGAACATTATTTATGCTTGTACTAGCTAGCTAGTATTTCTGCAGTACAGTGAGATCTATCAAGTGAAATCTGCGACATGCATGTACTTGTTCTGAGGAGCGAGAAACATGCAGAGGAGAGTGACTGTCGGCTGACCAATAAGGGGGTGTTTGTCAGGAAAATCAAGAATCGCAAGTTTTGCACGAATTTGGGTGTGTTATCTGACTGTTCATGTGAAATGCTATGAGAGCTTACCCTATTTAGTCACCCAAGTCAGTTTCCATTTTGAGAAATTGCACAAGGACACTTGAACCTTCTCGTGCTGTTAAGATGTAATTAGTGTATTAAATTGATAGTAGTTGTCGTGTTATTATTGATGAAGGGTGAACCCCTATTTATAACGTTACAATAGCTTGTACCGTAAGGCGGAGATCTACTCCTTATTCCATAATACTATTCCTACCATAGTCTAGGTATTCCCTTCCTAATACAATTTAGAAATACTTCCTAATCCTCTAACACCCCCCCCCTCAAACTCATGGTAACTTTGCAAAAGTTTCCATGGGTTTGAAAATTACAATAATTGTGTAAAAGAAAAAAAAATAATATCCGTAGTAGCTTGATCAACCCGCAATCACTCGTTCATCCTTGTTCAGCATCATTCGGTTTGATGGTACCGAAAAACCAATTTGTTTGTGTGTACGGTTTACTGGACACCGAAAAACCACGTAGTTTGTTTGTCACGGTTTAATGGACACCGAAAAACCAAATCGCACGGTTTGATGGACACCGAAAAACCAAATTCGTACGGTTTAGTGGACACCGAAAAACCAAATTTGTAATTCAGTTTTGATGGAACTGAAGAAACCAACCATTAATTCGGTTTGATGGTACCGAAAAACCAAATTTGTTTGTAGTTGTTTGTTTATTAAGGGTCGAAAAATCGTACGACCGAATCGTAGTAGTAAAGGGTGAACGTAGGAGAACAGAGGAATTTGGGTCAGTTGACTGAATAAGGGGGTAATCGTAGAGAAACTAGCATCATGGTTTTGTTTGATTTGCCATAGGAATTTGGGTAGACTTGTAGGGTAAGAATTTGAGTACGTATTTTATTTTTATTTGGTTAATTTTGTAGCTAAGAAATCAAGAGTATGATAAAGATGATCACTATCAAATCCCGCCGGTGGGCGCCTTAGATTATCAGCCCACCGGCAGGGCAGCGGAAGCAATTTGCAGAGTTCTCTAGGAAAGAGGCTCTGATACCATGTTAAGATGTAATTAGTGTATTAAATTGATAGTAGTTGTCGTGTTATTATTGATGAAGGGTGAACCCCTATTTATAACGTTACAATAGCTTGTACCGTAAGGCGGAGATCTACTCCTTATTCCATAATACTATTCCTACCATAGTCTAGGTATTCCCTTCCTAATACAATTTAGAAATACTTCCTAATCCTCTAACACGTGCACATAAAGTGACGGACATTGTACTTATTATTATGGACTTAAGGGTACATAGTACTTCTACTAGCAGATCACTGCCAGTACGTGGTCTTTAAAATTATCTAGTACCCTAGTTGTGTACTTATGTGTGTTTGGAATAATAATGTATGATGTATATATCGAGCTCGTGAATTGTGATAGCTTGATCACTTTCTTCCATAAGTCGATATCAATGAGCTTAGCTTAATATGATTGTCGAAGAATGTAAAGCCAAAGATGCAAAATGTTGTATTACACTGTGAGGTACATACGTCCGATCCTTTCTATCTTCATAAGCGTAAAACATTCCAACACATCAAACACACCAATTTTGACGAGTCTTTCAATGGACGACGATAGAATGCACCTCAAGTTATACATTTTGTACACCATTGTCCCGGTTGTGAACACAAACCCCTGGTTCTTATAATGGATCAAGCCAACAACTCCTTGTTAGTTGCCCACCATAACTCGGATCAACCAAAGTTTGAGCCATAAGAAATCCAACAAGGAGTAATAAGTTATAATAAAACCGTCTTATGCGAGAATTTTTAGCGGGCTTGATTGTGAATTAACTACCGGTCTACTAAATTGCAATCAACCACTAGTCCATATCTTCAATTCTCCATGCATACATCTGCCAATAATTCATTGATTCTCCATTTCTACGACAATTTCGTTCATCTATAAATATAAGTCCATCACTAATCCAACCTAAGGCAGTTTACGGCCCAATAATAAACAAATTAAATTTGGGTTTTAAGAATTACTAACATGGCACCTCCAGGCCAAGGCCCAAGCCGAGACCCACCACCACCACCACCAGGCCCACCATCACCTGGTCCACCACGCCCACCACCACCTCATGCACATGGCCTACTACCTCCACCACGCCCATTGGGCTCTCCACCGCCTCCTAACCCGGCTTTTCATCCACCTCCGCCAGGCCCACCACCGCCTCGGGGCCCACATGGTCCATATCATCCATGAATTATGAGCTGAGGGCCAAGAAGATGTCAGTGCATACGTACTTGCATCATACTGAGTCAACATAGTAAAGTAGTACACGAGAGCGTAAATAAATCAGTTATGCATGATGTATGTGGTACATGTGCATCAGTGCATGTATTTAGATGCAGTTCTGAAACATTAGTGTGTGTGTGTGTGACGCTTACGTTTTAGAAATCTTGTTTTCTTGGCATGTAATATCTCACTTTATAAAGTGCATCAACTATTTGAGAATTGTCTCGACTTTAAATCTTTATAGTCGTATTATTTACTCCGTATTGCGCAACATCAAATATTAATCACTCATCAATCAAACCAGCACTATGGTTGTCCAACCAATATTAATCATTTTGTGGCAAAGTAGCATGGGCTGCTGCATGCCTCAGTCTTGGGCCTCTTGCGGGAGTGAAGTGATGACAACTGGCCCATTTAGAAATTGGAAGTTTTACCAAACATATCCTCAGAATTGAGCCCAAGGCCGAGATCTGCGAGAGTGAAGCAAGAACGGACACGTCCCTCTTTGGGAGCCCACACACCATGACTTTAATTTCTCTAGGGTCATTTCTCGAGTAGATAAGTTTTTGGTTTAGGCCCTGTTTGATAGGACTTATTCGCAATGGTATTTAGATCAGTTCAGAATCATTAAGATCAGATCAGATCAGTTCAGAATCATTCAGATCAGATCAGATCAGTTCAGAATCATTCAGATCAGATCAGATCAGATCAAATCAGATGGAATTTTTATCAATGTATTTGGCCCATAACTGATGCTAATTCGTTGAAATTCAATCAAAATTTCAACACATTCAGATCAGATCAGATCAGTTCAGAATCATTCAGATCAGATCAGTTCAGATCAGAATCATTCAGATCAGATCAGTTCAGAAAGATGCAGTCCTATCAAACGGGGCCTTACTAGGATTAACTTTCAAAAATGCTGAACACAATCGATCAAGCTAGCAAACTAACATGCGAGTTTACTATACTTGTGGAGTTACGATGAAGTTTAAATCCTGAACCTTAAAGTCAAAGAGGAGGGAATTTCGAGCTTCTGACATCGGTCTTTCTTACTAAGAGTAGAAACACGTACGTCATTATGAGAAAACATGAAAAGAGTCCTTTACAAATATGATACACAAAATGAAAGAGAAGATCAAATACGTTATTTCATGGCACCGACTTTAACAAGTTTCGTAAGCATTTACAACTCTCACACCTCTACAAATCTACATCAACATTTCAACACTCCAACACAACAAGTCCAAATATCAAACCTACCATCACACCAACACTACCTACCTAAGAAGAAAAAATCACCATGGCATATAATAGACCATCCCAACCCGGGCCACCGTATGACCCATACGGGCCGCCACCGCCACCACAAATCTACGGCGCACCAGGGCCAGCATACGGGCCGCCGCCACCGCAAGTCTACGGCACACCAGGGCCCAATTATTACCCATCTCTTAACCAACCCGGGCCTCCACCAGGCCCGCCTTCACCTCCTTATTATCCACAACAAGGACATGTCACTCATCACCACTCCGGGCCACCAGGCCCACCTTATATGAATGGTGATCCATATGGCGGCCCACCTCCACCACCAATTGTGAATCGTGAGCGTGATCGTTACGGCCCATCTACTCCTTGGCCTCACCCTGGCCCACCGCCTCCGCCACGGCCCTACTAAGGAAGCTTGCTTTGGAGTGAAGAGTCAGAAGACCTATCTTTGTGATTCTCATCTTCTCCTACTCTTTAGATTACGAAAACTTATCTAAGAAGTTTCATGTACATGTACTAAAGTTAATTTAGATTACTTATCTAGTACTAGGTTGATTAAGTTTGTGGAACTTTTTTATTTATGTTGATGTTGGTTTTACTTTGATTGCATGTTCGTTGTTATTGTTGATCAAAAGAAATTATTGAAGCAATAAAAAAAATTCCGTTGCCGGGACTTGAACCCGGGTCTCTCGGGTGAGAGCCGAGTATCCTAACCAACTAGACTACAACGGATTAGTGATCATATTAATTGAGCAAAGCTGTATAACCACAATGTACACACTAGAGACGACAATGTACACTAAAGACAATGTTGCGCAAGCGTTCAACACTGACCTAACTACATTGCTGTAATCTAGCTTGTCGTAGAAGACATCTCGTCTACCAAAGTGACCACGTCCATACCAGCGCTCAGTCGAACTCGGATGGCCTCATCGTGGTTTCACGGATATGGAGCTCTAATCGGTTAATCAAACTGATTACACTGTAATCCATGGAGTTCCTGTTTGTCATTCGAGAGTCGAGTGCTCAAGTTAGGCACAAAAGCCTCGGAAAACCAGAAGTGATCACAAAAGGCTTGGAAACTAGTAGAAGTAATCTGCTTCGACATTCAATTCTTATCTGCAAGCGATATACATAAAATGGTTTGGTGTTACAATAGTCAAATAGTGTACAGGCCAACCTCAATCCTTCGAAAATTACATGTATCTATACACCATTTTGCATTTTTGTGTCACAGCTTCGACGATTTATTCTGATATGCTTTGCAGAACACGGCCCTTTGAAACTGAAAAGAAGAAGGGGTGCTCTAGACCAAAACAAATTGGTAAGACATAAATATTGCAGTGAAATGGATCGAAGTTGTACAATTTCCGGTACTTGTGCCCTAATTCTTGTGCTGCATCCGCCCACTCTCCGAGCCAGCAAAAGGATCAAGAATGACATTAATAACAGCAGGTTTTCTAGCTGAGAAGGATTCGTCCAAGGCTGACTTGAGTTCGGCAGGATTCCGGACCAGATAACCTTTTCCGCCAAAAGCTTCAATCAAGACATGGTATTTTGCCTCGTGGACAAAAGAAGTTGGTGCAGGATCATCTTTATGGGGGCCTGTGATCTCTTCAGGGTTCCTGCGGTCACCACCATATACGCCACCATTGTTGAAGACGATGACAACAACTGGCAATTGATACCGAACAAGTGTCTGCACGAATTATGGAAGTGAAATCAGAGATTATGTGCTTTATCACTCAATGATGCAATATGCACCGTTTTCAATAACTCTTATGGTTTTTCTAAGTACACCCAGACGCCAAATGCTCTCATATTTATGAACCATGGTGCTCAAAGATAGGCCACACAAGAATATGGGACAAATATTACCCTGAGTCTATGACAGGCAAACAACCATAAGTGCTAGTCAATGTGAAGCGTGCATCAGTAATCCAAGTTTCTTTCTTTATTTTACTGGTTCACCTCCCAGGCATACTCATCCACCGTTCCAACGTGAAATAGTGGTACAATGAGATGCTACCTAAATAAAGGCAATGTCTCCAAACCACGCATATGGTCTTCCAATATGCACAATGTGTACTAATATGTGCCATCACAATACAGGCTCAAGTCACCTTTCGTCCCCACCTTTCTTAACATACACTAAACAAAGGTCTCCTTTTTTACTCAAGAGCACAATACAGTCATCCAATTCATCAATGTCAACTAAGACAAGCGATCACAAACAGCTCATCATTATTCCACTGCAAGAACACAGGACAGTAAAATTCTTCCAGGACTTCTAAAGAAAGTCGCAGCAACGCCATCCAGCCACTCTACCCATCCCCTTCAAGTAAAAGAACAATTACCACAAATGTGAAGATTCGACACTTGTTCCATGGCATCCAAACATAGAGGGGTATCCCTGATTCTAAGACAGGCAGCTATAAAAAGGTAGAAAGTAGTATTTGGTGAAAGCGAACACCCTGTTAAGGACACAAGGTGAACAATATGTCGAAACTGTTCTTCCTTGAATCCTATCATCTTGGCGCAGAACACAGTAGTTTTTACCTCACACTAGAAAATTTTGGAAAATCGTCCATCAACCTTTGCAGCATAAACTAGGGGTAGCATGACAAGCTAAAAACAAACCAAGGGCTCTCTTAATGTCCCTGCAAACCCACTTATGGTCATCCAAGGAGCACAATGACTAGTTTTCAAATGATGTATGGTTATGTACTTATGTCTGATTTGTGTGACACTGAATCGATGAAAGCTCAATGACTAGTTCTCAAACCCACTTATGGTCATCCAAGGAGCACAATGACTAATATTCAAACCCACTTATGGTCACCATTACGAGTTTACGACATAGAATCACAGAAATCAGACATAACCATACATCACAAGCAAAGAAAAATGACACTGAATTGATGAAATCTCATTGCTTGATTCAGCTCAATAACACAATACGCTCATCCAATGTAAACTAAAATGAGCGACCATAAAACGTTCATAATCCATTCCAAGAGCACATCACAATAAAATTCTTGCAGGACTTTTAGAAAAGACAGCAAGTCCCAGACTCCCAGCAACCCGACCAGGCCCCTGCAACTAAGAGAACATTACCACAAATGTGATAAGGTTCGACAGTAAGTTGTTCCATACTCCCATGGCAACCGAACATAGAAGTGACAACCCTAATTCAAAGGCAGGCAGCTATAAAAGGTAGAAAATAGTAATTGGTGAAAGGGCATACCATGTTAAGTACTCAAGATTAACAATATGTATAAATTGGTCTTCCTATAATTCTAGCATCTCGTTCCTCATGACGCACCTACAGAGTACCTCAGCTTTGCAACATGAGCCAGAGGTACTATGACAAACTAATCACAAACCAAGGTTTCTCCTAAAATTCCTGCAAACCCTACTTATGGTCATCCAACTAACACAATGTCATCCAGCAAAAAAAGAAAACAAAACCACCACAATGTCTAATTTTTAAGTGGCCATTCGGCTTTCATACTCTCTTCTTGCTGCAGTTTCCTAAACACACACTACACTTCACTAACTAAAGGTATCACATTCACATACACCATTACCACGTAAAATCACACAAATTATCAATACCCAAAGATCACACAAATTAGACATAGCCATACATCACACACAAAGAAAAACGACACATAAAATCGACAATAGCTAGCTCAATACTGAGTACAAGGACAAGGAGCAATACCTCAACTTCCATAGCACTAAACCCGAAACCAGAATCCCCTTCAACCGCGACAACCAACCGTTCAGGACAAGCCACAGCGGCCGCAATACAATAACCCAAACCAACCCCCATAGTCCCCCAAGTACCAGCATCCAATCTAGTCCTAGGCTCCATCTGAGGCAAAACAGCACGACCAACATCCATAGTATTCGCCCCTTCCGACACCAACACAGGTGCAGGACTCCCCAACCCAGCAATTGCATCCCTAATAATCTTCATAGGAGTCAAAAAATTAAAGGGCACAACCTCCTTACCCAACTGAACCTCCATCTTACCCACATTGTCCTTAACCTTACTCGAAATCGCCTCGATCCAAGGGTGGCTTTTTCCTAAACAAAAGGGGTCATCTTTGATTAGCTTGTTCATCAAGCTAACAACTTTCTTAGCATCCCCAACTAATCCTACATAGGGCTTCCTCAACTCAACTTCTTCCTCACAAATATCCACTAATATGAACTTCACATCCTGACCCCACTTGGGCGGTTCCCCGAAATGTAGCAGCCAATTCAGCCTCGCTCCAACCACCACTGCCACGTCACACTGTCCAATTGCGAGTGACCGCGCCGCCGTCGCCGCTAACTCGTGATTATCCGGCAGAATTCCCTTCCCCATGGGAGTTGGCAAGAAGGGTATTCCCGTCATTTCAACTAATTTCTTCACCTCCTCCTCCGCACGCGCATACGCCGCACCTTTTCCGACCACAATCAACGGCTTCTTCGCCCCACGCAACGCCGCCACCGCCTTCTCCACCTCCGCCACCGCCACCGCCGCCTCACCGACACCCGCCTTTTTCTCCGCCTCTTCCGCCGCCTTAATCAGCTCCTCAGCCTCAGACTCCGACACAGTCTGGTGCAACACGTCGGTTGGCAGGTCCAAGTACGTCCCACCGGGCCGGCCCGACCCGGCCCGATTAAGAACGGCAAAAACCCGGCCCGGAATCTCGGAGATTTTGGTGGGCTTAGCTGAGAATTTGGAGAAGGGTTTAACGGCGGCGATTTGATCAAGCTCCTGAAAATCACCTTTTCCGGCGTCGCGCTGGTCGCATGACCCGGAAATGAGGACGGTGGGCCACCCGTTTACTGCGGCGTTGGATAGTCCGGCTAAACCATGGACGCAACCCGGCCCGGATACAGTCAATAAAATCCCGGGTTTTCCAGTGAGGAAGCCGTACGCAGAGGCGGCGTATCCGGCGGACTGCTCGTTGTGGAAGGCGATGAACCGGATCCCGAGAGCAACGGACCGGGTCGCCAGGCCCGTGACGGGTATTCCGACAACCCCGAACATGTGGGTCACCCCGGCCCGGGAAAGGGTCATCGCCACCAGTGTGTTCCCGTCGATTCGGGCTTGGGGCTGGGCCATAATGTGTGATTGTGAGTAGAGTGTGGGAGTGAGTGACTCAGAATTTCTGGAAAACGTGAGGAATGTTTTTTTTCTATATTTTATGTATGGAAAGATAGTGGTGTATGATTTTATAAGGAAAAAAAATAAAATCAAAATGATGTTTTTTTGAATTTTTTCTTAATGTTGTGCAGAAAATCTGCTGTTAAAGCTTGATTATGAAGATAAAGAGAGGAGATGAATGGCAGATTTGCCGGATTATGATCCTGTACGCGTTTTGTGGTGAGGTGGTGATCAACTATATTTACGGAATTACGGTAGTGCACGATACACTTACTGTCTTCGATATTATTTATAGACCAAATGAAAGACCCTCGTTTGTTTTAAAATCATGTAGAGTTGGTAGTCCGTAATGCATAATGAAATATATTTAGGGGGTGTTTGGTATAATGTTTGTAGTGGAAACGGAGTGGAATGAGATAAGGAAGGGAGTGGTAACAAGTTCCGTTACTTAGTTTAAGTTGTTTAGTTTAACCCAATTATGAAATGGAATCATTTAAACAGGGGCAAAAAAGTAAAATAACCATCCCACCCCAAACCCTTTGCTTTCTCTTTCCTCTTTCCTTCCCCCTATCCCCACCCTTCCACCACCGCAGAACCACCGACAAGCATGACACCGGAGTCGGTGCCGTCACCACGGTAAACTTGGCTGGCCGGCGCTGATGCCACCCTAACGCGAGCCTACATGTTTCCCCACCCTTTTCCACTCGAGAGGAGAGAGAAAATGTGAGATAAAAGAAGGGAGATGCCGGCGGTGCAATGGTGGTCGTTAGATGTGGCGGCGGAGAAGGTGTAGCCTGCGGTGGAGGTTGGTGGTCGGTGATGAGGAGGTGGTTGTTAGGTGAAAGAAGTTATAGAAGGGAAGGAGGGGGAGAAAGAAGAGAAAAGGGAGGACGCCAGCGGTGGTGGGGGTCGCCGGAGTATGGTCGGCCGGCGAGGCTCCGGCGAGACAGATGATCGGACTCTATGGCCGAGGTGGTGGCTTGGCAGTGTTAGGTGTGGTGTGGTGTGGGAGGAGAAGGTAGGGGAGGAGAGAGAAAATAAAAAAGGGGGAATGGATTTGGATACCCCAAGTTTGAGGCAGTTGTTATATCATCACCTCAGTATTAAAAGAAAAAAAAAAACTAATAAAATAAAGCAGTTTTAGAAATTATCCCAAAAAAAAAAAAAAAAAAAAACCGATTTCACATTAAACGTTCGTTACATTTTTTTTACCCTAATATCCAGTTTCTCTCCTAGTTATATGTAACTATCAATTCAAATCATATCAGAAAAACATTCATAAAAAGTTTACACAGGGTTCTTCCAATTCACCAACATTGATAAAGGTATGATGATTTTCACTCAGTCTGGTACCAAACTTTATCACTATTTATAGCAATATTCCGATTTTTAGTTGTGTTTTGCAGTTTTATTAACAACTACTCAAGATTAAGCAACAAAAGAGCTCATCAACACCAAATTTTGTACCATTCAAAGTTCAGTTTGTTAATGTTAATTGAAACAATTTTGGTCTATTTTTAATTATTGAAATTATACATACAAGTATCAAATCTTAATAAGCATTAGAATTTGTTTTTTAATGTATAATTTTGTAGTGTTCTACAAAGTTTCGGATTTAACTTGGATGCTCATTAGTTTGACACCAATACTCGTTAGTTAAACTCAAATGCTCATTTTATGTGTATGCTCATTATTTCGATATGAATACTCGTCAGTTTAGTGTGTATGCTCGTAAATTTGAAATATAAACCGTATGTAATGTAATGTGCACGTATTTTTTTATGTAATGCTGATTTTATTAAATTTGCTCGTTATTTTGGTGTTGTATGCTCGTTAATTTGATATGAATACTCATTTGTCTGATCTAAATACTCGTTAGGTTTAATAATTTCATTTTTTATTACCTTTCTAAAAATTTCAATTATGCTCGTTATATTTTGGAGAAAACTCTTACGTTTTTAATAAATGCTACTCGAAAAATTTCTCATGTAATGTGCACTTATCTTCACATCTAATAATTAGTAATGCTCGTTAGTTTGATACCAATACTCGTTAGTTTAACATGAATGCTCGTTAGTTTAATGTGAATGCTCATTACATTTTTAATAATGCTCATTAGGTTTAAATGCATTGTTGTTACATACCCAAACGTCTAATAGTTTCTAATGTTCGTTAAATTTTGTTCAATACTCATACGTTTTTAGTCAATATTATTCATTAACTTATTTTTGTTATAATACTCGTTGATTTGATGCCAATGCTCGTTAGTTTAACACTAATGCTCATTGAATTTTTAATATGTGCTCATTAGTTTGATCATTGATGTAAATGCTCGTTTGTTCGTTAATTTAATTAATGTGAAATGCTCAGTAATTTTGGGTACATGCTCATCGATTTTAAGCATATGCTCTTTAGCTTCACTTCTGGTCAAATGCTCTATGAATTTGACGTTGTGTGACTAATTTCATTTTATTGACATCACTATGCTTACTAACTTTGGCTACGTTGCTAGCTATTAGTTTTAGCAATAGCATACTAGTTGGCTAGTTGTGATTTTCACCAATCAAACCATTAATTTTCTTTTACTAGCTCAATACGTTTTGGTTATGTACTATCGTAAAAAAATTTATAATCTTGATCGACAAATTCGTTAGATTTTGTTAAATGCTCATTGATTTTGGTTAGATACTTATCAATTTTTACTAAATGCTCAATATTTATGTATATCTATTAATTTTTATTACCTACTCGATACGAGTATGCAGCTGAGATCGAAGAAATCAAACTAACGGCGATGACATACGATTGTAAAAGGAAAAGGAGGTCGAAGAGTAACATACAAGGCTCAGATTTAGAGACAAGGGCTACAAGTTATTAGAACATCGCGAATTTTACACATACTTGTTAATTTTTTGTAATTCTTGTTAATTTCCCATGTAAACCCCTTATTTTTTAAATTTCTGTGTAATACTCATTATTATTTTATATAAACTCAGTGATTTTGATTATAGAAATTCAATACTACGTATCAATTCGATTTTTAACATGCTCAACATATTGATATAAAAACTCTACAAAATATTTTGAAAGATCGACAAAAAACCGCTAATACTCAACATAGTAGTATGAATACTCAACTTATTTAATGGATGAAAATACTTATTTAATGAACAAATACAAATCACCTTTAAACAACTTAGAAGTAATTAAGTTTGTATTGACCATGAGAGTGAAAAAAAAAAAACATAACTGGGCTAAAAAAGAAAAACTACCTAAATAACAAATCCTAAAAAAAAAGAAATTTTTTTTTGAAAAAGATAAGCTACAACAGTTTTTAGCGTGAGATTAGGAGATAATATGCATAGGATTTTATTTTTCTTTATTCAAACAAATTACCAAAAAAAAAAGGTGAAAAAAAGGCTGACATCAGCATGACGTCACCTGGGGGTATCACCCCCGGGTGTACGATAGTATTTTCGAGTTTGAGGAGGGTTTCATTTTGGGGGAGTGGGTTAGAGGAGAGTAATGGAGTGGGAAAAAATAAATTGAAACCAAACAATAAGTAACGTAATCAGATTGGGATTTTGTTACTTGGAGTCAAAAAATGACCAACCAAACATGCACTTATATTATTGGAGCAATTAAATGATTCATTTGGTTTAAAAATACCTCCCAATACGACACCTCAAAAGTGCAAACAGAAGTAGGAAAATCTTTTTGGATCGCAGAGAGTATATGTGTAGCATTTATCTATTTACGAAGAAATATCGATTACGCTTGGATTGGATTTTTGACAATGAAGGCATGAAGCCACTCAAACAACTTCTACAAAATATGATTGATGTGTATGTGTTAAAAATTGTGTTTTTTTTTATAAAGGTGATGTTTGTTTTTCATGATAATCGATCATTTTTATTAGGAAGTTGTGTGAACAAAGTTGAGTGGATGAGATGAAAAATATCTAGATTATTCGATAATTTTATGGTGATTGTCGGTTTTTGACAATTAGGATAAGATTAACTGTAGTTAGCATTAAAAAATAATAGAAAATATTACATAATCTTTTAGAAAATATTAATTTAGATTTTGTTAAATATATACTCCCTCCGTCCCACTATAAACTTCCTACTTCATTTGAATATGTGAGAGGAATTCAAATGAAGTAGGAAGTTTAATTTGGGACGGAGGGAGTACTCCATATTAACAATTATAAATGTATTTTCAACCAAGTAAAAAAAAAAAAAAACCAAGTAATAAAAAAAAAAACAACAAACACACTGACCCTAGCTTCCTCCACTGCCTCCCTTTAACACCACCACCAAGCCACAACCCCTCCACTGCCTCCACTAGTACCATCCACGACATTTCCCAGTCACCTCCGTCGTCGCCAAAATCTCCCGCCACCGGCAAACCTACGCCGATCATCCCCTTCCCCCGCCACCACACACGAAATGCTCCACGAGACTTTCTCTCCTTCCTCCATTTCCGTCGCCCCACGAGGGCATAGGGATGACTCGGCGGCAGTAGTTGGACTACATTGGGGCGATTACATGGGTGGTGGAGGAGGTGGGGCGGGGGGGATGGCGGAACAGTGGCAGGGAGAGGGAAAGGGGTGGTGTTGGGTGCCGTGGGAGGAGAGGGAGAATGGTAGAATGTCATTTTTTTTATTTTTTTGTTGGAATTAATCAAATTCATTTCCTTAAATCAACAAATAATTCAAGATAAAAATAATACAAAATCAAATCTATTAAGGAAAAAAATATTTTGAGTACATAAAAAATTATTATATTTTGTGATACAGTGTGGTCAGGTGAATAATAGAAACTTTTTTAATCATGGTTAAAAAAATCAAAAATTCTATTATAGTTGTCAGTATTTGACAATTAGGATAAAGAAAAAAATCGGAACTGTTAAATTAGGATAAGATAAATCTCAACCATTTGATTTAACTTAACCATGGTTAAAAAAGTTCCTATTATACATCTGACCACACCGGATCACAAAATATAATAATTTTTCATATACTCAAAATATTTTTTCCTAAATTGATTTAATTTGTTTATCAATTCCTATCTGAAATATTTGATTGTTTAAGGAAAGGGATTTTGATTAGTTATTTAATTGGTTAAATGGAGTAAAAAAAATCAAATAAGTCTAAAATCAAGTCTCGCCCTAGAAATAGCTAGTAACGTTTCATGACTTATCACCAAAGCTACTCCCTTCGTTTCTCTCGCCAATCATCATCATCATCTTTTAAAATAAAGTCTAAGATCAACATCAACCATCATCATCATTTTCATCTATCTCGTCACTTTCCAACCCACCGTCATCCCGTGTGACAAGCCGATGGCCATCCCGAGGATAGCAGGGCCCGCGGTGGTTGGGTGGGTGCGATAGTGATGTCGCGCGGGGAGAAGACGATGAAAACAGAAAGGTGTGTGGCAGTGGAGAGAGAAGGGAAAAATAATGGTGCTGCTACAAAGTTGGTGGTGGTTTCAGGGCATCGACGGCGAGGGAAGACCACCGTCATGGAGTCACGCCGCCTTGATCGATCCATTGGCGGTAATGGCGAGGATGGGGATGGGTGGTGGTCTTAGATGAGGTTCACACCGCCCGCAAAAGGTGAGGGGTAAGAGCGGATGACGAGCGCCTGTGCGGTGGAGGACTGGAATCGGGTTGGAAATGTAAAAAAAAAAAAGGAATAAGAGGGTTTTGTGTGTTTTGGACCCATATCAATTTTGTAGGTTCAATTGTTTTCGTTTAAAACATACTGACCATTGCAAAAATTCTATTATAGTCACACAAACTAACTTCAGTCACTATATACTCCCTCTCCCAATTTAAACAGCCCGCTTTCCTTTTTAGGGTGTCCCTATTTAAACACCCCATTTCAAAACTTACTAAATGGGGTAAGTTTTCACCACACATCTACACTCTACTATCTCCATAAATAATAAACAAACCACCAATTATCTCAAAAAATAATAAACAAACCACCTATTATCTCAAAAAATAATAAACAAACCACACATTATGTCCAACAATAATAAACAAACAACCAGTTATCTCCAACAATAATAAACAAACCAACCATTATCTCCAACAATTATAAACAAACAAAAACTACCTTAATCCAAGTGAAAAAACATATGGGGTGTTTAAATGGGGACGGAGGGAGTATGTCATTGACAAATCTCCCTTTTTGAGGTTAGAAGTTTAGACGTAAAGAACTTAATTACAATGCCCAAAATCATAAAACTATGAAAGCTTACTTCAATACCAATTTGAGGAGTATAATTTCGACAATATAAATCTCAATATATTTCTTGTTTTTCCAAATTATAAGACAATATCTCACCTTAAAAACCGATAACAACACTTTTTTGAAGGATCCGGATCCCCTGGAGTTGAAAAATAATTCTACGGAATAGAGTTGGTTTAATCTTGGCCATTCACTTTAATCAACGCTCAAGATTTAACTTATTTTCCCCACTTTAATTAAAAAAAATATCAAAAAGATTTGCTTTCCCAAACTAAACCTTGTTTCATCTGCTTATTTTCATCTTCATCCGATGTTTGCCTTCAAACGAAAGTCTTCATCCGATCTTTTACTTTTTGCTGTTCAAAAGTAGTTCATATCAGAATATGCTCCATTTGCAGCTCCATTTGTAGCTCTATTTGTTTAAAGAAGCTTCCAAACAGGCTGCAAAAAAAAAAAACATAGATTCAAATCAAATATCACTCGAGAAATGTCGATCATTAGATAACTTCTTCCAAGAGAAGTGATCTTAAAATTCACTTACAATTTGCGGACACCACATGCTTTAGCTATCACCAACATATTAGCTTCCCTTCCCTACCAAAAAGTACAATATTTGAGTCTTATGTGTCAAAATTTCGATAGAAGTAACGGCGCGACAAACTGAAAGTTTGCACTAGCTAATAAATTAATGGAAAGTACTAATTACTAACCTTTAAACAACAAACATTGCGAGGAACTAAACCACGTTTTGTCCACTTGGTAAAACTAACCTCATCTATGAGATGTTGATACAATGCTAAATAGCCAACTTTCGATTCAATTGTCTAAAAAAGCTTCTAAACAAGCAGCAAAAAAAAAACATAGATTCAAATCAATAATGCTCTCGAGAAGTGTCAACTTCTGTTTCTTTGATTATCTTTAAAAGAAGCCAATGATGGTACTAAACATACCGAAATGCATATTCAGCATCTAAATCTTTGAGAGAATTAGATAACTTTTCTAGAAGAAGTGTCTTACCTTAAAATTAGTTTATGTACCCGTTCAAAATTGCACTGGCTGTTGTGTAATATAAGCAATGACTTAGTTGTGCGATGACTCATTTGTATGCTACGCATTTGTAGGCAATGACTCATTAATGGATGCACTTTTTTTTTTTTAATAAAAAAGACACAACAAATTCGTTTTCAAGAATCGTAACCCGCTATTTTTTCGGTCACGAAAACGATATTTTAAAGTCATGAGTTCGTAATTTATGACCCGTGACCCATATTTGTGAAAACTCACCAGATGTGTTTTCTTAAATTTATCAACTCTACCAAATGATATACAATCCCAACCTTAAATTATTCATCAATTAATCACTTTATATATCGTTAGCCTGAGTCCTAGTTCACCTACATGTTTTACATGTCTACTATATTATCCTTGTACATTTATTTTGTCAGTATATATAATCACGACATATACTACTTATAAACCATCATTCAAATTGTTGGTATAATATTAAAAAAAGTACTTATTAGTGGCAATCTTATTGTTAATTGAAGATCATGGTCACAGTAATGGTAAATAACTATTTTTCCCTAAATTGACGGATAATTCAATTAGGGTGCGTTTGGTAATAGGGAATCAAGAAAGGGAAATGGAGTGATGGACCATGATTCCCTTTGATGATGTTTGGTAGAGTTTTTTTAGCATTCCCTTACCCCACTTTCCCTTAATAAAAAACTCACAAACTCCTCCATCTTCATTCCCTACCCCCTTCAGGGTTTCAGCCATTACCCAATATTGGGGTTTCATAATTTTGACCCCACCACCACAACCACCACCCATAATCAACCACCACCACGGTGAATGATATATGGCTATTTTGGTCCCTTTTTCCGTGTAAATAATGCACCCCGTCCCTTAATTCATGATGTTCTTATAGCTTATTTCCCGCCATTTTCATGTGTATGCTCATCTCGGCTCAATTTGGTGTTATTTTGTAAATTCTAATATATCTTCTATTTTGCACAAGAATCGGGTTCTGCGGTTTGTATTTGGCTTTTATAGGTACCTCTACGGAGCACTTTGGAGCAGAACCCGGCGTTTTGGAGAGACGAGGTGCGGGAAAAGAGCATTGGAGCGGGACCCGAGGCGCAAAATACGAGGAAAAGGGAGCAAAAGAGAAGAAAATGGTGCACACTCGGCGCCCCACTCGCCGAGTGCTCGGCCGAGCGCACAAGCAGCTGGGCCGAGTTGCCGAGTGGACATCCACTTGGCGAGCGGATGAGTCCACTCGCCGAGTGGATGCCCGTTTCCGCCTTTTACACGTTTTCTCGTCTTGTCTTTTTGTACAACTATAAAAGGCTACCTACCCTAATTGTGTAGTCACTTTTCATTATTTTAGATATTTTTAGATTGATTTCAAAAGGGGTTTTTAGAATTCTCTCTAACCTAGCTTTGTAACCTTTGGTTTCTCCACCATTTGAAATTGTTCAAGATTGTCAACAATTTTCAAGTTCTATTAATAATATAATTCAAGTTTTATTTCATTAACCTCATCTCTTAATTACTTTATTTGGGTAACTAATCTCTCTCTTTTATTTATTGCAATTTATTTTGTTTCAATTGTTGTTAATTCATGCTTATTAGTTAATTAATCATATTTGTATTCCAAGTTTGCATCTTTATCTAGTTTTCATGCTTAGTATCATGTTTAGTGTTATGTTAATTGTGATTAGTGTTAGTTTAAGCATGTGTGAGTAGTTTCCATGGCTAGGGGTGAGGTTAATAGGTTAAAGTTGTGAACTTTATGGTTAAAGGGGTTGTCTAATGGTTTTACTTGAAAAGCATGCTACTTTATCACCATGTTTAATGTTTTAACGATTTGGTAAATGTAGATGACGATCTATTTTACTTATTATTGCATTTTAATCAACATGGGAGACTTGAGATTGAAATTGGCTAATTAAACTTGGGATTATTGATTAATTGCATGGAAATGAATTAATTAGTAATTAGGCATTGGTTAATTGCTTGAGAGAGAATTAACCCTTCTCTTTGGCCTTGATAATTTGTTAGTATGCATGATTAGGCTCAATTCAACCCACTAAACTAAAGTCATCAACTTTATACCCGTGAATCTCTTTAACCCCTAGCGTTTGTCAATTATCGTCTAAATTTGCGTGTTAGTTTAATTGGCTACTAGTTCGTGTGTTTAATTCGTTGATTAGTAGAAAATAGATATTAGATTAGATTATATCTTCATTTATTGATTTGACTAGACTAAAATTAGGACATTATCGATAGACAATTACCCTCCGTCCTCGTGAATTCGACCCTAGACTATGTTAGGATGATTAGCCATGCTTGGAACTTGTTTTAGGCGTGTCAGTGAACGTCACACCACCACCACCACCGTCGCCAACGTACAACTCCCATCACCCACGTTACCATCATCACCACATTATAAACAGTCCACCGTCACCATTTTGCAGCCACCCTTAGCCATCACCACCACCGCCTTGTTTTTGCCTCCTCCACCCTAAAAAACGTCAAAAAATTCTTAATTTCGACCTAGATTTGATTTCTTCTCATTTGATTCTCTTCTTTTGCACCAAATTTTTGGCAACTTTAGATCTATTTGTTAATATTTACCCATAATACCATGGAAAATTGTTAGTGGCGGCGGCGGTTCTAAGTTCAAGGGGTGGTGAAAGTGAAGCGGAGGCCAACGATAGAAGAAGCGGAGAGTAGTTTGCTAGGCCATGGATGAACATGATGAAAGATATACGTGGAGAAGGAAGGGAGAGGGTGATGGTATCAAACTATCAACTACTAAAGAATGATTCTTTTTAACCAACCAAACATATGGGGTAATTTTGGGGGTTTCCTTTGCCTTTCCCTTATTGAACCCAAAAGGCCCCTTAGTTCTTTCATTAGGATTTAACTAAAATGTCTAAAATAACGTAGTTTAATACCTTAATATCAATGAGGATTCTTTGTCCCACTTTGTGTGTCACTCCCTATACCCCTGCAATCAGATTTCTATAAATCATTAAATATAAAAATTGAAATGAATTTTTTAAGGTTATAATATGAATTTCCTGAAATCTGATTGGAGAGGTACATGGAGTGGCACACAAAGTGGGACAGAGAATCCTCATTGCCTTAATATAGGTTGGACTTTATGTCTGTATTTATCAATCAAACGTGTTAACTTCCTTAATACTTAATAGTGGTACTAAGAGATTTGTATAAATTGAAGCTCTGTATAAATCAAGTTCGATCTCAATTATCAACCCCATCAAACAATCACGCCGTTAAAGTTCGCAAAACCTAGCTCGATGAGGCACTATGTTACCCCATTCAGCGTATAAGAAATTAGCGAAATAATATGTACTACCCCTTATGTCAATATATACTCCTTCCTACCTACTATGATGTCCCCCTTTTATTTTGATGTTCTGTCTAGCCATGTTGGGGGCTACTTCTGTACCAAATGACTCGTTCACTTGTTCTAAAAATTAATACATATTTGATTCTGCATTGCACTCTACCATACCCACTACTTTATGGCAATCGAGTTTTTCATTTGGTCTAGAAACAGCCCCAAACATGGCCACTCAAAACAGGAATATAAAAGGGGGAGATCATTATGGATAGGAGGGAGTATATAAGAAGACCATCCTACATATACTCGCTCGCTCAGTGGCTCCTTCCTTCCATTCTAGCTAGCTAAGGGTATGTTTGGTAGCCAAGTAGAAGGTAGCATTTAGCGTTTTGACCAAGTCAGAATGCTACTTGACATGTTTGGCTGTACATTTGTTATTAGCATTTGAAGTAGCATTTAGCGTTTTAAGGGGCATTTGGCAAATGCTATTACAAGTAGCATTTCCCCCAGAAAGTAGCATTTCGGATTTTCTAATTTTCTGATATATATAAATTTAATAACTCAACAGCTACTGCTCATGCCAAACATGTCATTGTTAACAGCTACTTTTCAGCCAACAGCTAACAGCTACCTGCTAACTGCTAATAGTTAGTCAAACTGCTAACAGCTACCTCAACAGCTAAAAGCTACCTGAACAGCTACGACTACCAAACACACCCTAAGTAGCAATAAAGAATATAAGACTTGTAAATCTGTAATCAAGCGGCATTATGAAAATAAAATCAAACTTCCATATACCTCCCAAATATCCTTTAAGCATATTGGTAAATGTCTACAGTGTAGATACAATTAATTTGTCTACAATGTAAAATTAAGTCAATAGTAATAAAATTGAGATTGGAATAGTAAAATTGAGATTAGAATAAAAAGATCATGCAGTAAAATTATTCGTGTGAGTAGTAAAATTTTGCTAGTGTAGTAAAATTAATCTAATAGTAGACACTTTCAAGTGTCTACATTGTAGACATCTAGCATTGTCCGTCTTTTAATAGTCCAAGTTGAATTACGTACATGTAAAACTTAGCTCTCTGTGCAACAATGGTGACAGAAATTATCACTGATGAATATGTGACAGCTTGAGAATAATTTGTTTAAGAGTCTATGCAATTACAATTATACTTTATACGTCCAATAATTGGCTTATTTAACTTGTTTTGGTCTTCTCTCATAGTCTCATACGGTGTATACGACATTTGTAGTTTCAACAGCTTCATTTTAACGTGTATGGTTTACGTCACACAACTTGGGACTATAAAATTTACACTTGCTACCCATTTTTTTATACTCCAATGCAAGTCCAAGTTGATTTCAAAGTCATTCAAAAATAGTTTGAAGAAAAGACTTTATTAAAGGTAAATAAATAAAAAAAGACCTCAACAACCCTCATCTAGAAAATAATTGAACTACACTTTCCCCTTCTATAACACCCATCTAGCCCGATCTATATACTACTAACACATCTCTTTAAAACACATTTCCTTTCCATATACTATACGACTATACACATACAAATTTTTTTTTTTTTTTTTTTGGTACAAAGGAGCAGCTATTGCTGCGGGGGTGGGGGTATGAGGATTTGAACTCGGGACAACCCCCAGGCAGGTTGAGTTCATATCCACTAGTCCAACCTTGATCCTCACTATACACATACAAATTAATCAAACATTATTCATCAATCTTATTATTTCACGATCAGTTTTCCGTTATAGAGAGGCTGAGATAATTCGAGACCAGAGATTAACTAATAAGCACGGTTGCGTATTGCTATAACCAGTGGCGAATCTAGCCCCAAAAACTTGGGGTAGCCCTTCTAGTACAAATTAATTTTTTCAAATTTTTTTCCTAATTTTTTGGAATTTTTTAGGCAATATTTTGACGTTTTCGGGGAATTTGAGGTAGGCGGTGCACCCCAGGCTACCCCCTAGATTCACCCCTGGCTATAACATTAATTATCACAACCACGCATAAACACCCACAAGATGGGGAATTGCATGTTCTGTAAGAAAACATCCGGCGCACATGATGAGCGCTCCGACAGGTACGTATTATAGACCAATTATTACTACTACATACTGTAATTACTAATGGTAAACTTTTGCTGAGTGTCTTGTTAGAAACTCTAAACTTACGCATCTAGTAGCACACCTAGAGCGCACGCATTTGATTACATTATCGAACACTAATTAATGAGCCGTATTAATACTACTCCTTCCATTCATATCCAACCTTCCTATTAACATTACTTGACACGAATTTTATGATGGCAGTTGCAAGGTATGGCTTCCAGATGGGAACGTAATGCTGATTTTTAAACCCACAAAAGTAAAGGAGGTAATGCGACGATATCAAAACTATTTTCTCGTACTTTCCGTGTCATTGCAAAGTAACGGAAGATTTGTACCGTTAGAGGCCGACTCGATTCTCCTGCCGAACAACAACGTGTACGTCATGTTTCCCATGGAAAGAATTAATACTCGAGTTACCACGGCCGATATAGAAGGTCAACACGGCGGCGGCCGTGATATTTTGGTTGGCGGAGCTGGTGGTCGTGGTGAAGCTCTCCCGAATGCTAATAATAGAGGCGGAGCTGGTGGCCGTGGTGCTAATGTTAGAGGGGGCGGAAATGGTGCTCATAATGTTGGAGGCGGAGTTGGTGGCCGTGGTGCTTTTAATAGGGGCGGCGGAAATGGTGGCCATAATGTTGGAGGCGGAGCTGGTGGGCGTGGTGCTAATGTTAGAGGCGGAGCTGGTGGGCGTGGTGCTAATGTTAGAGGCGGAACTGGTGGTCGTAATGGAAGAGGTAGAGGTCGAGCTGGTTATGACGAAGGTGGTGGATTATTGTACAATGCCGCCGCCGGAGCCGTGCGTGGTGCATTTAATGCGGGCATTAACGCTGTGAGTTGGGTTTATAATGCCGCCGGAGCTCAACGTGATGATAACGGCCGTCGTAGCCGGCCCCGTGATAGCTTGGAACCCATACCTGGTCGACCTGGTTGGGCATATGTGATCCCTGATCATTTGAGATACGTCGAAAATATACCTAATCACTATGCTAGACTAGCTGTCCCTGTTGATTCTAATG
The DNA here is from genome assembly GCA_963457585.1 of Spergularia bocconei. Lineage (NCBI taxonomy): Eukaryota > Viridiplantae > Streptophyta > Magnoliopsida > Caryophyllales > Caryophyllaceae > Spergularia > Spergularia bocconei. Next base: position 24,237,376 of record OY734951.1, read on the forward strand.
GCAGAAGACTACGCTAATAAAATTAATTGTTCAGCAGATTGTGAGCTTTGTAAAGCACGGATTAATTAAATCATTAGCGGCGGCTAGTGCGGTTTTTAATGTCTCGAGTTTTTCAATCGTGTGTTTATACAACCAATTCCCTCATTTTTTCTTCTCTAATGTTGTGTCTCACTATACTGTTAGAGCTAGCAAAATCGGTGTATAATGAGGAAAAGAACGAGATATGATAACCATTATAATGTCGTGACCCCGGTCGTTTTAGGAAATTAGGAAAAGTCTATCTAATTCTTGCATTACAAATACGATCAACGAACTTCATTCATAGCACTTCCAAATTGGCGTGTTATTTCGTCCTCCATAAGCGTTGTTTGCGTTTGAGTTTGTTTCTTGTAAATTTCTTGATGTACTATTTCTTAGTTGAGGCCTGTGCGTGGACTCGGCCCGGCCCTAACGATATCTACACAAGAGCCCGTAATGTGAAGGCCCAATTAAGTGAGGGTTGTTAAGCTAATAATTCGCATGCTACGTCCTCTTCTGTAGTTATGTCCATTGCATTTCATGATTAAGCTAATAATTTTCTTTGATTCCTATCTAGAGTTTACTCTACTCTAATAGCCGTTTCGAAACTCTTTTGAGCTTTGATTTGGTGTAGACGTGTAGTATTTAGTATTGTTATACACTACAGGGAATACTTTTGTAAGACAAAACTACAAAGATGACACTACGATCTTAAAACCAGGCCAGTATCACATCGAACAGTACTTAATCTAATCTCATACTTCTAATACTCTTTCGTCGTTGATGTAGGTGGCTTAATTCTAGCCAACAATAATAATACTCACAAGTCACAAGTCACAAGTACGTTTGCATTACTTTGATGTAATGATTTAGGTACGTAGTTGCTGAAGTTGAATGAGCGTACATGCAGGAGCCACCATGCATTTTGTTGTTGTACCGCACTGCTAGGTTGAAGGACGCGCAATTTTACGTACGTCTGTACGTGTTGATGCGAACACAAAATTTGAGCTGGTGTGATGACTGTGATCTACACGTTATTATAAACGAAAATTGAGACTTCAAAGCATTAAAGGCCCCTGATTAATTATTGTCTGCTGCTAATCACGAAACATCAACATGTCGCGAGTCCTAGCCATTATTGGCTCGGTGCGATATCGATAAAACTTGAATAATACGACTGTACTACTAGAAAAATGCATGTAATTGCAACGAAACTTACCGCCTTTTGATCGATACACAGTTGAGGAGGCCGATCACGTAGTTTTACGACATACTATACTTATTTAGCACACGCTAAACTAATCACAAGCTCTCATTTGAATGAATTAAAGTAAAGGGTAAGATTAGTTTAATTTTGGTCTTACCATACCACCCCATACATTCAAGCTTCAAAAACGTGTATGATTTACTCCCCCGTACCCATGCATGAAGGATAAACCAAATTGTAAAAAAATACTCATAAATTAATAAAGAAACAAAGATAAAGCAGAGAGACATTAACACAAGAAAGATGCAGATACTCTGTATTTCCACTCTTCCCATCTTTGACAAATAAAAAGTCAGTTCATGTGAACAACACACTTTCAGATCCAGACATCCTACCTTTGCCAGCTTTCGAGAAAAAGTAACAACACTAGCTATGACTAATTCTTTAATTTACAAAATTTCATTCAGTTTAAAGTATGCTCACTTTCTACATTAAAGATACAAAGCTTATGTTATCGCGATATGACGGAACTTTAATTACTCAAATTCAAACCCTAATTTCATAATTAAGTTTAAAAGATAATGTTTGAGTCCTTATTTCCGCAATTAGCTAGTTCAATAACAATAACTCAATAATCTACAACGTTTGTGTGAAAGAGCCAACTCAACCAAAAGTCTAGACTAATGGTTGAAGCCCAATAATTGGTTATATCTTAACATTCCCCTCACGTGAAAGCCTTTTGGACTTGAAACGTGGACTGAAACCACATCAAAAATATGGGTGATAAATGCACAAACATTGTGCTGAACTTCCACTTGAAAGGAGGGGGCTCCCACGATTTGAATTTGAGACCTTAGGGTCACTGAGTCTTTGATACCATGTTAAAGAGCCAATTAAACCAAAAATCTAGACTAATGGTTGAAACCCAATAATTGATTATATCTTAACAGTTTGAATCAAACTTATTTCTTAGACTACCTCTAGCAATTTTAGGATAATACTTCATTTTATATAACTTATAGATTGAAATTTGTCGTCTAAATTCGATTATATACAACTCTACCTTGAGACTCGAGATGTTCTCGATCTATTCATGATGATATACTCGTATATCGTATGCTAGATGTATTGATTGAAGGAATGTAAAATGGGACCCACGCGAATTTCTGAGAATATAGGCACCTCGCGAATTAGACTCATGCATTATTATGGAGTATATCACGATCTGATGGATTATAGGATGTACTCCACAATCATGAAATTAATCATTCATATATTCATATAATGCATCAACATATATAAACCCAAAGAAATACAGAAAAATGAAAACAAAAAAATTGACGGATCACAACTAGAAAACGCGGGAACTCCCAATAATGCAACATCTAACATGACGAAAATAATTAAATTAAATAATAATTCTGTCCTATCTTTTATTTTTTTGGTTAAATAAATTAATTTTGTAAGGATTACGTGTAGAAGAAAAGTTGAAAAAATCAATTGTCAACTCATCATTCTTTTGTAAGGCTGTTAAATAACCTTCACAACTGTCCCTATGAATCTTCCACTTCCCTTACATTTTTATATAGTCCAAGTTGACTTCAAAAATCCCTATATATATCACCCTCAAATCCCCCCTACCCAATTCATTACCATTTTACCAATCTTCACAATCACACTTTCACACCCACAAAATCGAAATCTACGTAATATCGACTATAGAAGTAAGGTCGCGTACACTTGAACATCCAGCCGTTGTACTCGTTGTTACTTGTTAGTACGTAGTAATACGAGTTGCAGAGTTGAAGGAGGTAAAGTTGGGTAAATCTGACATGGGAAATTACGCGTCATGCGCATTGGCAGCACATGGAAAGCACAACAAAGCAGCAAGAGTGATATTTCCATCCGGAGAAGTAAACCAATTTCATGAACCTACAAAAGCAGCAGAGCTCATGTTAGAAATTCCAAATTATTTCTTAATAAATTCCACGTCATTACAAATTGGAAGAAGATTTTCGGCGTTGAATGCTGACGAGGATCTTGAGATAGGAAACGTGTACGTCATGTTTCCCATGCAAAGGGTAAATTCATTTGTTACCGCGGCTGATATGGGAGCTCTTTACCTTGTTGCCAAACGTAGTGGTTCTATCAGCGGCGGTGCGAGAGTTAGGGTTGTTCCGGCGTGTTCAAAGGCGGATAAGGAGGTTGGAACGGTGGCGCGTGATGAAGACGCGTCTCGGACGAAGACGGTATTGGAAGGAGTTGAGGAGTTGTTATCGGAGATTCAGCATCGGAGGTCAATTTGCCGGTCTAAGAAGCCTTTGCTTGAGACTATTGCTGAGGAACCGGTTCACTGTAGGTGATTTTATTTTTCGTCGCAAAAGGGTTGAAGCCTCTCTATTTTTAATTTTAGAAAAAAGGGGGAAATTTAAATTGATTATCAAAAAGAAAAAAGATGTATATAGAGTTAAGTGGTTAATTAGATTTAATTGGTAGGGTTCGTTTGATTCGACAATCATTATTCTTTTGATAAAAGTTTTTGTATGTGAGGCGAAAATCGCCTTATCATATTGTTTCAAGAATGATGGAATGAAAATCAAGCTCACAAAAATATGTAAATTTCGTGTAAATAAAGATTGAAATGTATATAAGGGCATTTTTGTTTGTAAAGTTTCATGTTCTTGTATTGTGCTTTGATAATTAAGGTATGATAAACTAGCATATAATGAGTATTCATTCAGATCAAACCATGCATTCACTATAAATCTATAATTCAAGTTCCATCTTGATCTCGATATGTTGAATTCGAAATTTCCAAACTTGTCTCAACCTAAAGCTCTATTTGTCAAGTTGTGAGTGCTTTATTTCAACTCATCCTATCCCTACACTCTACAAAGTTTGATAAACTTCTTTTTATGTATACATCATCCAATTTAATCTGAATTCGAGTTAAGTAAGATCATAAAAAGGGCGACGGTGCCACACTGTTCGATTATTGTTATCTTTACAGTTAACACTACCATACTAGTATTTGCATTCCAAAGTGTAAGATTCGGTTCTAATTCAACCAAATTTGACTAGTATGCGAGCAAGTTGCAAACTTGCAAGTTGCAACCAACAAATTGGTAAAAGGAGGACGAAGTTGTCTTTTAAGCTGCCCAATGCCCCAAACACGATACAACCCAACACAATTTAACTCGGCCCAAATGTCCAACATAATTTGTCCCGATCCAAGTACCCAACACATTCTAGCCCGAACCATGAACCCAGCAAACTTAACCCGACCCAAATACCCAAACCCAGCCCAAATTTCAACAATGTGCGTAATTCGTTTTAATCCGAACTCGAGTCAGGTATGATCACAAGTTCACAACACAAACAGCTGAAAAGAGCGCCCTCTTCCATTATACATTTTCAATACTCCTACTGTCCTACAGGCTACAGCATCCCAAACCTAGTACTCGAACCGTTACTTAAACCGATTAAGATCCGCACTAGTTCAACCAAGTGCTTATGTTACGAGACACACAAACGTACCACACTACCACCCCAACACGATTATTCAAGACGACCAATTACCAACCCAACATAATTTGACCCGACCCGATTACCAACACAGTTATAACCCGATCCAAGATCCACCATAGTTTAACCCGACCCGAATACCCAACCCGGCCCAAACATATAAGTGACTGATTTCTTCATCTTCTTCTTCCCCAAAAATCTCACATAAACCCTACACACACTCTTCAACCTCGGAGCTGAGAATTTAATTTACCCAACAATTTAATTTAATAATAATAAAATAAAAAAATGATAAAGAGAAGATTTTACAAGATAGACCACGCCGAAGGTGACGGCGGCGCTTCCGACGAATCATCATCTTCTTCCTCCGACGAATCCGACGTGGAGGCTCAAGTTTCCGGCCATGCTGACGTAGCTAAAGACGTTGATAGTGACGTCAATGATGATGAGGATGATGTCAGTTCTCCTTCAAAATCTCAGCCCCCTTCTATCTCTTCTTCAGGTTTCCTCTTTTTTTTTTTTTTTCTTTTTTTAATTATTCTTTTTTTTTTGTGTGTATAAATTGTTGGGGTTTATTTGCATTTTAGAAAAAAAGTTTAATTTTTTTTTTAATATGAAAATTTGGGGTTTTTAAATTGGTTTTTTTGGTTTGAATTTGGGTAGGATATGAGAGTGAAGATAGCTCTGGAAATGAGATTGATGCTGATACTACAGGTACATTAATCTTTGTTTTTTTCGAATTTGTGATTTGTTTAGTGTTTAATTAAGCTTAATATTGGTGGGATTTGTTGAAATTTGAAGTTGGAATTCGTAATTTTAATTCGTTTGTAGTTTTGCCGTGTGTTCAATTTGGAAAAGTTGGATTCTTTGTGAAGTTTTGAATTGTATGAGTTTAGGTTTCATGGCAATGTAAGTTTAATAGAACAAAAATGGGTATGATGAGTGATAGTGAGATACATTTCGGGTAATGTGGTTGTTTTTGAGGCCGAGTTCGGATTTTAATAAAAAGAATCATGGAAATGTTTGTGTTGGGTTTAGAATGCATCTGTTTATGGGTATGATGAGTGATAGTGTGATACATTGTGGAAGTACTAAGGTATTTGTAAAGACGGCCGTAAATATAAATATGATGCATTGGGGGTATTGTTGTTGTTAATTATGTTGAGTTTGGGTTTTAATGGATCAAAATTTCCGTGTTAGGCTGAGAATGCATCTGTGGTAATGTTTTGATGAGGATGGTTTTTTGAATGTCACCAAATAGTCTCAAAATCTTAACATGGATAGCTTATTAGTAGTCTTGGCGGATATGAGGGTTAGTTTCTATCTTAGAAATGTTCTTTAATCTATTTCCACACGAGTCAAGATGTGTGTGAAATGGCCTTCTTTTTGCTGATTTTAGGATTACCTATAGGTTTTTGCTCTAATATTTTGCTAAAATCCTTATTATAACCCCTAAAGACTCTCACATAAGTTTAAGCTGTTTTTGTTATGGGTCCGTTTTGGGCCAAAAACCATGGATTACGCTTCACTTTCGACTAATTTTCGTCACTTTTTAAAATGTCACCAAATGCTGTCTAAAGTTTACCATGGATAACATAGTAGTACCCTTCCTTTAAAAAAAAAACATAGTAGTACCCTTGGTGAATTTGAGGTGTGGTTCCTCTCATGGAGAAGTGTTTTTATTAAGTGAAATGGCGTTCCTTTGCTGATTTTAGGACTTGGATGGTACATGTTTTGACTCTTAATATTTTGCTAAACGCCATAATATGACCTCTAGGGGTTCCTACGGAAGTTTGAGCTGTTTTTGTTTTGGGTACCTTTTTGGCCAAAAACCGTGTATTACTCTTCACTTTCGGCTAATTTTTGTCACATTTTAATGTCACTAAATTGTCTCAAAATTTGGTGGTTATGAGGGTTGTTTCCTCTCTTAAAGAAGTCATTATATAATCACTTTCATCATGCGTCAATCTTTGAGGGAAACCGGCTTTTTTCTGTTCATTTTAGAACTCCCTATAGAATTTTGGCTCTAACATAACAAAAGCAATAATATGACTCCTAGGTTTCCCACGAAAATTTGGGCTGATTTTGTTCGGGATCCATTTTGGGCGCAAAACCGTGGATTATACACTTACTTTCGTCCACTTTTGGTCGCTTTTATGGATATTACCAAATGGTCCAAATATTTACCATATATGGTAATATGGCATATTAGTAGTCTTGGTGGATATGAGGGTTGGTTTCTCTCTTAGAAAAGTTCTTTAATCTCTTTCTTCACGAGTCAAGCTTTGGGTGAAATGACCTTCTTTTGATGATTTTGGGACTTGCTATAGGTTTTTGGCTCTGATTATTTTTCTAAGCGCCATAATATCAGCTCTAGGGACTCCCACAAAAGTTTGAATTGTTTTTGTTCCGGGCCAATTTTGGGCCGAAAACCATGGATTAGACTTTTGGCTAATTTTGGTCACTTCTTTGAAAGTCACCAAATGATATCAAAATGTTACCTTGGATGAAATAGTACTACCTTTGGTGGATATGAAGGTTGGTTTCTCTCTTAAAGGAGTTTTCTAATCACTTTCGACATACGTTAAGTTTTGAGTGAAACGAGCTTTTTTGCTGAATTTAGGACATCCTATAGCTCTTTTTCGCTCTAACATTTCTTTAAAAGGCATAATACAACTCATAAGGGCTCCCACGAAAATCTGGGCTGTTCAAGTTTCGAGTCCTTTTTGGACCGAAAACCGTGGATTATACACTTGAATTTCGGCCACTTTTGGTCACTTTGTTGAATATCACCAAATGGTCACAAGAAATTGACATGGATAGCTTATTAGTTGTCTTGGTGGATATGAGGGTTGGTTTCTCTCTTAGAATAGTTCTTTAATCTCTTTTGTCACAAGTCAAGCTTTGTGTAAACGACCTTCTCTTTAATGATTTGGGGACCTTCTATAGGTTTTTGGCTCTTATTATTTTTCTAAACGCTATAATATGAGCTCTAGGGACTCCCACCATAGTTTGAGTTGTTTTTTTCGGGGCCAATTTTTGGCCAAAAACCGTGGATTATACAACTTTTGGCCAATTTTCGTCACTTTTTTGAAAGTCACCAAATGCTATCAAACTTTTACCTTGGATAAAATAGTACTACCGTTGGTGGCTATGAAGGTTGGTTTCTCTCTTAATGAAGTTTTTTAATCACTTTCGACATGCGTTAAGTTTTGAGTGAAACGATCTTTTTTGCTGAATTTTGGACATCCTACAGCTCCTTTTCGCTCTTAACATTTCATTAAAAGCCATAATAAGACTCATAGGGGCTCCCACAAAAATTTGGGTTGTTTAAGTTTTGGGTCTGTTTTGGACCGAAAACGTGGATTATACACTTGAATTTCTGCCACTTTTGGTCACTTTTTTTAATGTCACCAAATGGTCTCAAAAAATTAACATGAATAGCTTATTAGTAGTCTTGGTGGATATGAGGGTTTGTTTCTCTCTTAGAAAATTTCTTTAATCTCTTTCGTAACGACTCACGAGTCAAGCTTTGTGTGAAACAGCCTTTTTTTTATTAGAACTGCCTGGTTTTGGCCCTATTTTTTTTTATTAAAAGCAATAATAGACAGTATGGTGGACTGTCTATTGCCATCTAGGAGCTCTCTTGTACATTAGAATTGCCTGTGATCAGCCCGATTGCTGAAGATTGGTTGATTACCACTTCAATGTGTAGTGGAAGAAATATTTTTGGGATAACAGCTGAGTCATCCCCAAACCATTTTGGGAATAAGGCTTGGTTGTTGTTGTATAACAGCTGAGTCATGAATATGATTAGTGAAATATCGACTGTCCTCTTAGGGTTGAGGATGGAAAAGGGAGTTACCTGTTCTCTTCGCTGAGCAAGTTGTATGAGAACTCGTGTTCCTTTTATGAATACTCCAGCTTTTAACATGAGTGACCACTTTACCCATATGCAAATTAGATGCCAGGCTAAGGATGTGAGGGACTGAGGGATGCACTTTGTAAGGTGTTTATTTTTGTACAATTAATGCTCACATTGCCTTAGATTTTATCGTTTCCCTAATCTGACAATTTTGCCTGCTGCTCAAGCTTGTTCATATGTGCTTAGTTGGTTATTCACTCAGTCTTAACGACTTTTTGCGGCATCTTGTGACATTGTGGTTATAATAGCTTTAAAGAGTTATATGTGCAAAGCTTAGATATTGGAGTAGTACCGAAAGCTACGCCAGTAATTATTGTTAGCTGGAAGAAAAAATGCGAATGAGAGAGGTAGTGACGTATGTCCACACTCCAGAGTTATGTGGTTTCATAAGCATCTGTGTATTTCCTCGCTTTCTTTATTAGATAGCACTTTACGTACATATTATGTGTTAGTGTTGCTGGGAAACAACTGCTGATGTCTGTTGACCGGATCCTTGGCAGGTTTAATTACAAAAGATGATGAAAGTGGACCTGAGAGTGACGAAGACGAACTTGACGGTCCTACCCGAAGGAAAGGAAATAGTGTGGCAGCAAAGTTGAGGCCGGAAGATCTTCCTGTTACAGACAACACTCCAAACTGTGTTCTGAAATCCAAATCAGTTTTTAAGTGCAGGCTTTGTCCCAAAATTGTTTGTCTGAATGAAGAAAGTTTGACGACTCATCTGAAATCTAAGGTTGGTCATGTCTTTCCTTTTCACTGGTATGAGTTTTGACGCACTGTGCTTCTGTTTTACTAGATTATGTTTGATCATATTCTGTCTTTATTTTGTTCAGAGACATGCTAGGTCAGAGAAGTTACTGACTGATGGAAGACTGAAGCGTTTTCTAAATAGCGATGGTGAAGAAGAAGTTGTGACCGACGATGAGGATGGTGAGACTCACGCAGAAAGGCATGCAAGAATTCTTGCCTTGGCACAGGTTTGTCAATCCCTGCAGCTTAACTTGGTTGACTGGTGCCCTTCATCTTCCACAATTTCGAACCCTGTTGATGTAACTTTCTTTTGTTCGTGCAGTCTCAGGACGTGTCTACAAAGAAGGGCAGAGGACGGCAACGACAGAGGCAACGCTTGAAGAAGGTAAACACACCACTATGTTTTACAAAATTATAACTTATGTGTATTTCTCGGGATTTTGAAGAAATCTTGGTCTATCCAAACTGCAGAAACAGAAGAACCCCTCCGAAGCACCAAGCACTGGAGTGCAGAGAGAAAACCGCGCCAAGAGGAGGCGCAAAAATGTGGATTGAACGATGGAGTTGGGTTAAGGTGTACGTTATGATGTCTTGAATGGTGTTTCTTTTTCTTTCTTCTTTCTATAGTCTTCGGAATTGGGGGATTTTGTAGGGGCTGTTGTAGAATGCTACTACACCTTTTTGGAGATGATGACCTTGTTTGTATATGACTCACTGATGCATTTTCTAAGAAATCTTATTTTCTGTGGCCAAGTTAAAGGTCTAGGTCTTAAATCTTAGTCGTCTTCTTTTTCATTCAATCGTCCGCTTTTAGGTCGTGCGCAGTCTCAGGATCCGGATGTGGCGACTGGAGGCGTCAGTGAACGTCACTGAATTCTGTCCGGACCAGATCGCTTGTGGTATACTAATGCGAGAAGATTGAATGAACAGCTTCCTCCTTTATGTGCAATTTATTGTCATTTTCGCATGCCATAGTATTTTGCGCCCTTCTTTTCTTTGGCTTCGCAAGCCAGAAGAGGAGACGGGTGGATTTTCGAACTCAGCCTCTCAAAACTTGAAATATTTGAAATGAAAATGTGACCATCCCCTTCTCTCCCGCTAGTCTTTGGTTACCCAATCAATTTATCGCGATGCAACTTTTATTTGGAATCGAGGTTTGGGTATCCTAAACTTCCCTGCATCCGGAAGTTGAGAGCGCCACTTTTTTTTTTTTTCTGGCACAAAGGATACAACTTACATGAGAGTGCCACTTATAACGCAAGCCACGATTGAACAAAACGGGATGCCCAGGTGATGAGCCTGTCATTACAAAATTGGCACACCTGAGCAATTAGCCATTTACAAGATAAAGCGAGGGCTTAAGGCTCTACTAGCAAAAACCATATGACAGTGACACAACATTTTTCCTCGTATATACACTAAGGTTATGTACATCTTCACAGTAAGGTAGGGCTAATGAACCCTAGTTAGATCCATTTTACGAGTCTGAGACTGGAACATATCAGCCATCTCTGTAGATGTAGTACAGTCTTCTGGTCGCCTGTCAGAGAGGGTTCGGATGAATCTTGGGAACCTCATGGAGATGCCTCTTGTCGGATGAACAATCCCGACTGCAGCCTTGTGAACAGGTGAGACAGTAAGGTCTGCACCTCTTATCTCCCAGACCACTTCTGCTGAAAACCACATATCAGCAGCTTCATCTGTTCTGTAATATACAGGCTTTTTGGACAAAATCTTGTCTCCAGAGAAGAAGTCTTGCATCTGCATTTCGATAAAACAAAGCAGGAGGAATCAAGATGCAAATAGTGTAACACAACTCCAAAGTTATCAAAGCTTTTGCTACTTACAACTACTGATGCAGGTTTCTTTTCTTTAATTGTTTGAAGTAGCCGATATTGACCACAACAGGAATCTATTACAGAGTCAATCTGTATTTTGCTATACTCAGACGATCAGAGCCACAAGATACTCTTGAAAAAGAGCCAATAGTAGCAACCTAAATCAGTTCTAATATGCAAGGAGCAAGGAGCCACAAGGTGCTCCTGAACAATGGCATTGCTGAGCCTGACATGGAGTAAAGGCCCGGCAGTTTTGCTCATATCTTCGAAATTATCTAGACAACCATCAAAAGAGAAAAATTATACTAGAGGACAATACTGATGCATCATGAAAAATTACCTCTCTGTAGAAGGAATCAGAAAAACCAGATATGACACGGCACACACTTTCGAATTCCTCTGTATCTGGATTATAACATGCCAGGAGGAATGGGCTATACCTGAAATAGCAGAGGGGAAAAAGAAAATTCAAGTCGTATCTTTTCTCGTCAAATGCACCCTCCCTCCATTATCATGATTTCCTATGGAAGGAGTAAGATGGAAACTCCAGTATGCAATGAAACTCACCATCCTGCTTTTCTCCCATTGCCATGCCACGCACCAATAGGCACTAAATCAAAGGAGTCACCCACTCCACCCAGATAATCTCGCTTCACCTGAAAGGATTGACTTCCAATCAGAAATAATCTTAAAGTTTCTCTCGTAAGGAAACAAGTGATGAGGAGACTAAATATATGAATGCTGCACCTTCGCCCAGGAATCAGCTCGTTTTGAAGCAAAATAAGCTGCATCGACATCCAGTGATTTGACCATAATTCCTTCACAAGAGGATTGAAATGAACCTTCAAGAAAAGCATTTATTTTTGTCACAGTTGCTTCACAGTTTGGGCTAGCATCCTCTGCTTCTACCTACATGAGAAGAGGGTACTGTTAAAAAAAGAACTGCTGAAAAAGGTCAACTTCGATGAACAACATAGAAATATATAAAGACATACAGTCATTTCTTGTGCATACTCAAAGAAACCTGGTTTTACACCATGGAAGAGATCTTTCATACCTGCGAGTACACAAATGATTTTTTTATAACACCACGACTCCATGAGATATATTCTAACGGTAAAATAGACTAGAAGGGTATTCATACATTGTCGTCGTTTCCGAAGAGGGCAACTCAACAGCCTGGACAAACATAATGTGATTGATTCAGTATACAGACAACGAAACATGGTTTAAGCCAGCTCAAAATTTTCATTAGTCATAATAGTCAAATGAGTGAGCAAATTTGCCAACAGCACCACACCAACATGAAGAAACATGAATGGATAAAGCAACTGACATTAAGAGGTAGAATTCACTAATTACTCAGGATTCAAAGAAAGAGATGAAATCGATTCTGACACAAATCAAAACACAGTGACTAAACGTGTTCATTTAGAACTACCAGGTAGTCGCATAATAGAGACAAAAGCATAGCACAGACACCCCCCCCCCCAAATTCTCCCACTCGAAAGAAAACACAAAGGAAAAGAAAATAAACCTGAAAAATCAGAGACTCTAATTAAAACAAGAAAAGGTAAGCCACATGCAAAAGATATAAGGACTCTACGATAAGAATGACTGTGAATTATGATTAAAGTTAAAAACCAAAATGTAGTCCAGGTTTTTAGGAAAGGAGGATCACTACTCAATATTCAGAAAGACCAGTGTTCTCACACTAATTACCACAACTGGCAGTTTCAATAAAGCCAGATTTTGTCTTTACACAGTCCAATCGCACAAATGAAATAAAAGGTAATTGGACCAAGAGGCCATGAAATAAACAAGTTAAAAGAGTCCAGGATTCCAGGTGAGTCCCATATCCAGCCAGGTGTCAAGTGGTGATCGAAGAGGCTAGGTAACAATATAATGTAGACTGATGAATGACGGAGACAAATTGCAAAGAATTTCCACAGAGGATCCTCTAGCTACGTGGATGTGAAGAGGGGGTCTTATATCTGCTGTTTCAGCATCATGCAATCTCCTTCTAATCACCTATTTTACACTCCATTCATAATTTACATAAAGCAAACCTCACAACTCATTTAAAAATCAACACTTTATGGCCTCCATGTAAGCATCAATGTCCAACATCCAGTCATCCACACGTTTTTACATATGAGAAGAGACCTACCTATAACCATCAAATAGAAATGTCGAGGCACAAACACGAACAGAACAAAGAAATAACACTAAGGTAATTAAAAGGTACTGTGATTAAACACAAAAAAAAGGCTTCACAAAGCAAAAAATTAGGAAGATGAGTCTAGATGATTACTTCTCTTCATTGACGAACATGACATCAAACACGATAAGACAAATATCAATCTGCAAGGAGGAAGAAAATCATCAAAAACAGAGCAAAACGCTAAATAACTAGCAATTAAAAGCCGCTGAACAAAGAAATGATGCACTAAAGCAGATATGACAAGTGACACTGGAGTAGATTTAGTGATATAGAGAATTATAGCTTTGCTTAGAAACTCGGGACAGAAAGACAGGAATTTGTGTCATACATGATACATCACACAAGTATGCAAACAGTTCCACATTGTTTTTCTTCCCCAAACACACCAAAAGATACAAAATAAATGATCACCAGAAGCTCAACGATAAAATAATATTCCAGTCCAATTGTGGGTTCTCTTATCAATGTGTTCTGTGTTCTTGGGACATCACATCAAAAGCTAAAAAATAACGATTGATCTGGCAAAATCCTGCTATCGAAATAGATTCCACGGTTTGAACCACACTATGACAAGATTTATAAAACTTAACTTCCTGTAGCTAATGAAACGAGGACAAAAACAGCTTTCAGAACAGGGTTGTAAACGAGAAACTAAGAGGTGTTTGATGGTCAGCCCCAACAATTCATTTCCAATTGAGAGATTAGACAACTGACTGAAAGTCAACTCGGAGAAAATAGATGTCTAGAACCAAACACAACAGTGAAATGCCTTCAATTGATAGCGGAAAATGTCAAAACAAGCTGGAACCAACCTTTATATTATTCAGGGTCACCGAAGAAACTTTACCGCCTCTCTCTCGGGCAGATAATTCTTGAAAAGATAAAAATTTGTGCCCGTTCTTGCGATCAATTCCAACAACCTGAAACAATACATTTACGCCATCGACTAAAGGAGACTAACGAAAATTGTTAAGATAGGAAAATTGAAGGAATCAAATCAAAAGCTACCTCCGCATCTAACACAAAAGACGCTGCAGATGGTTTACATGCTTCCTGGATAATATGCACCACATCTGGGAACCTTAAAGTTGTCTCATCCCCATTTCTTGAAAATATGCGCACAGAACCATCATCAAGTTTATGAATTTGGGCACGTTGACCATCATACCTATACACATCGAACCACCAGCAATTATTTACTAATAACTCCAGACTACTCCTCAAGCAAAGGCACATATATTGAACAAGTCTGATCTTTTCACAAGGGTACTAAATAATGGCAGAACGAAATTTTCTTGAGTAACAATTTGGGCCAGTGAACAAGCATTGACGAAAGCATACACATAAAAGGTGAGCATTTAAGACTTCAATAAGCTAAAGATATTAATTTTAACCATTAACATTCATATTGTATAGGAAGCAGAAGTACCTAATCAAAAATTAGTTATTTTTGAATGTCCAATTCATAAAACCAGAGGATTACACCAATCCTAATATCATCCACATAGCACAATTACAACAAACAACAACAACAACAACAACCAAGCCTTATTCCCACATAGCACAATTATGTCCTCAAAAAACATGCTGGAGGTTTATTCCCCACAAAATTCTACCATGAGGGGCTCTGCAAATCTATTAGGGCTGCCTCACATGTTTAGCGGTAACTTTTTAACTACTAAACCCCACAGTGTAAATATTCACTAAGTTTTGCCCTCCTATCTACCGATACTCTACCTTCTCATAGATCATACAAATCCACCACACCCTTGGCAAGTCCAGAATAAATTTTAGCCAGACAACTCCAAAGATCGTTATGATGAATCCTAGACATTTAAACATAGCAGATAAGTTTCACCTTGCTGATATGTTATTAGTACTAATTGAGAAAAGGCAGAAGTCCCAACTCATGCAACACTTGAGAAAATAGACATAATTCAAACAACAAAACATCCTACCAGACAGAATTTATGCTGGATAATATGGAAAAATATACAGAGAAGAAACCTAGTATAGGACTTACTTGTACTCGCAGGTAAAAGCTCTATTCTCAAATAGCTTCAATGCTTCGGCAACCCCATTAGTTATTCTACCACAGAAAGGAACAATCACATAAATAACTGAGACACTATTTAAGAGTAAAAAAAGAAAAGAAAAAGGGAAAAACTAAGGTACCAGAGAAAAGAACTCACTTAGCCAGCATGGGCCTGATGGGAATGCCAGGCACCATAGTCAATGTAGTTGCTGAAAATTCTATGCCTTTGCTCATAAGAGAAGGCACCAATATATCCTTCACAGATAGAAGCGTGATAATTATGTTAAAAGAATCAACCATAACTTCAAAAGAGTTAGCAAAAGTGTGGCATGCAAGTACAAAAAAGTTGGTTGACATATGAATAAATGTATATGTGTGCCGAAGGCCAAAACACCCTCTCGTTACATGTACAAGTTTGAGTGCCCAGCTACCTTCACAAATTGGCTCGCCACGACATACACATATATCAGAGGTGCACAAAGAGTATGATTTTTAAAACTCAGTACAAAGAAATTAGTGCTTTGGGAGGAGAACAAGGACAAGTGCAGAGCTTACCAGGTCAGGAAGAACATTATAAGCGTCAACAACAGTGGATGAGAGGCCCTGTAAGAAAAAGTAACAGCAAAGAAAACAATCAAATGACAGAATTTAGCTCCTAAAACAACAAGGGCGAAAAAATATCACTCATGATATGAAAATTCAAAAAAAAAAAAAAAAAAAAAAAATAATTGTTCGCAAAAAATCATAACTGTTGCCGAACCTGGAGTAATTCCTTTGTGATTTTGGTGGCTCCTTCAGCGCAACTTGAAAGAGTGTTCAAAGCAACTGCTTGAGCCAAAGCAGGAAGGATAGTCTTCATCATGGCACCAATCCGCAAGTTCCTTACCTGCAAACAAATATTTGCATAAACATGAGTCTAAGACAAATTTGATGCAATCGATTGTAAACCTATGCTGACAGAAATCATGGGCACACATGAACTACCTTACCCCATCCTTATCACATCAAGACACTCCAGAGTTAGAGGGTTCCCATGTGCAAACGCCTACATCACTAAAGCCTATATAAAAGCATACGCTTTATCTGATTAGACAAGCATGAGATGTTCCTATCGTGTATAGGAATAACCGACCAGTACATTTGTCATATTAGCTATAATTTCTAGCAAGTGCCAGATACTAGATAAAGTTGACTTAACCAATATGCCAGACATATGAACGTGACTGCATGCTCTAAACCCTCTAAAGATTGTACTACTCCACCATTATCTACAACAATGGAAAAACGAGGAACCTAACACAGAGCAGGATGGAGCAAAATATCACAATCAAAGTTCGTAAAGAAGTGTAAGTGAGGAAGACAAAGGCCAAGACACATTATCTACTTTATAGTCAACATACCACTCAGCAGAATTCCAACTAAAACATACAAACTCAAATCCAAATAGCCTAGAGTTTTTATACATAGTGCAACCATAAGTTGAAATTTTCCAGTGAAGCACAACTCCATAAATAAGAAAAACAAAGTCCTACTTCTAAAAGTAAACCACATATCACATTCAACTCTTTTGAGTCACAAGGAAACTGCAATTGGACATCTAAACATGACTAGATTCCAAAATTTATGCACAGTAAAACAATCAACTTTCTTTATGATTTCATCCCGACAGATGTTTTTGGTCTCACCAAAGTCCTGACAAGGAACTTCATCTCCTTCTCTCTGCAAGATCGCATGAGCCTCACAATAAGGCTTTTCCGTCGGTTAGTACTTCCACTACCTGTCTGTACACTGAGCATTCACAAAGTAAAGATAGGTATTGTGTGAATGCCAGATAACCCAAGACATTAACCATAGAGAATCGTAAGTTTATTTCGCAAGAAAACAATACCCATAGTATCATTTATTATCAACCAAAAGGATAAGTTTCAATTATCTCCCACAGTTTTCTGTGAAAGTTCAACTTAGCAGCACACACATGTCATATATATCTTTATTTGGGTGAAGGGAAGGAAGCCAGATATGGCAAAGCACTGGCCAATAGTCATGTCTCTTTCCTCTATTCATAAAAGTTCAGAAGACACTTAATGTTTGGTTGAACATTTTTAGTTACAGTCAGTAGGAGATACCAGAAGTCCATATTTACAATTCAACAATGGAAATGAAAGCAATCTTAAAATCATACCTAATTTTCTGAAGCACAGAGTATACATCTCGGATCAAAAGCGGTGGAGGAGGAAGTAGTAGTGACTGTGTTTGGCGACACTCTTGTGCAACATCACCTAGTATAAGCAGCATTGAGAACTATTCATTGTTCACATTCACAAGGAATAAAAACAGAGAGAGATTAGAGCAAGCCCTTACCAAGATCACCAACAGTGTTGTACATCTCTCTTATCTTGCTTTTATTTGTTCCACATGCCTCTTCAATAGCAGATGTAACCAGACTCCCACCAATGTTAAGTTCCTAGAAGAATATTATGAAATACAATTTTACTCTTTCAGTGCAAACAATGCCAACTTTGAAAACATTTTAGATCAGAATAAGAAAGTTACAGAAGCACATTAAGTAACTGGAAAACTTAGAAAGGTTCACCCTTTAAAGACACATATTTGACATCATAGATAAAGCTTGCAAATAGTGAGCACAACTTAATTCTACGTGCACTCTTGTGACGAAGTTACGCAAGTATTGAACCAAAATTGCACAAAAAAAAAGTTTTGCTCCACATTGAGTATCTAATTCAAATAAGAACTTCTTTAACTTGTTACACGGCTACTATATCTTTAATCCAATATGGAGAGAAAAAACACTTCAAATGCCTTCCTTAATCACGGTAAGTTAGCCTGTAAAGACCTTAATGCTTTGATATCAAAAAAGTCATTCAAATAAACTGTCTGTCACCTGCCCTACTTATCATCACACAGAAAGCTTCATCATACATATGATACTTGACCTCTGCTAAACAGCCACTATTTTTTTTTCTCCAAACCACTGATATATCCTCCTCAGACACCCAATAATTTGCTTCACAGACATCTGCATTTAGAATTTCGAAGAATTGTGAACTAAATACTGCACTATAATATCCAGTAAAAGAAATACAAATCACCAACCACGTTTTCATGGTCAGCAGCAATCTTGTTCGTGCAGAGATAGACAGCAGGTAGAACATCCTCGGGAGACAAAGCCAACAAACTGCCAGCGAAATGGTTGAAAGTGGAAACACTGAGCTAGTTTATAGATGAGAGGCTAATAATGGCAGATAGACGCACGATGGAGCCAAAAAAAAGGGAGGTATCAGTCCCCCAAGAAAAGGACCAGTGAAAGGAAAACTGGAATTGATACATAGCACTAAACCTTCTGAACATATTGCAGAGCATAGACGTAGCTTTTATTTTGCCCTTTTCACATTCAACAAGATCAAAAGTCCTTGACAGGTGCACATAAGGAGCAGGCTGGCCCTGCTTCCAGCAAGCTGCACATGTTCACCAAGAACATACATAAATTTTCACATGACAAGCAGACGTAAAAAGAAGTGAAGAGACCATGAAGAATATAATTTTAAGGCAAAGCTGACATATACCATGTTCTACTGGATGATAATCCTTCGATGATAGCGTAATGTAGTTTACACCGACACTCTGACCAGAAGATTCTTTTGCCAATTGGCGAACTGTATCAGCTGACTGGAACTTTTCCTTCCCTTGAGATGATTGGCTGGGCTCAGGATCATCAATCATAACTAATTTGCTATTAACAACTTCCCCTTCCTCATGACTACCAAGGTCAACTTTAGGACTATTATAATACATGTCAAGTGCCATGTCAATATTTCCTCTGGACTTTTCTAAGAGTTCTGAAGCATAAACTCTCATCGATTCATTGCCATTAATGATTTGGAGAAATTTCTCTAGTTCCTCTGCATAAAGTTTACCAGGGTAGGCATCAGACAAATTCTTGTCTGTGGAGCACTTCTCTGACAAAGGGACAGGGGTGCTGCCCTGATCAGCAATGCCACGTTTGCTGAAAAAGTTTGTTATAGTAGATTGCTTTACGCCACTGGGTTCAACATTTGAAGTAACTTTAGCCTTCTTCTTAATCTTCTTCTCAGCATTTTTCTTCCTTTTTCCAGGTGAAACACTGCTTGGAACTGTTTGTTTTGAAGGGAGAAATTTAAAGTTTTTGATAGGCGACTTCTCATCAGAAACACTGATCTTTTCAGAAATAGAACTCACAACTGTTGCACAGTCTCCGGCTGGTTTTGGTTGGGATGAAGAAAAGGATGTACCACTTTGCTCATGAAACTCAGTTTCATATTCATAAAAATGAGACACAGCATCAACAATATTTCTGCCATAGATTCTAATAAGCTCGAACTTCTGATCTTCGGAGACCCAAACTGGCAAACAATCACGAAGTTCCTGCATAATCTCCTTTTTATCAGAATCACTCAGCATAACCAAATTCTGGTCATGCGCAGTGCCAGGTGTACCTAAAACACGATCAGAGCCAATTTTGAGATCAGATTCCAGTTTGCCAACACTTGAGCTTTCTTTACGTGCTTCCACGTCTTTGTCAGCACCAACCCCATAAACTTCTTCGTCGTTGGACGCACGGTAAAACCCCATCAAAAACTCTTGTTTATTGGCCATTTCATCAACTAACCCTGCAAAATGCTTTTGCATCTTCATAGCATGTTTGCTGTCCACGCTCTCAACATCAGACCCCACTGTAGGGATGACACGCTTAGGCTTCAAAAACTTCACATATTCTCTAAGCTCGTTATAGTTTGAATGCTCACTATAAGGCACGAGATGAATCTCAAATGAGTCCTTAATCCTAACAGCAAACTTGTTTCTCTTTACCTCATAAGTCCACCCAGTAGGAACGAATCCCACAACCCTCGAGTATTCCTTTTCCACCATAATCTCCTTCATTTTCACAAAATTAGGCCGAAAATAAGGCCAAGTCTCACCCAACACATTCCATCCAACCACATGAACATCAGTCTCGGACTCATCTTCCGTAAACACACTCCCATCCCCGTCCCCGTCCCCGTCCCCATACCCTAAAGCCCTCAAAACCTTCATCTTCCTACTATCAACAAATATCTTACAACCACACCTCCGCGAAATCTCCAACAAAATCCTCTCCTTTCCAATAACATAAGTAGCAACAACAAACAACACACGCTTCCTAACATCCCTACTCTCACTCTCACTCCTAATCTTCCCTATCACGCCAACAACATAATCAATCGATTCCTCTTGCAACGGAAACACGAATTTCGGATTACAATACGTCGTATCGAGGAAAACAGAATCACAACCAACGAAATCACTCAAAACAGGCACTAATTTCATATCATCACAATATCTAAAATCACCAGTATGAACAAACTTTTCGAATTTCCCGCCATTAACAGGAACCTTAAACAAAAACTGAACAGCACCGGGACAATGATTAGCGTCAATTAAGGTTACCTCGCAACCGTCGATAACCACCGTCTCGTTGACCGGAAGTTTGACGACAAGGTCCGGCGAAACGCCAAGGATGTCGACGACGAGGTTTCCGGTGGTGGCGGAGCAGAATACGACGCCGCGAGACCAGGCGGAGGTGAGGCCGGCGTAGTGATCGGAGTGGAAGTGAGAGAGGAAGTAGGAGAGAGAAAAGTCGCCGGAGTTTCGGAAACCGTCGACGATGAAGCGAGTGCCGGGAATAAGCTTAGAAATGGGGAAATCGGAGGGAATTGGGGTGAGAGGAGAGAGATTGGAAGGTTTTTTTGATCGGAGATAGAGTTCGGCGGTGGTTAGGGTTTCGGCTGGCATGGTGGTTGACACGGTGGTTTATTGGCGGAAACGGCGGTTGTGTTTTTTTGATGTTACCGGCGTATTACTTGTCTGATGTCTGAGGTTCCTTTCTAAGAATCCAAATTGCCAATACTTGGACTTTCATGTAGAACTTCGAGTCGAGGTTATACACTTATACGTTGATCATCAATACAGAATTATAGAGTACATTGTAGACATGTGATATATTGTACGAATTAATAGTTGTGATTAAAATTTAGAAATACTTATATATCAAGATTATAGTCAGATTGCAGCAGTTCTATATGATTACAGTGGTAAATGATGAGGATTAAGGTTGGCCTAGTGGATAGGAACTCAACTTGCCTGGGGGTTGTCCCGGGTTCAAGGCTTTAGATTTTTGTTATAAAGAGTCAAACGGGTCTTTGCATATATGAGTATTGGCTAAATAGGAAATCTCGAGTAAGATTTTCAAAGTTATCTGTTCTTTTCATTGCACTACTCTATTCTGTAAAGTTAATTTTCTGGGGATCCGGATCCTTTGAAGATGTGTTAATAAATGTGGTCATGTGAATAGGTCGTATATGGATCATGGGTGTTGTATAAGATGAAATTGTTGAAGTCTTTTACTGTTTGCGGCTTTCCAGAGTTCCAGGTTGTTGAAATTTTTTTTAATATTTTCAATAACCGCAAGTCTTTCATTCAGTAACAATTACACGGAAGGACGACCCTCAAAAAATTACACTGAAGGACGTAGAAATCAACAACGGATTAATTTTGTGAGTCGAAATCTCGTAATACCACTAGTAAGAAAGTTACACACGTACCAACCTATATTAAGGTATTAAAATATCGATCATTCGATTGTGTCTTGACCATTGACTGGTTGACTAAACCATCGATTGTAAATTTGCAATATTAATTTGTCGTTGATACAACAGTTAAAACCATTTAATTTCAACGTTGTCGTCCTATCCACTATGCATATATTGAAGGACGTTATTTGTTGTTTTTGACATTTTAGTTAAACTAGTCGTTGGGCCGCGCGCGATGCGCGCGCCCCCCCAACATTATTAACTCTAGTGTTAAATCATTTGTCACAATGCGCACAATTCCTCCGAATGCATTGTATTTTGGTGAGAATCGATTTCAAATTATGACTTGTTGCACATAAGGTTTCTTGTAACACGGAAATGAGACAACTTCCGGTAATACTCTTGTCCAATGACCATGACATGGTAAAAAAATTTGGGAAGTGACTGAAGTTGGATGTATATCGTCAGTAACAATCGATAAATCGTGCAAGTCTCACTAAACCTGTTTGCACATAAACAATCTCGCAACATGACAATATTGGTAGATAAAATTCAATACATCGCAAAATTAAGTAGCAACTTGTTTCGCATTATACACGTTTCCGAATAGTTTTCAGAGTTTACTATCTTTTCAATGAACAGAGGTTACAAATCGTTTGCTTCTTCTTTGTGTGTCTTCAGTTCCTTTCTTCTTTATCTTAACAAATCTCGCACATTCTCTTGGCATCTGGTCGTTAAAAGGAAGATATGGTCGTTAGAAGCAATATATGGTCGTTAGGCTGTAGAAGCCACGACCCACAACCTTGTAACATTGAGAAACAACAAAAAGAAAGTAAGGAGGGCATCACAACAAAATTCAAATGTATTCTTTGCCTCACGAGGACCTAATATTGCCTTTGGAACAACAAAATTCAAGGGAAGGTCCACAAGACTATACATGAGTAAGGCAAAAGTTTAAACTTCTGAGGATATGTCATAATAAACTGTCCTAGAACAAAACCACACCCACTGATTGTGAACGCTTGTACTTGAAAGCACAGACATGTAATCATCACACTTGACAACAGAAAATGATAAGCATTTTCATCTAACTTCTATATGATCTCTACATTCATTGATGATAAGAATGAGAAGAGAGTGAGGTGACCAAACTATTCAACCTATAGATCCCGGACCAAATAGCTAAGACGGACCTTTATGGACACAACTGCATGTAAATTGTAAACTCACTTCAGATTTACTCATTTCAAAAATTTAACATGACATGGGTTTCTTGACTCTTATTCACAACAACAGTAGCGAACCAAGCAAATTGGCTCTATCATGCACCACGGAATAAGAGAAACTAAGCAAGCACAAAGTGATCCAAAGTCTTGGTAAATATCGTCTCATGTTCGACCCCCCCTCTCCCTACGCATCTCCTTTTATCGCTTCTTTTTACTCTTTCTCTCCAACCTTTCTTTTGACCCTCTTCATCTATTCTTCAATCTTTATTCCACACCTCTTTTTCAAATTTCTACCCCAACACATTCCCTTATCCTTTTGTCATTCCCTTCTTTGTTTGTCATTCCCACCTCATACCTCTATTCCCACATTATTACCTTCCCTCCCCGTGCCTTTGTTTCAAGCTTTTTCATTATATCTACTATACAAAAACATGCTTCTCCCTTTCGCTTCCCCAATTTCTGAAACATGCTTCTCCCTTTCGCTTCCCCAACTTCTGAACCTGCTTTATTTTACTCCATTTTCTCTTAATCGACTTCTTTTGACTCTCTAGCCCTCTCCCTCGCATCTGTCGTTTACTTTGCCTACGCATTCTCTCGCCCTCCTTGTCTTGTTTTCATTCCCTCCTATTAATTATGTCTCTCTATCACTATCTCTATCTCCATCGCCTTCCCTCTCTCCTATAGTTGTTCAATGTCTTCTACCTTTCCCCTCCCCATCCTTTGAACTTGTTCTATTTCACTCCATTTTTCTCTTAATCGACTTCTTTTGACTCGCTGGCCCCCTCCCTCGCATCCCATTTATTTTGCCGACATATTCTCTCTCCCTCCTCGACTTGTTTTCATTCCCTCTCCCTCTCCCTCTCTCCCTCTCTCCATCTCTCCCTCCCTCCCGCTCCCGCTCCCTCCCCCTCTCCCTCCCCCTCCTTCCCTCCCTCCCTCCCCCCTCCTCCCTCCCTCCCCCTCTCCCCCCCCTCTCTCTCTCTCTCTCCTATTGTTATTCAATGTCTTCTCTGTTTCCCCTCCCTATCCTCTCAACCTGTTCTATTCCACTCCATTTTCTCTTAATTAACTTCTTTTGACTCGCTAGCCCCTCCCTCGCACCCCTCCTAATTGTTTGATAAAAAAAAAGGGCAGCCCGGCGCACATTAGCGTCCCCAACAAGCGAGGGTCCGGGGAAGGGTCCCACCACAAGGGTGTAATGAGGGCAAGCCTTCCCTTGCCAATTTATTTGACAAGAGGCTGCTCCCAGGAACCGGTCGACAGAGGATTAGATTCTGGAAAATGGTTGACAACAGGTTTCTGGCTCAACTTTTTGTAAAGACGACGTCGACTAAACAAACTTCGAATCATAAAGTACCCTCTAAAGTACACCCGAGCTAAAATCAAAGATAAAACATGACCATATACAGAATTAGATGCTCTGAGCTATTACCAAAACACGTATGAAATGAGGCTGTTTAGAACATTAACTTGACTTACAAACCAACAAATTATTTCCCCCTTCCAAGCCTAAATTAACAAAACCCCACACAAATCCAATGTCGAGAAATAAAAGATAAATGAAATTGCAATGACAAACCTGGAATTAAGCCCGAGCTTGAGTGGTGTCAATTAGTACCTTTGGCGAGATCCGAGCAGGTGAATTCCAAAAAGGGAAACCCTACAAAAATGAACACCCAAAACAAAATCAGTATTAAACCCTGGAGAAACTGATAAGGGAGTTAATCTTACAAAAATCACAATCTGAAAGAGCAGCATACAGAAAGTCAAAACAATTATGTACTGTCTAAAACTAAGAGAATTTAAGTGAAAGTAGGATATAGCTGCATATAAACCTTGATAAAGAGTGAAAGTTTCAAGAATGGGAATTAAAAAATGAAAAGAGGAGTATATATAGGCAAAAAGAGGTTATGGAAGTGAATCTGCGAAGCTTTCAAGCAAGCATTGCGCCAAAAGTCAGGATTGTAGATGGGCCGATGGGGTATATTTGTTCGTATGACAAACATTGAAGCGAAGTTTGATAGTTTGTGCTCTATTTTCAAGCTGTTAGGTCATACATATAAATATGGTCGTCCAGGGCTTTTATAATCACCACTAATCAATCACATAAATATTAAATGTGCCACAACCACTAATCTTGATAAGCAGAAGATTAGTAGTTAAGCACCATAAACTCATATGAAATTGTATCAGGATCAAAGTTAGACTTTTCAAAGAAAGCAAGAGCACTGAATAACACATCACAAACAATAAAAAGAGTATAAATCGACAAAGTGAATAGAAAAGGCATCAACTCAAAGAGATTTGTATTCATCCTAACTACCGGTTATGAAAAATTTGCATATTTGACATACATTGTTTCTTTCTAATAGGCAACCTGATCGTTATCCAGCACCAGATTAAATGATCAATCCACAACGAAATCAGATCAAACCTTAAGAGGTCTATTGAGAATTCATTATTAGCTCTTCTGACCGTCTTCTGCTTTCTTTCTTTTAGTTCTACCAGTTGGATATAACAAACACCACTCCCATCAGTAACCAAACAAAAAGCAAAATTATGAATGTAATTTATTAGTTAGAATCAATGTGGCAATGATTCTCTAGTTAAGGCGCTATCAAGGATCAAAATCGTACCTTTGGTCCTATGGTGACCTTCACAGTCCCAAAGTTACATCGATTAACTGTTTTAGGCTAGATGTCTCTTCTCTCAACAGAGCTTGTAGCGACCCTATAAATGGAAACATCTGAAACAATTTCAGACTTGGCAAAAAAAAAAAAAAAACTAAATGTGGCAAATTCAAGAAGAGGTACGAAACAGAAACTCCGACCATCGGTCGATTTCATAACATTAAGAAGATAATGAAATAAATCTGTAAGATTGCACAGAAGTAAAATAGAGCCAATGAAAGTAATATGACAGGAAGAAATCCAAAGAGCGCAAAAGATTAGGAGTAAGGTGTAATCTTTCTGTATCTTTCTGATTAAAATTTAAGGTAGAGAACTTACTGACAAGATTGACGATATGCTTGAGCAAAAGCCCTAGCTGGCTCGCCCGAACACACCACGGGCATTTGGACAATTATTCTTGCTGCCTACAGTGCAACAAAATTAAACATAAAATGGGAAAGAAAAAAAAAACGTTTCAGGAAAAAATAAAGGGAGAAGATTTCTTCCTAATATTAATTACCATGGTGAAGTTCGATAAACCCTGAGATACCAAGCTGTAATTATGAATTTATGACCCTCACAATCAGCATGCTGAAATTTGAGGCATATAATGAGAAGGTAAATTCCAAAAAGCAGGGAGGTTTGAAGATCAGCCATTGCACATATAACAAAAAAAACCGGACAGATCAAATTAGCAGCAGGTGGAACGGGGAAGCCGTATAAAATGCACACAAAAATTAGAAACATAACTTCAAAGAGTTTAGACCTAGTGGATGGCAGCTCCGAAGAGGTTGTACAATAGGCTGACCTCCTTTCCCCATCCCTCCCCCGCACACACTTGCATTACAATTTACACGTTCTTTCACATTTTTATGAATGTGAATGACAAACCTGGAATTAAGCCCGAGCTTGAGTGGTGTCAATTAGTACCTTTGGCGAGATCCGAGCAGGTGAATTCCAGCAAGGGAAACCCTACAAAAATGAACACCCAAAACAAAATCAGTATTAAACCCTGGAGAAACTGATAAGGGGGTTAATCTTACAAAAATCACAACTGATGGCGAGATTTGAATGAGGATTCGCCCGTATTTTTTTTAATCAAAAGATTGAAAAGGGGGTTACATACCACTTTTTTCTGACAACAAAATTTCTTTGCAAAAACGTTGGTACAGCAAACTCGAGCATAAAAAAATCCAAGATTGAAAACCAAAATCAGAAATGGAAAGATAATCAAAAATCAACAATAACAATCAGACTTCGAGGAAGAGGTGCTTACCTCAAGGAGTGAGCGATCTGATTGAAGCCGGATTTTAGAAACAATCAAAATCTGAAAATAGGGCAAACCATAATCAAAATCAAACTACAAGAACTGAAAATAGAGCAAAAGCTTAAAATGATGCAAAAACTAATTAAACTAATAAAAGAATAGAGCAAAAAACAAAATCAATCAAACAAACAATCCCCATTAAACTGATGCAAAGACTTGAAAGAACCCAGATCGCCATCAAACTGATGGATACACGTTAGATAAGATGAAAGGAACAACAATCACTTGGCAAAAAAGTTCGAGAGATACGGGATGAGGAAGGAGCCGAAGGAGAGAGAATGAATGAGATGAGGCAGTCTGAGGAGAGAGGAAGAGGAAGATTATGGATGGTATAGGTTAGTTTTGAACGGTCGAGATGGACAAGGAGGCTTGGATATATTTCAGCCATTGGATTGTCAACTGAATAAAACCAGAGTATGAAGTGATGAGCGTACCTTCCACTGGTGCGCGTTTCAACTGAAAACAGAACTGAAGAGAGACAGGAAGACCGTACTCCTGAAAACACCCATTGAAAATAAAAAGAATTCAAAAATCAATTCGTTTTTAGTCCTCAATAATATTATTCAGCATATAATTGGCATTTGCATTGGCCATATTATTGACGAATAATCTGATGTTTGGCTCTATTTTAACTTTTTAACAAAGCAGATAAACACTAAGTTACAAGATTCTAGCATATTCCACACCATTGTTAATATTTGATTCATATGTAGCGTCTTATGCAACATCAGGCCCAGACGAAAGTATGGGCAGCATATTCCACACCATTGTTAATATTTGATTCATATGTAGTGTCTTATTGCATATCCTTACCTCATCACAGTTTATTCCCCATTTCCCCATCCTCCTAAATTCTCTTCTTGGCTCTTGCTAATCACCTTATCTGTCTCGACATAATCTCAAATAGCATGAATGAACCCGGTGTTGCAACCTTTTAACTAAATAATCTGTTCTTTTTTTTCCTTCATCCATCC
Source organism: Spergularia bocconei (assembly GCA_963457585.1). Taxonomy (NCBI): domain Eukaryota; kingdom Viridiplantae; phylum Streptophyta; class Magnoliopsida; order Caryophyllales; family Caryophyllaceae; genus Spergularia; species Spergularia bocconei. The sequence goes on from OY734951.1 coordinate 24,265,720, forward strand.
TTATCTTTAATCATCCCAAATTTTTACTTGCTTAGGAATCCTTCTTTCTCTTACACATCCTTATAGAGGCTCCCTCCTCCGTCTCTCTTCAGTGTCTCCATTTATTTCCCTCTTTCCTATACATTACCTTCTTTAACTATATCCTCATTCCTTCCTGTATATCTCTCTTTCTCACCCTTGTAGTTCTCCATGATCTTTATTAAAACCTGATTTCTCTCCCTCGCTCACCGAGTCACCGGTTCACCATACTTTCCCATGTTTCTCCGCCTTTCCGATCCCCCCCACCTTCTATTCATCCTCATCTCTTAACTCAACCTTAATATCTTCCCTTCCTCACCTGTATCCCTTACAATGACCTTAATTTTGAACGTCAGGTCGTTAACCCAACAAACTATTAACAGAATGAGAAAAGAATATACGTCACATTGACCTGCTAATATCGTAAGCTTAACAGCATGGAATCAATATTTAAGAACAATGGTAAACATAAATGATAGGAAGCAAATACACATTGTGGGAAGAACTTACAGCTGCGAATTTTATCTCTCAAGATTACGAAGACTGAACCAAAATAGAACACGATATGATCACACAAAAGGCTTGCAAGTTTAGTCTTCTTACCTCGGAATGCTGAGATAATGCACTAAGGCCAAATTCAGGTACTTTTATGTTCCCTTTCCTGTCTATGAAAATGTTCTCTAGCTGCAAACAGGTGAGACATAAATGCTTCAGGCACAAGCACAGTTTGTGTGCAATGCATATATAGCCATGCTAAATTTATCATCATGTGTTATAGAATGCACCAAACAAATGCAAAGAGTTTCCAAACAAATTGAGATTTAATCTACATGTTAAAGACTTATAGTAGCACTCTAAGAGCTGAACCAATTAAAATGACAAATTAAAAGCATATGCAGGTAAGGACAAGATTCTAGGCTATATAAATAAAAACAAAACACACACATTTGATGTTTCTGCTTGGTTCTCAATTTTGTACCTATGATGTCAGCTCTATGGCACTTCGTAACTGTGCTAACTACGGTTTCTTTGTTTATCAGATCAGAAACTTATGGCTCTCAAAATTCCTGAGGAGTTGCTGAAGCAAGGATGCAAAACTAAAATCCAGTAACTAAATAAAAAACAGATCGGGATTTTGTGAAATGGGATTAAAAAATGGTGGCACGTGGGAATACTCGCAGCCAACTACCTAATAATAGATAAGTGAGGTTGAAATGCAAACATCATACAAATCTTAAAAAGGACATAACCGACAAAACTCTAAACACGAAACAAATTGTAATGATTATTAATTTTCTCAAGTTAAGGCTTCTAAAGATCAAAAGTGTGAATAATATCATATTGTTAACGACATAATTCTTTGGACATGAAGCTATAAGCTATTCTCGCGTTAGACTTCAAGCACACGTGTGGGTTGGCTAAAGGCGATTAATTGCAACAACATACAGACAAAGCAAAGCAGTACTCAAATCAGCAAGCTTAGGAAATCACAGGTCATTACTTGGACCAATTTTTGCCGGTGTCAAGTTTACCAGCTTTAATAGTTACCATAGGTCCAAACAAAAGGGAGGAAGGAGGTTGTGGTGGTAGAGAGACGTGGTAATAGGAGCACTATACTCCTCAATTGGAGGTAATGCATTACTATCGCTTAGAAAACGAACTTGTATTTTTTAAAACAAAATTTTCCAAAAAGTTGCCCTTTTTTAGTATTTGAAGAGGGGCCAATGTGTAAAGAAGTCAAAACTGGAGATAAAATATACGAGAGAAAGGATGGAAATTGCAGACTCATGCACCTAGAGTGTGCCTTAGTTAGCCCCTTTGAAAACCAAGCATTAATACCCAACTCATTAGACTATATTTACAGAAAAAAGCTCAAAGTAGTGATAATTCCCAAGCTACGAGCCCAGCATGTCCAGCTAAAGCTAACATCAAAACTTTGAACACTTTTATTTCTGACCATAGCAAGATACTCACATTCTTTCTTTGTTGGCTTCGTCTGAGCTGCAGCAAGCTTTTCAGCTACGGCCTTCTCCTCCTCGGTCTACTCACCGAATAGATCAATGTCATCATCATCAGCGGCAGCAGAAGCCTAAACCAATACATCACAACAGATGAGAACCCAACAAATAAACAACAAAGAGGAAACAAGAATTGAACAAGCAAGTTATACCTTGGAGTCTGCAGCAGGTGGGTAGCAACGTCAGAGACATGATTTTCTAAACGGTAAGATCATCCTTTGAGGCCTGGTAACTGATGAAAATCCAAAACAAATAGCAAAAGACTAAAATTATCATCCAGTATCCATCAAACTTTCCCAACCCATCGATCACAGCATTTTCTAAACTACTAAATTTAAAAGTGATGTGCCGAAAGACTGACCCAGTGATGTAACTCCTGGAAAGAAGGTACTCATCGAGCTTCTTCAAACCGGCCTCGGAGCTACGGTTGTACAAAGTGAGTATTTCACAACCATCGATGCTCCACTTCAGGTTGCCAGAAAACCAACCAAATTACTTTGCAGAAACATTGACCAATCAGTTCCACCACTACAAGCGTCGTTCTTAACCATCTCCAGTTTGCTGCAAGTGACAAAAATCAGTACACAATCCTTCACCACAGCAAAGTTAAATTGACATAAAACCCTAGAAATAAATGAAAATGAAAATCACAAATAGAAAGATAATTAAGAAAAATCAACAATAACAATCGAATTTTGAGAAAGGGGTGCTTACCTTGGGGATCAAAACACTCGAGAGAGTGAGTGATCTTATTGAAAGCCGTATTTTAGAAACAACCAAGAACTGAAAATAGAGCAAACCACAATCAAAATCAATCCAACAATTACCAAACCAACAAAATCCATCAAACCAACAAAATTTATTAAAAACAAAATCAAACCAACAATTAATCAAAAACAAAATCAAAATCAAAATGAAAACCAGAAATCAGCTAGAAAATCATCAAAAATCAAAAATCGTTAAGAGTAAAATAAAACCCTAAATCCACAACTTAAACCACCCAAAAACCCTTGAAACAACAACTTAATTCATCAAAAATTAAACCAATAACCCCTAAATTAACAATACAAAACAACAAAAAAGATGGGAGTAATTAAAGCTGAGTACCATTACCTTTGCTTCGCAAGCGAGGAGAGAGAAAGAGGAGGAAGGAGACCAGGAGTGAAAGGAGGCAGGAAAGAGAGAGAAATTTATATAAGGCGTGAAGGGACGGTGAGGATTGAGAGGCAGCCGCGCACGTTTTCCAGCCTTTGGATGGAGAACTGTTCACGAAGAACAGTAGAGGAGGCTGCGTTTTGAGAAGGAATGGCCTGCGTTTTGGGCAGAAAGCGTGCGTTTGGAGAAGAGAAGGGCGTCGTTTTGGCTGAGCAACTGTAGCTGTTGTACAGTAACAGAGCTAAGCCTCTTTTATAAGGTAAACAGATTAGAATGAAATTCAATTAATCTAATCATCCGTCGATTTAGGGAAAAAGAGAAGTGGAAAGGGAATCTTTGTTTATTTTCTCATACTCCACTCCCTACTGCTGTCCACTGCACCACTGTTGTACCACTGTTGTATCTTCACCCAGAAGTTACATCCTAGCACACGACGCCTATTTCTCCTGCAAATTAATCAGTCACGAGGTTTGTTCAATGCGTTTTCTCTCTCCTCCTTACCCAAACCCTCTACCCCCGAATTTCACACCGTTATGGAGTTAGGGTTTCACCCGTACATTAATCGCTGAATAATCGGTAAATTTTTCGTCTTTTTTCAGCGGTTGCAATTAATTAGGGTTTTATCTTTTTGAATTATCGTAGAAGTTGAGTGCCGAAGAAGTTAATGAAGAAAAGGAAGAGATGGGTCAAGAAGAACAAGGTGAATGCCAGAGTGCTGGGGAACAGAGTCAACCTAATGAGGTAATTTTTTTTTTTTTTTTTTAATTTCCTGAATTATGTTGGATTATGGGTATGATTATGATGTTGTTTGTTGTAATTTCTTTGTGAATTCGACTTACGAGTTTGAAAATTCCGATATCGAGCGGTGGCCGAAATCGAATTTTGACGGTTTAAAGTTTCCGTCTTTTTTACTCGGTGTACTTTTAATTTTGGGTTTTATGTTTTTTATGTTATGAAATTTGTGTAGAAGATGAGTGCTGGAGAAGTTAAAGAAATGGAAAGTGGTGGTGAACAGAAACTTCCTCATTTGGTAATTTCTCAATTTTTCTTCTAATTTATTTCGTGGATAATACTGGATTATGGTCCTCATTTGGTAGTTTGTTAAGGTTTTGTTGCTGTAAACTTAAAAATTGAACCGTTGTTAGGTGGGCAGTCTACACTTACATGTATCGGTAGTGGATGGAGATGAAATTGTCACTGTAATAGTGTAATGTAAGCTTTAAATTCTCTGTTGCGATAAGCTTAAGTTAATGTCTCTATCAACATTTTCCTGTCAATAGCCACTCTAAGATTGCAATTGAGCCGGTGTGGCTGAGGTCTTAAGTGGGAGTTAGCTTCAGATAAGACCATATGTGTTATTGTGTCAGAATGCTAATAATACAATGAGATTTGGAACATTGGAAAATCAATGCAAATGGCTTCTGGCAGACATTAATTTACATTTTATTAGATTGACCTTATGCATGATGTGAGGATCTCATTCAGTGTATTGAAATTGCCGGGAGTTGTCATTTCTGCTACCTTATAACTGAGAAGTGAATAAGACCCTTGTAATAGGACTCTCACTTTCGTTTTGGGGTTTATCAGTTGGTGTTGGCTGACGCTCTTGGGACAGACTGTTTTTGTTCTTTCTTGAAGCTACTTTTAAAATTGATTGCTCCGTTGTCTCACAATATTTAGCGTATTTGTTATTTGATACTATGTGTATCCTATAATTAGGTTAACAGGCTACATGACGACGACTGTCGCAGTGGTGGTGAACAACATGGAAAACAAGATGACGAGGTGAGTTGTCTTGTGAATCCTGCTAATGCATAACGCCTGAAACTTCGTGTATTATCTTTTGATAGGTCAACTCTGATTCTTAAATGTCCTAAAGAAGTTTGCTCTAATAGCAGTTTAGTTATCTGTTCTTTTCATTGCACTACTTGAAAAAATGATTACCTTGCTATCCTGCCTCTTTGTTGTAGTGTATTCTCTTTAACAAACTTTCATCTATTAAGCTTGAATCTTGTTCTCTTTTTGTTATTTGTTTAAGTGAAGTTATTTTGTATTAAAAATGTTATTTGTAGCTTCAATCAGGGCTTGATTCTGTATTAGCGTAATGTCATAATTGATGAGATAGATGACCTCTCTGCATAAATTTGTACTGCTGATAACCATGCTCTGTTATCTTTAGGATTCTTTGTCTGGCAATGACTAACTGAAGTTATGTAATTAACATTCTTCTATTGCGAAGGTCCATAGTTTTGAGGTCGATTGCTATTTTTATACTTTGGCTGCAGGAATCGGTTGCTCGCATTGAGGAGTATAAGAAGTTAATTGAGGAAAAGATCACTCTACGTCAAAGTAATTTGAATCCTGAAAGACCTGGTAAGTATATGAGATCTACCTTAAGCTCGACCCTGGTTCTTTTGAAATCTGTTTTTTGATGAAATAATTATCATATTATCCGACTTAGATGAATGAAGTACTTTGCATCTTTCTGTTAGTGAATTGGACCTTAGGGTGGCTTAGTGAAGGTCATGAAGCTTTACTTTCTTTCTTGAGCATGAAGTCCTTATGAAGTTATGTTTCTTGTGTATCTGAGGCTAAACACTCTCAGTGGAAGATTAATTTGACATTGTCCTTTTTGGTATTTCATATTTTGCTTTTGAGTTCTGATCCTTTCTTTTCCTTTCGTGAAGATCCTGGTTTTCTGAGGACACTAGATTCCAGCATCAAACGCAACATTGCAGTTATAGAAAAGCTTAAGCACATAACTGAAGAAGAACATGAAGGCTTGATGGATGAGTTGCGAGGCGTTAACATGAGTAATTTTGTGGCTAAGGCAGTTGCAGCTATATGTGATTCTAAGCTTAAAAGCTCAGACATACATGCTGCTGTTCAGGTGACTGTTCAAATTTTTGTTTGTGAAATTTTTTGCTACTGCTAGCCCTACATGGGTCTTTGTGGTCGATAATTTATCTTCATGAATGGTCCTACAAGTTGAACACAATTTTCCATCTGTGCCTTTCTTTTTCCTAGAAGACTTTCTATTTGTTAAAATTTCTTTTTGGCCAAAAGACCTCGTGCTTTGAAGAGGTGCAGGGTGCTAACACCGGGGAAAGGGAGGGAACAGGAGTGGTGTTTGTATTTAGTAGTGTCTAGATTTTGCAGGATACTTTCTATTGTGTGTTTCTTTTTTGGCTTTGGTAGCTGATGTGGTTTTACGTTGGACAGATTTGTTCCCTGCTTCATCAAAGATACCCCAATTTCGCATCAAGCCTCACTCAGGGCTTGTTGAAGGTGTTCTTTCCGGGAAAGGTAGCTGATGATCTGGAGGTGGATAATACCTCTAAGGCCATGAAGAAGCATAGCACACTGAAGCTTCTGTTGGAATTGTATTTTGTTGGAGTTATCGAAGGCAACGACATTTTTATTAATATCATTAAAGATCTTGCTAGTGAAGAACACTTAAAGGATCGAGATGCTACTCAGACCAATCTGTCTCTTCTTACTACTTTTGCTCGGCAAGGAAGAGTTTTTTTAGGGCTTCCGTTATCTGGACCAGAACTTCATGAAGAGGTAAGCTTGCTGCTTGCACTTGATACTTCCTTCTTCCTCTGCTAGCCCTTTTTTGGTGTGTGTGTGTGTGTGTGTTGACGGGGTAGTCTTTTTTCTTAGCCTAATGAGCTAGGGAAGATATATCAATATATGTGCAAGTTATAGTTTCAATGATTTAGCAAATTCATATTATATTTACTTGTTGATTTATCAAATTCATATAATATCTACGGTCGTTTATTTTTGGGTTAAGGTTTTGTTGATGTTATTTGTCTTCATTGTTATACACCTAGCTGATGCATTGCTATGATTACAGTTTTTCAGGGACCTTAGTATTTCAGCTGATCATAAGCAAATTTTCGAGGTCTTTCATGGATATTATGATACCATCACTGAAGCTTTACAAACCAAGCATACTGTAAGTTCTTAAAGCTTTGGACCTTAGTATTTCACTGAGTCTCATTTCTTTTTACTCACTCGTAGAGTCTTACGTATGTGTAAGCTTTATGTTCCTACCTCCCTTGTCATTTTTCACTTCCATGCCTTGAATGGAGCCTACACATCCTTATTTGTTGGTTTATTTAGTTGTCCAACTTGTCTCTTCTCTTTTTATTAGTTTCTAATTCTGGAAATTTATTTAATTTTAGTCTCTTCGGCATTTGGAACACGACAAGGCCAAAATTCTGAACTCTAAGGGGGAGCTAAGTGACGAGAATGCATCTTCGTATGAGAAGCTGAAGAAGTCTTATGATAATCTCTGTCACGGTGTTTCATCGTAAGTTCGTTGCTTAGTTTATATTGCAGCTACTGGTGGATTTTATTTTATTTTCGTTTGTGTTGGGTTGAGGTACTTGTTTTGACCCGTCGTTCTCTGGATTTTTTCTTCATCTTGTTAGCTTAGCTGAAGCCCTTGACAAGCAACCTACTGTGATGCCAGAGGATGGCCATACCACCAGGGTAACAGCTGGGGATGATTCTGCATCCGCAGCTATTGGGGAAGAACCTTCCACTGTCGGACCAGTATGTGTTGATGAAGACAGAAGGGCCTTCTACGAATGCTTACCAGATCATAGGTTTGTTTTTGGTGTATAATGCTTCATGCACATCTATTTGTATGTTGCTTTAAAAGTCAAAGATAGTTGATCCCCACTCCCCGTCTCCCTTAAAGGGAACAATGGGTGAGTCTTAAGTGGGTTATTTACCTGCTCAGTGTGTGTCTATTATTTCTAGCATTGTTGCTCATATTGGTAACAACTTTATATCTCCAGAGCACATGTTCCAGCAGTTCTGTTGGGTGGAGCTGAGTCCAAAGGTCATGAGCAACCTGCAAAGATGCATGAGCAATCGGCTGTATGGACTTTTGTTCTCTATTCGCGCAGATATTTTTTGATTCAGATCTGTTGTGTAGAAATACTAGGCCACAAGTAGTCAAGTATAATGTTAGTTTTCATTAGGAGTTGATTTTAGTTTATGTAAAAAAATACCTTACTTTGTTGATCAAAAAACTTGTCTTGTCTTTTAAGAAATAGCTTAGAAGATTGAGTCTTTCTGGAGTAGTGGCTTTATGAGGTATATTTATCTTTTGATTTTTTGATCTTGTGAATTATGCTAAATTATGACTTACTATTATGTGTTTTTTTTATTGCTTTAAAATTTGACTTACGAGTTCGAAAATTTTGCTGTTGTGCGGTGATCGAAGTCGAATGTTGTCTAATCCTGGTGTGTGCAGTCTTCTGTGTGTTTCAGTGTTTTTATTTGAAGGGTCATACAGATTCTGTAATAATGGGTGGCGCCGTAGTTTTAAGTTGAACTCTGTGGAACTTTGTAAACCAAAAAATTATGAGTTTGTTCGCTTCTTTTAGGTTTTGTCACGGTAAAGCTATGAAAAAACTTATGTTAAGTGGGTCAATCTGACACTTATATGTATCAGTTGCTGACGCTGATGAAATAGTCACTATTATGCTAGATTGCACGCTTAAGTTCTCTGCTGTGATAAATTAAAGTTGAGGTCCTATCAATATCGTCATGTCAATGGCCAGTCTATGATTGCAGTTGTACGGGTGGGGCTGACGCTTAAGTGGGAGTTACTTCAGATACGAAGAGATGAGCCACAATATTGATAATATAATGGTTTTGGGGAGCATAGGAAATCAATGCTAACGGCATCTGGCCTCCAGACTGTAGTTTACATTTTATTAGAATTTACCTGATGCCGGTCTCCTCAGGGTATCGAAATTGCAAGGACTTGTCTTTTCTGATACCATATTATAGAGAAATGGATTATAGACACTTGTCTCACAATAATTTAGTGTATTCGTCATTTGATACTTTCTATATCTACTTTCTATATCTTATAATTAGGTTTATATGCTGCATGACGATGATAGTTGCAGTGGTGGTGGACAGCATGGAAAACAGGATGATGGGGTGAGTTCTCACTAGAATCCTGCTAATGCATACTTTGTTAAGCCTCATGAATTATGCTTTGATAAGTCAGCTTAGTTTCTTCACTGTTCAAAAGAACTGTTGTCGCAGTACCTGGTATTGTTTTCTTCATTGCTCTAATTGGATAAAAACGAATACCTTGCTATCCTGCCCCTTTGTTGTAGTGTCTCTCTTTTACAAAACATTATTGTAATAAGCTTGAATCTTGTTAAGTCATTTTGTTATTTCTTTAAATGGAGTTTTTTTTTCTTTCAAGATTGATATTCTAAGATTTGATCATTGCTTGATTCTGTAGTAGCTTCATGTCAATATTGTTAAGATTAAAAACCTCTTTGTATAGTTGTGTTGAACGCTTTTGATAACTATGCCCTCTTATCTTCTGGATTCTTCCTTTTTATTGACTAATAGAAGCTATGAAATGTATTTATTTATTTTTATACATGATGGTCTTTAGTTTTGTGATTGATTTCGAGTTGATGCTTTTTGCTAGCAGGAATCTGTTGCTCGTATTGCGGAGTCAAAGAATCCGATTGAGACAATGATGACTTTATGTCAAAGTACTTTGAAGCTTGATTTGCCTGGTAAGTTGGTGGATGAGTTGATCTACCTCAAGCTCCTTCGTGGTTATTTGAATATGTTTTTCTCGTGCTTCTTTTGTATTACTTATCATATCATCCTAATTAGATTAATGAAGTACTCCTCATCTTACGTTAAGTCGACTGATCCTGAGGGTATCATAGTGAGGGGCATGAAGCTTTATTTTCTTTTCTTGAGCATGAAGTCTGTACGAAGTTATGTTATTTATCTCTCTGAGGCTAAACACCCTCATTGCAAGATTGAATTGTGTCAGTATGATGGCACGTAGTTTATTTTGCTGCACTCTTATTGGAAGTGTATTTGACATTGTCTTTTTTTTTTGGTTTCATATCTTTGTTTTAAGTTTTTATTCCTATTTTTTCTCCCCTTTCTTAAAGATCCTGATCTTATTAGGATACTAACTGCTACTTTGTGTTTAAGTGTTTTTTTTAAAATGGATATCCAGTCAATCTCCTTTTCTAATGTTAAATGTGATCAATGCTTCTGCTTTTTTTGCTCATCAATTTAGCGAAAAGGAGACCCCATGGTGAAATTGATGCATCTCAAAGGAAGAGACCAAAGGGAGTAACCTCAAACGACATGTATTGACTTTCTATTCACCATTTCTTTTGATATCTTGTTGTCATTCATTCTATGCTTTATCTTGGCAACGTGAGTACTCTGTTTTCTGGACAATTTGGATGTTTTACTTGGTTCTCAAACTGACGCATTCCGCCATTTCAGTTCCCTGATATTAATTAATAACTATTCTGACCCTTACCTGGCATGTTGTTTGCTATGTTGTGAGTCTTTTATATTGTGGCTTTGAGTGTTTGTGGGCTGGGATTTGAGAGAGTTAGGGGAATGTACATTGCAACTGAGCTAGTGTGTAGTATGTTGTTATGGGTTTCGACATGGTCTGCTATCTTGTGTTGAATTCATGCTGTTGTGGTATAGGAATTGTCTTCTGTTGTGGAGATTTGGTGATTTGATTCGTTTTACAATGATCTTAGAACATTCTCTTGAGCTTTTGGTGTCCTTGCTTGTTTTTATTGTGATTGGTTTGCCAGTATTGTTTATTGTTGTTTCTTGGCTGTCATGTAACTCTTTGTAGACGTGGTTAAGGATGGTTTATGAGATGTCATAGGCGACTTTCAGCACCTAGTTTGATTCCGTGGCCGCGTTTGATAGCTTTTGCTTCTGTGACCGCGTTTATTGCATCTATATGTTGTCTAAACCTTTTTAAAATGCTTAATGTACATGCTTATCTATGGTATTAATGCGATAGTAATTACTAAGTTACCGGATAATGATGCTATTTTCTTTAGATTGGCAGAATACTAAGATTCCGAATAATGATGCTGTTTTTGTTAGATTGGCAGAAGGAGCAATTTTCTTCCCGATAAGCAAATTACTAAGTCACCGAAAAATGATCTTATTTCCACTTAGATTGGCAGAAGGAGCAATACTCTTTTTGATAAGCCGGCACACTCATGGCTTGATTTTATCACTTACCACTGATCACTGAAGCGTCCTTGTCCCCTATCCCTAAAAAAGTAACAATGAGAGTCCTCACGCTTTTTTTTTTTTTTATCTATTTCCACCCCCAAGAACTGATACTATACCTATAATGCTGATCACATTGGCTGGCAACTTGGATTACAGTGGCAACATTCTGGTAATCAAACTTTTCGGGCTGCTAATCTTAAAGATAACTCCATTTTTTCTTAAGTACTCTTTCAACATTACTTATCATATCTTACCTATTCTCCCCACTTTTTATGGATTCCCTTGTAAATTACTTGTAGCCTTCAGTGGCTATCGTGATTTTGTGATGAATCCATGTTTACTTCTTTTAGTTCATTAAAAGACTTTTTTATGTGCTCTTCTTTTTTTTCTTACTATTTTGTCTTTCTCATTTCCCCGAGATTTTTATGAATTTTATTTATTTTGTATATCTTTTCTCTTTCCTATAGTTTTTTTCTTTTCTTTTTATCTTTCTAATGAGTTACTGTGATTTATTGGAATAGATTTGGGTTATGTCTAGTAGATTTGGATGCACTCCAGAAGAAAAGCAAGGATTCTTTGGCTGTAAAGCAGGTCTTGCATCTGATTTGTTTGAATTGTTGTAATTTAGAATTTCTTGGAATTATTAATTTAGTTCTTCTTTCATGAATCTACTTCTTTTTCTTTTGATGATTATAGGCATTGGTCGCTTTGAGCAAGGATACACTCAATGATGGATACCTCAAGAAATTGATGAAGAATAAAAGGAATAGGTTGTTTGCCTTTGTTTATAACACAAAAGTGGTTTGTGTTATGCAGGTATAGTTTTGCTTCCTTTGACTTGAATTATTGTACATAATGTGCTATTAATATATTTCTTAAGGGTATATAGCATGACAACAAATCCTCAGGAAAAAAAAAAAAAAAACTTGGAATACTTAAAGTTTGAGAGGTTTGTCCCCCGTTTTTCACTTTTTTTTTTTTTGTAATTGGAAGTTTTTAATATTTGGTATGAGGTGTGCTCTTATGCTTGTGATTCATGTATATATCTGGTTGTTCTCAATTCTTGTGTAGCAAGGGTTAGGTTTCTAGCTATACTTGTCAATTTGTCATCAACAATAATAACGCGAGGACTTAAATGCATTTTCATAGAAAGGGTTTTCCACCTTGCGCCCTCTGTGTTATGCGAGGAGCAAGGATTTGCTTTAGGTTTTCTTCAAACTTACTCGTAGATTACTTCATTGCAGTTTCTTGAATTACTAAATGGATTCCAACCGCATTTTCTGTAGATCTCTTTTATTTATTAACGTAGAAATAATCACCCATAGTAACAGGTGCAACTTCCACTTCAATAAAAACAAGATTCATCATATAATCACCAAAAGAATACCGTTTGGATGGTGTATGGGCAGCAGTATGTAGTTACTCCACACTTGAATAAATGGCATCTTTTATTGCGTTGCTCTTAAGTGGATTATTATGGTGGAGACAAAGGCTTTGTTGTTCTTGATGATAAATAATAAGGTAAATCTTTCGTACTCATTGTATCCCTAATTGGAACTAGTGTAATTTTTCCTTCTCTATTGGTAGGTCTGCCTTGAGGGGAGTGTCTTTGGCATAAGAGATCCTGAAGAAACACTGTTTGGTGATAGTGTGAGTGAGAATCTGGAGTTCCCTTCAAGTGCAATGGATCGACAAGTTTGCAGACTCGTACGTGTGTTTCCAGAGGTAGATAACCATCTTGCTGTGGATCAGGAGGGATATAACCATCTTGCTGTGGATCAGTTGATCAGGTATAGTCATCTAATTTCCTTAACATTGTGTTGTCACATGTTTTTTTGGTGTCACATATGATTATACTAGCACTAATACTAGTGTATTGCTCGGACTACTGGTTTAACTCATGTATATAATTTTCAGTTTTTTCAGTGGATCTCATGAGAAATTCCAAGTGAAACCTCCACTAAGATCTCTCAGTAGAGGTAGCTCGAAAGTGCAATACTTGGCATTGTATCACAATATTTTAGATGATGATAATGTTACAAAGTGGATGCGACGAGGATTTGTTCCTCATAATGCTCGTTGCATTGAGGTTAGTACTCTACTAATGTATTAGTTGCTTCAAAGTTTCAGTTTGTTAAAAGCACCCTTACCTTATCGGAACTTTGGCATATAATACTCGTATTTAATACATTTTGGTAGGGAAAGAAAGATATCATGTTACTGTTGATCAAAACATGTGGCGTCCGGGACCTACGAGTACATTCTAAGATGATGGAGTTCTTTTTGAAGCAGTTGTCTAGTGATCTAAAAGATTTAGATCCCTTATATACATTACGGTATATTTAATATATTGGCTTGTTTTAGCTAGAAGCAGAAATTGAAATTTCTCAAGAGCTATCTGATTTGAGTCAATAATTTTGCAGCCTTATTAGAAGCTTTTTTACACAAGTGGAGCGGCAGGAGCCTATTTTAGTGTGGACAGCTTTCCAACTACAAAAAGCAGAGGAATTCCTAGAAAATCCTAAATTTGAGGTAAAATAAATGTAACTGTTTGCTGCTGTTTAAAGAATATGACTTTTTCATGAAGTAACAAAATTTACGACATAATATGGACCTTGGAGCTCCCACAAAATTTGTACCGTTTTTGTTTTGGAGCCATTTTGTACAAAAAACGTGGATTATTACTTCTGTTTTGGCCATTTTGATCACTTTTTTGAAACTAGCCAAATATTTTGAAAATTTACTATTACAACCTTGGAGTACCTTCGTTACATATGAGGGATAGTTCGGGGAAATTCTAGAAGATCTTTGGGACTAGTGTGAGTTTTTCCTTCTGATTTTGGGAACTTACCAACAGGTTCCGTTTTGATATGTTACTTCTTTGCTCTAATAGGTCGTTTTTTTTTTTTTTGAAGTCTACATGATGGAGAGACTTTTGCAATTTGTTTATTTAACTTGAGCTGAAAAATGAAAGCCTTAGCCTACCTTGTGCCATTTTGAGTCATAATTGAGACAGTATTCAGAATTATCACCTACAAATTTTGTCTCCTGGGTCTCCTCTCCATCCAGATTGGATATGCGAACAAAGTTGAAAGGTTAAGAGCAGATGTGCGATGATCACAATGGTGGAATTGAATTGCTACTTTTTGGAAGAGTTGAATTTGAACTCGTAATAATTGATTGATGTCTCCCGACCAATTTTAACGGCACCTCACTAGCGAATTTATGGGGGATGAGTGGTAACTGATGTTCCAGGGAAGCTTGGGGTCTTCTCTAAACTTCTTAACTACTAATTCATATATATGTTTGCTTTACTTAGGCGGAATCGGGTTACTGTCTTTAATAACCTACAGACCAAATGTGGATTGTTCTTGGAATTAGCCAACTTTTAATTCTTGTTTGTGTGTTATCTTTTAGTATGTGTCAAAGTATATTATCCTTAACATGATGTGAAAGATTAAGCCTCATAAGTAGCAGTTGTTCAGCTCTTATTTTGCTCTTTGTAAACTTAATTTTCTAGTTCAATGTCCCAAAGTGCTAACTCTTATATTTTGAAATATGCAGCTTGTTGCTGATTCGTTGCCATGTTTAGCAAATGACTACATTTCAGATAAGCTAAATATTGAGTTATCGGAGGGGGAATTGGTGTTACTCGTGGCAGCAGGATTGAACTTTAAGTCTGAAAATGAACTACGGGTAAGAGAATTTGCTGTGAATGGTGCCAGCTCTGACCTTTTGCTTTGCAGCTTCATTGAAATTTTCCATTTACATCTGGTATGGTTTCCAGAACTTGACAGGTCAATTTGAAGCGTCTATCGTTTCTCTTTTCAAGAAGTTCTTGGCCTTTTTCAACGGGTTGCCAGTCGAATCAAAACACTTGATCGAATTTTCATGGACAATCCCTTATGAATGTGGAGTTAGTGGTTGGAAGAAGGGTGAAACTCCTCTTCCACCTCCACTTGATCAAGGAAGTGATGGTAATTTCCTGCTTCCTATAGTGATTGCTAGTCTTGGTTTTGATTTGCTAGGATTAGGGGGTTGCATTAGGATAGCTAATTGTGTCATTATTTAGTAAGGTATATCTCTTGGTGAATGTTTAACCTTAAGTTCTGTTTTGCTGCAGAGACGTGTCCTTGTGAAGCTCTGAAGATGGCCTTAGATATCCAAGCAATAATACTTGCGAAATCAGGCGGTGTCCATGCTCCAAAATTTTCTTTAAAGTGGCTGAAAGAAGTCTTTAACGGACTTGACAAAGAGGAACGCACAGTGGAAGGTCTGATGGATTGGATCATGGAGGTGGGTGGTGTTGTTAGTGATGGTTATTATGAGATTGACCCCAGTACCGGTGTTTCCAAGGTGAGATATCTTATTGGAGTTGAATTTTCTTGCTTTCATTGTATTCTTCCTAGTTATGAGAATTGAATTTACCTAGTTTTAATTATGTTATTTAAAGGTAAAGCAGGATTTAAATGAGAGAAGTATATGGACAGTCAGAATTATGGAGAGCAATTGAATAACTGTGAACATAAAAGACGAAACTAAAACACCATTTCAAATGTGCAAGTCACTTAAGGAACAACATTGAGATGTTGCATTGAGGGAGAGACGCGCTTCTTCTGATCTTGAGCTCCAGGCTCTCTAAGTGTGTATTGGTGGAAGCTTGTGGTTGGACAACATTGGTACTTGGCTGAAAGGTTTAGAAAGAAGATGGAAATGTACCAGGAGAAGGTTATGTGTTAGTGACCATCCATAGCCAGGAAAATGGCAGTCACACAGAAGGGAAGTGAGGAGGAAATGGCGTCAGTTTTGGTATGGAAAGATGTTTTAGATGATTCGTGTAGATCATCTGTGATGGTATGTGCTTTCGGAATTGAGGGGTGTGGATGGTGATGGTAGGAGGGGAGGATGAGGATTCTGGTGAGTGAACCTTAGACTAGCAGGGAAAAAGTGTCGCTGGGGGGGGGGGGGTTATTCGGGCAGATGTGTGTGGTGTTCCGAGCAAGAAGTGAGGGTTGCGAGCTATCAATTCGCACTAGTGAAAACGGTATCATTGCGATGCATCCAAATTGCAGTAATTTATTGCAGTGTGTAGACTGAGTGACGCAGATGTCCAGATGTGTTGGGTAATCTTACATTGAGATATTGCATTGAGGGAGAGATGCCAGTTTGTGCTGGTCAGACTTCCCTTTGATCTTGAGCATCAGGTTGTGTTTGTGTATTGATGGAGATTTGTGGATGGACAACGTTGGCAGTAAGGGTTGAGAAAGAAATTGGCCCGGGAAGTTTGTGTGTGTGTGCTCATTGCATACCCAGGTGAAGGGTAGTTACACGTAAGTGAAGTGATGAGGAAGTGAAGACAGTTTCAGTATGGAAAGTTGTTTTGGCTGAATCAGCAGACAATCATTGATGGTCTGTGCTTTCAGCATTGAGAGGTGTGGATGTTGATGGTAGGAGTGGAAGATGAGGCTTTGGGTGAGTGAACCATAGAGGCATAGACTCAGCGGGGGAGAAAGTGTTGCTGGAGGGCGATTTTTGGAGCAGATGGGGGTTTGGTGTTCTGATTAAGTGGAGAAAGTAGAGCAAGCTTGATAAATTTCCAGCACTTCTGAGAACAAGATCATTTCAATATTCCAAATATGAGCAATTTATTGTAGTGTATAGACCTAGTAACCCAGATATCCAGATGTGTTGGATAATGCTACATGGTGGAGTAAGTCATTGGCACTTAATGTTATGCTGGCAGAAGGGACATAGGGGGGAAATGCTAGACCCTTGCAGCCAAAAGCCAACAGGTGGATGTGCTGGAGTTTAGATTTAGGGAAGTTTGGGAACTGTCAATTGAACGCCAAATTTTTTGAGGCTGGTTAAGATTGGTGAATTACAGTCTGGCACCTAGATTTTATGGTATATTGAGACTATTGACCATCGGTTGTGATTTGTTAGATGTTGTGGTTTTCTTGTATTGTTTCTGTATAATACTAATCGTTTGCTACCGTTTAATTTCTCTGATGTTACCTTCATTTTCATATGTCTAGGATTCAAGACTTTATGAGTTGGGTTGGGAGACGGATTTGAGTCGGACATCCCCGACTTCTGGACAATTGTTAACGACTTAGTGAGGCGTAATGGATCAGCAGTATGTGATTTTGAAGCACGCGAAGGATATCTAAAGTGTAAGGCTTTCATTTACCAGGGTGAAGGAGCAGCTGTTATGGATCGCAGAGTTAAACGCGAGATTGGACACACAGTTTCGTTATCAGGTACCGGAAGGTGGCGAGGATTAAGGTATCTCGAATACCTTAATTCCTTCGGCATCCAGTGGAATCGGCGTGGGCTTGGGGGTATCGGGGAGGGTAGCCATATCAATTTTGTGTATAATATAGCGTTGAAGAAATGGTTTTAGAGAAGTACTATGTAGAAACAACAGTCGATTTCAGTGTAACCAGAATGCTATACGGTTTCAATTAGGTACGTAATGTACAATTATGATGTCAGAACTTCAGAGCTTTGCAGTTTGCATCGTCCTAAGTTCCATAAAATGAACTCGTGACAGTAGGAGCAAGATCAAACACCGTGCCTGATGGCATTACTGGTAACAGCATGACACGGCAACATCAGAACTAATGAAAAAGACGTAGCGACTAGCGACATCAAGCGTAGATAATTATCTGGCGGAGCAAGTGCGTGTATAGCAAGAAGGGGTGAGGAAAACGGGATACCACCATACCGGAGTCGAATTGGATGCCGGGTTTCAAGAATGCGAGGCCAGACCCAAATGGTCAAATGGGCATCTGCAATTCGGAAACCTGATAAACTGTGACATTCTTTTTCATGATTGCTAAACGCAACTTTTTTTTTACTAACGTAACTTGATAAAATACCCATCATGTCCCCACTTTTTCCCAAATTAACACAAATACCTGGAACCTATTATTTTATTATACAGATTGTCTTCCTATCACTAAAAAGATAAAAAACAGGCGGAATTTTGCACGACATATACTAACCTATTACAGTATTACGTACCTCAATTTCATCGTTATTTTAGCTCGATTCCGTCGATTCGAACGTTCTATGATATTATTGAAATCTTTCCTATAGTTGCAATGCAATTTAGTGTTTGATATTATGATTATTTAGGGTTGCTTGCTTGAAGAAGTGTGGTATAATTCTACGTTGAGAAGTTGTAGGGACGGGATATCATTAAGGGTAATATTGGAAGAAAAATGGAAAAAATAGGTTACGCTAGTATTTTTCAGGTTACATTTAGCAATCCCCTTCTTTTTTTTTTTTTTTTTTTTTGGTCCAGACTTTTACTGAAAGATCACTCCTTCCATTCCCCCGTACTTTCTTACCCTCTACAAAGCTCTAAAAACATCTCTCTTCACCATCATATGGTAACCTTTAATATAGTGTTAAAACAATTTCTAAAAATAGTTTGATATTAAGTTCGGAGTGGATTAAGGCTAAGTTGGCTAACCTAGTGGATAGATGGTAAATTTGTATGGTAGCCACATCAAGCTAAATGAACGTCACAGCTAATCGCCAACTTTTTTTTTTTTTTTTCCCGCATTTCATAAGCGTTTTTAAATCCGAACTCTACCTTAACCTATCTCTACTTGGTTTTCTCGTGAATCACACCCGATTCAATTAATTAATTTGCCCCCCCAATTTTTCCATTCCTCTGAAGATCCTATTTCCTTTTTCTTTTCTTTTTTTTCTGAGAGTGTCAACGTATCAATTTGATATACAATTTGCCGTAGATTAAGTGAATGTCGGATAAATAAAGCAGAGAGAGGAGCGACTGTGTGATAAATGAAAAGGGAAAATATTAACTCCAATTAGTTAAGTGTTATTTTGGATTAAAAATCATTTGAAAAGGATGGGGGCATCAAGGGGGATTAGACTTTCGACTGTTCAATTAACTAGGCCGCAGAGTTTGAACAAAATACATGGTGTCTTTCGACTGTTCATTGGTAAACTTCACCCAAAGACAACCCCGAGCTTGTGTGACGGTAAACCAGAAAGAGAATCGTTATTCCGAAATCCAACCAGTATTTGCTCAAGTTTTTGGTAAACCAATGGTGGGTAGCAAGTCGAACACAGGTCCCAGATAAAATAAAAGATATGGATAAACAGGGGCAGAGTCCAACTAAAAATCTGAGCTTGCACATCAAACTTCAACTTGATTCAAAATAACCTAAGATTACATCAAACTTCAACTTGATTCTAAGATTACATTATACGGAGCACAAGATAACATTCAAAGCAAACATGACTATTTCATTGTTGTCAAAAAAAAAAAAAAAAAACATTCAAAGCACTCAACACTTTACATGCTGGGATATCAAAGGTTGATGTTGAAAGTACATAGGGGGAAGCCTTGGCTGCAACGAATCAACGTGCGGTGTGGAAGTCTAGACTGCCGGGGTGATGGATCCTTGATAAACACATGCGACACCCATTAGGTCCTGTTGCAGCTGCAAAATAATTCGATCAGTAGAGCGCCATTGTTCAACTCATTCATCTTAAAGCATACATGGAATAAAATACAACACCAGAAAGCTAAGGTTAATATCGAAAAATATCGATCCCAAGAAGGAATATAGCTATCATAGCACACTATAATGACAACGGGAAAGACGATCAATTCTTCTTCCATTTCGTTGTTTTCCTACATTTTTTCAAATGTCGCCTCACATATTTTAAAACTAGACAAGATATGTGAGAGGGAGTATAGGATTATTGTTTGCCATTCCAACCAAGGAAACTAAACACAATGATGAACAAGTTGAGTACCGAAGAGAGAACATGTGTTTTCAAAAGACCATAAACAAATACAGAGTATGTAATCGTTCAAAAATAAAAAACATGTTGTAACAGATGGAGAAAAAGAAAAAGATGAGAGGATAGGGGCTAATTCGATAGAGCAAATTATGGGAGCAAGCATAGTAAAGAATAGTTACCAGAAGCAGAGCCACTAGGTCCCAATGCGCGGCACATGCTAACATCACCATTACGCAATTCAACAAAGAAGAGTGTTGGCTCAGCATCAGGATTGTTTTTAGGCTTGGCCTCAAAGTTTGCATGCCCGACTAAAAAGTGGGAAAAGAGAGCATACGTGCTCAACCCTGGCTTCACAACCTCATACTCCCCAACCTGCCAAATTCACAGTTGTAAGAAAGGATGCTATTTAACTTGTTACATGACATCGCGCAAAACCAAATAAATAGGTAAAGATTACTTACCCCAGGGTCCAAGTTGGCAGGATCATTCAAGAAAGAGATGCCTTTTTGTGCAAAAGACAGGTCTTGAGCATCCATAGCCTCCTGACTAGGTTCCTTGCGACGCGGTGCAAGGCCCAAAGCAACAGGATCAAAGTCCTTTTGCATTCTGGCCTCTTTAACCATCTTGAAAGACAAGGCCATGGACTCTTTCAAATACCGATCAAAATTTTCTTGTCTTTGAGCCGGAGTTAGCCTGCGACCAAAAAAGCAATTCTCAAATTAAAAAAGCCGAAATTTAAACAGTATAAGGACCAGCATGTGAAAGAATAACCAAAACGCGCATACTTGGGATCAGATTGGGCTAATGCTAGTGCTTTACGAAGGTCCTCCAATGCACTTCTTATGGGCAAAGCTGGTGCAGGTTTTTGAGGGGGTGCTGAAGCAAATTTTGCAGGTGATGCTGGGGCATATTTTGGGGGGGATGCTGGCGCAATTGTGTCGGGCTCTTTAACGACCTTCTGCTTCCTGCTGCGTAGGCTACCGCTGGGCACATATTCAACCCTGATATATTGGGGAAAAAAGGGTTAACAAACCAATAAAGTCATCCATGACATGAAATTAAAGTTACACAATACAACATCATCACCCCAACGCCTTACAAGGCTCCCGCCAAATCAGGCAAGGTTAGGGGGGTCGGATGTAAGCAAGCCTTAACCCCTATATTTGAAACAAAAAATAAAAATCACTTCGAGAATCGCACCGACTGACCGCTACTCCACAATATACAGACAGAGAAACAATGAGATAAATTAGAATTGAGGCTTCTGACTCACGACAATCAATTTAACACTTCATTACACCAACATCAATCAAACCAAAAATTCAAAACCGAGCAGCAAAATTGGGGCTTTTCGGAACAAATCAATTCAAATTAGGGTTTGAGATTTGATCAACAAAAATAAAATGAATAATCGTACCGGCTACGCCTCCGCTGTCCCCGAAACCGGAATCCAAAAAGCTCACTATCACTAGTAAAAGGCCTTGGACACAACATCGTAATCTCTTTCTCTCTCTATCTTCCTTGATTGATTTTTTCTCTCTCTAATTTCCAGACGGGAATACGGAATGCGTAGAGAGCCCTCTTTCGTCGAGTATATATATTATTATACCCGAATTGACGGTTTCAACTTGTCCAACCTTGTTTCGGAAAAAAAAAAACGGGGGCCCAGCCCAACTTAGGATATTTTGTTTATTTCATGGGAAAATATACAAAATAAAGTATTGGTACGGACTTTTAACGTGTGTACCAATTATAAACACTCAGGAAAAAAAACTACCAATTTATAATATCTCTTTTTTTCCGTATTTGCACTTTCCTAATCCTTCGAATGCCATTAAGTCTCACTTCCCAGGTTGTATTCACACGAATTTCTCAAAATTGTTTGGTTACATGTAGGAATTGTAATTCCACATGAATTTCCAATCAACAAGTGGGGGCTTAGTAAGCCAATTCTTGGCCGAAAGGCTAAAAGAACCGAAATTCTGCATTCAAATTCAGGTATTACCAAAGAAGTATGCAAGGAATCGTTAATCAAATCTAATTACTCGCTAATTCAGTAATCAGGTAACAATTGGATCAACATCCTCTAGAGTTATTTTTCCTGGAGTTTACTTAAAATGGGAAGATAATTTTATAAATGTCTTTTTTTAAATAAGGAAAAAAACTACATGGTAGAGTAATATTTTCATTTCAAGTAAACTCCAGGGAACTCCAGCAAAAATAACTCCACAAGATCCGGATCCGTAACAATTGAGATAAAAAATCACAGAAACAATTATTCAATCATCAACAGCGCGATCAATTAGTGAAATAGGGCTTTGTGCTTGTGATCAACGACATTATAACGAATTGATTGATTATTAGGGTTAAGTTTTGTGATTAAGAACAAACTAATTTTTGCGCCCGTGAAATCACAGGTCTATTTTTATTTCCTTTCAAACCAAAATTGTAAACTACTATACTCTTATATGTCGATGACTAACTTTGTGTGATCAATCATTGCGTCAGCTTCATCTTGTTTGAAATTGTATGATCAGAGTAAGAACACACCAGATTTTTGACCATGTTAATTTGTTAAGCCTTAATAAAGGTAGTATTCAGATCGGTTCAGAGACATTCAAATCTGATCAGATCACAATTGTTCAAATAGCGTTCAATGAATTTGGTCTATTATTGATACTAATACGTTGAAATTCAATCAAATTCAGATCATATCAGTTCAGCCCACAGTCATTCTAATCATATCATATCAGAAAGATGTAATCCTATCAAATAGGGCCTTAGAAAAATAGAGTTCATTATATAGTTTAAACCCAAATTCACTTGAAAATTACTGAATAAGTGGGAAGTTATTTTGTGATTAGCAGTAATGCGTATGAAAAAATCAAATTCTTCTGCTCTACTCACTATTTTTCTTTCCATAACTATATATCTAAATGTGAACGAACAACTCGATCATGCCTGATTGCATAGAGTTAATTAAACTTAATAATACAAAAAAAATACCAATAAATAAATTATGACATTAGTTTGAAATTTTTTGGGTAAAAAAACCGTTGTATCATTTGGTTTTGAGACCAATTTTGACCAATTCTCGAAAGTAACCAAATGCTCTCAAAACTTTTTATACGGACAACCTTAGAGTGCCCTTGTTATATTTGAGGATCTTATCCTCTATCAGGGAGGTAGTTTAGCCATTTTGGGACACATCACCCATTGAGGCTATCATGCGTTTTTCCCTGATTTTGGGACATGCCATAGGTTTTTGGCTCTAATAGGTCGTTGTAATTTGTTTATTTAACTTGAGCTGAAAAATGAAAGCCTTAGCCTACCTTGTGCCATTTTGAGTCATAATTGAGACAGTATTCAGAATTGTCACCTACAAATTTTGTCTCCTGGGTCTCCTCTCCATCCAGATTGGATATGCGAACAAAGTTGAAGAGTTAAGAGCAGATGTGCGATGATCACAATGGTGGAATTGAATTGCTACTTTTTGGAAGAGTTGAATTTGAACTCGTAATATATTGATTGATGTCCCCGACCAATTTTAACGGCACCGCACTTGCGAATTTATGGGGGGTGAGTGGTAACTGATGTTCCAGGGAAGCTTGGGGTCTTCTTTAAACTTCTTAACTACTAATTCACATATATGTTTGCTTTACTTAGGCGGAATCAGGTTACTGTCTTTAAAAAACCTACAGACCAAATGTGGATTGTTCTTGGAATTAGCCAACTTTTAGTTCTTGTTTGTGTGTTATCTTTTAGTATGTGTCAAAGTATATATCCTTAACATGATGTGAAAGATTAAGCCTCACAAGTAGCAGTTATTCAGCTCTTATCTTTTGGCTCTTTGTAAACTTAATTTCCTAGTTCAATCAATGTCCCAAAGTGCTAACTCTTATATTTTGAAATATGCAGCTTGTTGCTGATTTGTTGCCATGTTTAGCAAACGACTACATTTCAAATAAGCTAAATATTGAGTTATCGGAAAGGGAAAAGGTGTTACTGGTGGCAGCAGGATTGAACTTTAAGTCTGAAAATGAACTACGGGTAAGAGAATTAGCTGTGAATGGTGCCAGCTATGACCTTTTGCTTTGCAGCTTCAATGAAAATTTCCATTTACATCTGGTATGGTTTCCAGAACTTGACAGGTCAATTTGAGGCATCTATCGTTTCTCTTTTTTCAAGAAGTTCTTGGCCTTTTTCAACGGGTTGCCAGTCGAATCAAAACACTTGATCGAATTTTCATGGACAATCCCTTATGAATGTGGAGTTAGTGGTTGGAAGAAGGGTGAAACTCCTCTTCCACCTCCACTTGATCAAGGAAGTGATGGTAATTTCCTGCTTCCTGTAGTGATTGCTAGTCTTGGTTTTGATTTGCTAGGATTAGTGGGCTGCATTAGGATAGCTAATTGTGTCATTATTTAGTAAGGTATATCTCTTGGTGAATGTTTAACCTTAAGTTCTGTTTTGTTGCAGTGACAGTTTTAGATATCCAAGCACTGAAGACAGTTTTTGATATCCAAGCACTGAAGACGGTTTTTCTTTAGATATCCAAGCACTGAAGCTGAGATGTTGCATTGAGGGAGAAGGTTATGTGTTCGGGACCCTCCATAGCCAGGAAAATGGCAGTCACACAGAAGAAAGGTGAGGAGGAAATGGCGACAATTTTGGTATGGAAAGAGGTTTTAGATGATTCGTGTAGATCATCTGTTATGGTATATGCTTTCGGAATTGAGGGGTGTGGATGGTAATGGTAGGAGGGGGAGATGAGGATTCTGGTGAGTGAACCTTAGACTAGCCGGGAGAATGTATTGCTGAAGGGGGGTTATTGCAGATGTGTATGGTGTTCCGAGCAAGAAGTGCAGATATTTAAGAAGGGTTGCGAGCTGTGAACTGTCAATTCGAGTATTAGTGAAAACGTTATCATTGCGTTGCATCCAAATTGCAGCAATTTATTGTAGTGCGTAGACTGAGTGACGCAGATGTCCAGATGTGTTGGGTAATCTTACATTGAGATATTACATCGAGGTAGAGATGCCAGTTTGTGCTGGTTAGACTTCCCTTTGATCTTGAGCACCAGGTTGTGTGTGTATTCATGGAGGTTTGTGGATGGACATCATTGAAAGTAAGGGTTGAGAAAGAAATTGGCCCGGAAAGATTGTGTGTTTGTGCTCATTGCATATCCAAGGGAAGGGTAGTCACACTTAACTGAAGTGATGAGGAAGTGGAGACAATTTTGGGGAGAAACAACAGCAATTGCTGCTTGTGTGCGAAGCATATTGCAATTTTTCCGCTCACATCAGAATACAATGCGTTCAAATATGGGACGTGATGTACGGATTTACCATTATGGTGCAGGACCGCACGCATCATCCTAAGTTCCAGAGCTGCTGAAACCAATGTGATCGAGCTCTGACGCCTTGACAATTAAGAACCTCCATGGTAGTCCTGAAACTGTCCATAAAGAGGTATCGTTGACGATACATGGAAAATGATGGTGAAAACCCGAAGATCACCCTTTACACCAGGCGAGAAGCCAATCAGGTTGTTGTTCATTACCTCATTCCATGGCCCAGTTCGCCTCGCCCTCCAGGCTCACAATCCCAGGATTGTGTATCTGACTAGTGACTACTACTCGTGTTAGGCTTCTAATCCATGAAAAACTGTCTACTGTTTAACCCGTTGTTTATTTTCGTAGACTATTCGTCTGTCTTTCGTTGATTTGTTGCTGCTTTTCCCTCATCCTTCAGTCAGTGACTCAGTGGCCTGCGTGCCCCATTTTCCCCTTTTTGCAAGGACGGTTTGTACTAAATGACTTTTCTTTAATTTATGATATTGCCCGTTACTCTTAAAAGAAAACTCCTAAACCGATTTTTATAGAAATGAAGTCGCGACAGAGCAAGAGCAAGAATACATACAGTACCCGATGGCATTACTCGGTATGGCATTATTCCGTTGAATGGTGGGACAGTCACGTAGGTGGGATCAAGGGTGCCGATTAGAGGACTCGAGGATGTGTTCGTTTGATGAGAAATAAAAAGGAATATCGAAAACTCAAGTGTGTTAAAGAGGGTTGAGCACGAGTAATTAGGATAGGGGATACGAATTATCTAGGTGGGCAATCGAGTAGTATTCATGTGGGCTAGGGCCTCATATATGAGTTCGGGTTTTAGATTAGAAATTCCGGCACGTGTGGAATATCGGTTGGGGAGTCAAGTAAGGAATCGACAAGGATATCCCGATTAGGGAGTCGGATATAATATTTGACGGTGACGTGATGTCGGCTAAAATATTGTCGCGTGATAGGCTGGGGTGTTGGCTAGGAAAGTGAGTGAGTGAGGTGAGGTGTGGGCGTTGAAAGTTAATGGTGAGGGTGAGAGCTGTGGAAAAGGTTTAAGTGCAAACATGCTCTTTATCCTCTCTGCGGAGCATAGTATAAGCATTACATTTGTTTTTGCACATTTCGAGACGCTATTTCTAACCAAGTGTTTCATGTATTCAAAGGTTTTTACTTATAAAATTCGAGACGCTAATTTTAACCAAGTGTTACATGTATTCAAATGTTTTTACTTGGAAAAAATCATTTATTGAAAGTTTATTCGATAACAAATTTAATTTTTGTTTGTGACATTATGATGCATGATAAAGCAAATGTGATGTTTAAACTTGGACCAAGGAAGTATTTGCCAATGATAGGGTTTAAATTCCTTTATATTTGTCAATGGCAGAACAAGGAGGGGTTTGAAAACCACTTTGGAAGATGCAACAATCACCACCCAAAAATCCAAGCTTGCACACCAAACTTCAACTTGATTGTAATGAAGTTAAATTACATGAGACACAAGATAACATTCAAGCCCTCACAGGCTCACACCATAAGGTAATTTCACTCATTACATTTACACATGATCTGATATTAAAGGTTGATGTTCAAGTCCATGAGGAAACAGCCTTGGGTGCTACCAATCAAAGTGCAGTGTGGAAGTCTCGAGTGCCAGGGTGATGGATCGTTGAACACATGCGACACCCATTAGGTCCTGTTGCAGCTGCGAAATAATTCAATCAGCAGAGTGCCACTGTTCAATTCATTCATTTAAGAGCATCTATTGAATATGAAAGAACACCAGAAAGCTAAATTTAATATAGAACAATATCAATTCCGTGAAGGAATATAGCTATGGTAGCACACTATAATGACAACCGGGAAGACAATTCTTCTTCCATTTAGTTGATTTTCCAACAACTTTCAAATCTCACTTCACTTATTTTAAAACTAGACAAGAAATGTGAGAGGGAGTATAGGATTATTGTTCGCCATTCACACAAGAAAACCAAACAGGATGATGAACAAATTGAGTAGAAGAGAGAACACCATGTTTTCAAAAGACCATAAACAAATACGGAGTAATCCAATTGGACATCAGATAAAGCATGAACAGAAAAGGACGAACTACGTCGTACCAAGTAGAGAAAAAGAAAAAGATGAGCAGATCGGGAGTAATTCAATAGAGCAAATTATGGGAGCGAGCATGGTATAGAACATGAAGTATTTACCAGATGCAGAACCACTAGGTCCCAAGGCGCGGCACATGCTAACATCATCATTACGCAATTCAACAAAGAAGAGTGTTGGCTCAGCATCAGGATTGTTTTTAGGCTTGGCCTCAAAGTTTGCATGCCCGACTAATAAGTAGCAGAAATGAGCGTACGTGCTCAACCCTGGCTTCACAAGCTCATACTCCCCAACCTGCCACATTCACAATTTTAGATAGTTAACAAAGAATGCTATCTAACCCGTGAAATGGAATCGCGCAAAACCAAATGAGGATGTAACCATTACTTACTTCAGGGTCCAAGTTGGCGGGATCATTCAAGAAAGAGATGCCCTTTTGTGCAAAAGACAGGTCTTGAGCATCCAAAGCCTCTTGACTAGGTTTCTTGGGACGCGGTGCAAGGCCCAAAGCAACAGGATCAAAGTCCTTTCGCTTTTGTGACTCTTTAGCAATTTTGACGGTTATGGCCATGGCCTCTTCCAAATACCGATCAAAATTTTCTTGTCTTTGAGCCGGTGTTAGCCTGCAACCAAAAAACCGATACTTTACTTAATAAGCCGCAATTTAAAGGCAGTATATTCAACCAGCATGTGAAAGAATAACCAAAACGCGCATACTTGGGATCAGATTGGGCTAATGCTAGTGCTTTACGAAGGTCCTCCAAAGGTGATACTCTTGCACATTTAAAGGGCGAAGCTGGTGCAGGTTTTAAGGAGTCTTTAACAAGCTTCTCCATTCTGTTGTTCTCGCTACCATTATTGGACATTTTCGACTCTGAACAAAACCCGAAACCAATTAGCAAAATCGACCCTGGCGTGCAGCATGATAACACTACAGTAATTCACACAATCTCAATCGAAATTAACACAAAAATTCGTGGCCGAAAAGGCGAAAAGAACCGGGATTCCGCATTATAATTCAGTTATTACCAAAGAATTACACTCGGAATCGGTGATCAAATTCAATTAGACGCTAATTTCACTAATCAGGTAACAATTGGGATAACAAATCACACAAACATTGAAACAATGATTTGATAATCAACAGTGAGATTTATAGCAGTAAAAAAAAAATGCGCGCGAAAATTAAAGAATTAGGGTTTTACGTTTGTGATCAAAGACAAATTCAAACAATTGGATTACAGCAAAACTAATTGATTGATTGATTATTAAAGTAAGGTTTGCGATAAAGAACAACTTTCAAACCTGATTGATTAATTGAATTGGAATACTGTGTTCGTTCCCGCTGGATTTTTATATCTTTCTTTCTCAATTTATATATCTTTCTTTATGTTATGGACTTTCCTAATCCTAATCCTGTTCTACGACGGTGGGAGCCCGCCTGTTTTTTTAAATTTGAGTTGAACTCGTCGTTTTCTAAACCGAAATTGAACCGAATAGAATAGGTCTTAAAATTTGTGTATGTAGAATTAGTCGGTTTTTGGAAACCGAATTTTTGTAGAAGGTTTATAGACTGTGACTGTTAAGTTATATAGGTGGAGAGTGTAAAAGAATTATGGTCGTAGATGCATGGAGAACCACAGTCAGTTAGGTAAAATATGACAATCGAGTTTTTTTTTTTTTTTTTTTGCCCCATTGATAAGCAAAACACAAACTACTAAAACACAATCCCGTTGAAAGAGCGACAGAAGGGATTTACCAATTGCGATGAGACGGTCTCATATAAAGCACATAATGTATACTCCAGATGTATTAAGTATGAAGTCATTAAGTATGATACAATGATGTTTTTCTTTTCGACTTTTTTTTTTCTTTTTTGTAATTTTGTATTGCCGTGAAAAAAGATACGAGTACTCCGTATATATATACTTTTGTATTGTATACAAAGCTGAATAACAAGTTAACTACTCTCCGTACGTATATAAAGAGAGAAAGTGGGGGGAGACAGACTCGTCGCGCACTCCAAAAGAAATAGTCATCGATACTCTTCCCATTTTCCTCGACACCGATATCGATACCATTATATATATATGGCGGGAATTAAGCTTCCTACGGCGGAGGATGCGGCGGCGGACCTCCCTCAGCAGCCTCGTACTCCGGCAACCTCCGATCTAATCTCCGACGACGACCGCTCTATCGCCGCCGACTCCTGGTCTATCAAGAGCGAGTACGGCAGCACTCTTGACGACGAACAGCGTCACGCTGACGCTACTGAAGCCCTTGCTGCCGCCAATCTCCGCCCTTCTTCCGACTACAGGTCTTCCTTCTACACTTTTCTCTCTCTCCTCTCTCTTTAATTAGGTTTATTAATTTGATCAATTGTTCATCGTTTTTCGCCCAATTTGATGTTGTTTATGTTTGATTAGGGTTTAATTTTGTGATTAGTGGCTGCATTTTGAGCTTAATTAATTGTGAAAATATTGTTAAATCAGTGTTTATGCGTCGTCGTTTTGTTGACTCGTACTATTTTATTGGGAATTGCATCTGGAAGTTTGAGAATTTGAGATATGAATGTTTTATCTGCCAGATTTTGGGGGCGGAATTATTAGGTTTTGTTGCTGTGATTAGTAGCTGGATCTCGGGTTTATTGCCGAGATATTTCCTCTGCTGTAATAGCTAAAATCATTGGGTTTTGTAGCTGTGATCAATGTTGGAACAAATCCGGTCCTTTAGTTGAAAATTTACGAAATGAGTGGTTATTCACGAAGAAAACATAATCGGTTTTGTTGCCGTGGTCAATTTTCTGTTAAATCAAAAGTTGCGAAATGAAATGAACTGGGATTTTGTTCTGGTGGTAAGCGGTGACATTATGGGCTAGTTGATATTGGAAGCTTGTATGATGAGTTTGTTTGTGTTATCATAATGTGGGAATGTCGGATTCTTTTCGTAAGGCTTTGGGTACCGGCTGCAAGTTAAGCTTGCCTAATGAGTGCACATTAGTGAATTAAATCAGTTTTTTTTCTTGATGAGTGGCAGTTCAGACAAGGATTCGTTTAAAGAGGAGGAGGAGGAGGAGGAAGATGGAGTATCCTCCATGCTGGGTCTTCAGAGTTATTGGGATTCGACTTATTCAGAGGAGCTGGAGAATTTCCGTCAGCATGGCCATGCTGGTGAAATTTGGTGAGTCATTGCTCAGTGGATCTTATGTTATAGACCTGTTTTTGATGTCATTCCTTGTTGATTTGATTGTGATGTGTAAGAAGTTTATTAATGTCAATTCGATAGTTTGGAAGGGCTCTACAACTTCAATTACTGCCTGGTGTGCGCCTCATATCTGTATTGTAGTATAACTATTGTCTGCTGGTTTAAAAAATGTACGCTGTGGGGTGTTTTATAATTGCATCTGATGATATAATTTTAGAAAACTAGTTCTTTGAATTTGATATTGAGTTCTTTCTTGAATGTAAGTTTGATCATCTGATGCACTTCAATGGTCATTACAATTCTGTGCGTTCCTCTACTACTCTTACTGATAAATAGAATTGTAATCAACTGGTTATGTGTAGCTGATGTCTCCTACCATTATTTGCACTGCTTGGCCTAGACATTTTGCTTAATGTTGCGCCTTTTCTTGCATTTAATAGGTTTGGACCTGAAGTCATGGATGCTGTTGTGTCTTGGACAAAGAGCTTGTGCATTGACATTTCAAAACGTCGCATTCTAAATCACGCCAGTGGTGAGAAAAGTGAACAAAATGATCATGAAGTTCATGCCTTGGCAGGTTGGAGTGTACTTGACCTGGGGACCGGCAACGGTTTGCTTCTTCAAGAGATTGCTAAGCACGGGTACTAATCGAATTTTCCTGGTATTCCTATAGAGTTAGACAGTAAGAATTTTGCACTTGGATGAGGTCCTTATTTGATACTTCTTAGGGTATTTATGTATCTGTATATCAGTTGGATTTTCAACCTGAGATTTAGTTGTTCCATCTTCCATTCTTCTGGCTATTACTGGTAAAACTTAGACTTTCGACATCTGAGAAAGCCCAGGTGTTACGAGTGCTACAGTAGATTTTGCGTAGTAGTTTTCAGGAGGTGTGCTTTTGTGGAAGTTGGCTACTGACATAATGCAACTACATGGAGGGACTACCATTTTTGTTCTTTAATTAGTTGGAGACATATTGAATAATGGAATTGGATGTTTGATTCCTGGTTTGCTCAATTTGTACATAGAGAAAGTTGGGCTTTATACTTATGCGGGATAAGTAGGTAACTTCCAGGAGGTGTTTGCAGATAGACTTGTAGGTGTAACCGTAGTTTAGCATTTAATGGGATTTCATAGAGAACCTAGGCTCCATCAGTGACCAACTGGAGGTGTTCCTAAAGTAATTTTACTGCAAAAACTTCTGTGTATCTGTTGGACTTCTTACCTTCACATTTTTTTTAGTGAGTTACTCATTTGCATGCAACAACTCTTATCAGGTTTGATAGCCCACTCACTTTAACCTTTTATTGCTTACATATGGTGATTCGAATGAGGATTCATGTAATCATCTTTAGTACTAAGGCATGGAACAATCTATTTTCATTTATCAGGCTGAGTAGTTTATTACAATATATGGTCCATATGACATATGAGCAGTTCAATAGTTTGTCTTAAGGAATATGGAAAGATCTTAGGCTGATGGTAAAAGGATTTTGGTCTGCTTGGAAGCTTACTATAAATGCACATGCCCAGTATTGATTGTCGCTGCTGTATGGCACTATGGCTGATAAAAAATAACTCCTGGTTTATTTGGATTCAGGTTTTCAGATTTAACTGGCGTGGATTATAGTGAAGGGGCTGTTAATCTCGCTCGTGGCCTTGCTGATAGAGATGGGTTCACTAATCTTACATTCTTGGTAATATTCCATGTTTTAATGTGTGAGATTAGATTTTCTCTGTGCTTTATGTTGTAGGGAAATTGACATCAGTGATGATTATTTATGGGCTGTTTGTTTTGGCTTGGTAGCTGAGTTTCTGAAAAGGCATCTGATTAACTGACTCTTTATATAGGATCTTCCATATACACTGTATCCAATAAAAATTTCTTTTCGTCTTCTGGCTGAGTCCCATGTGTATGATGTGGGATGTGGAATTCCCAGACATCAAACTTTGGGTTTAGTGATGC
The DNA here is from genome assembly GCA_963457585.1 of Spergularia bocconei. NCBI lineage: Eukaryota > Viridiplantae > Streptophyta > Magnoliopsida > Caryophyllales > Caryophyllaceae > Spergularia > Spergularia bocconei. The sequence continues at coordinate 24,298,400 of OY734951.1, forward strand.
TATAAAATATAAAAACTCTTCTTTGATGAACTTCACGTTTCATCTCTCAGTTGCATTTTCATCTCTATTAAATTATCATGAATTCTATGTACGATCTTTCTTATCTGGTGTCTTGGTGTTTGCTTTACCGTCTCCTCAATAACAAAAAAAGACTTTCCCTTTTTCTTTGTGGGGTTTTTGCTGTCAGCTAAAATTGACAAGGAAAGGCTTGCCCTCATTACACCCTTGTGGTGGGACCCTTCCCCGGACCCTCGCTTAGCGGGGACGCCAATGTGCACCGGGCTGCCCCTTTTTAAGCAGGGATGTACTCTATGGTAATGATGGGTGATATGTTGAGCCTATCTGTGGGAACCTTATGTGACCTTTAGATGGTTTAGTAGGTTATACTGCAAAGAGTATTTTTCTCATAACCGAAGTTTCAAAGTGAGGCAGACCTCAGCATTCCTTATGAAAACTGTTGCTGTAATCCTTGCGTTGTTAGAGATCAATGGCCTAAAACAGGCGGCATATTGTCTTTCTTATAATCAGGTTGATGATGTTCTTGATACAAAGTTGGAAAGACAGTTTCATCTTGTAATGGATAAAGGAACACTAGACGCCATTGGCTTGCATCCTGATGGCCCTATCAAAAGGTATGCGCTAGCAAAATCCTTCGTTGACATGCGTGCATTTCTAGTCTCTTTACTCAAAATGGGTCAAGCACCAATCTTTTTTATGACAGTAGCATTCTCTTATTCAGCATATAGTTATTCTGTACACATTTTGTGGACTTTCTCTGAGGTCCGATATCTCCTTTCCTTATTTTTTCAGACTCATGTACTGGGATTCTGTTGCAAAATTAGTGGCATCTGGTGGCCTATTGGTGAGTTGCACTGCAGATAAAAGTATTCGTTCTTTTTTTTTTTTTTTTTTTTTTTGGCGGAAGATTGGTTTCATCATTACTCAATGAGAAGTGTCGGTTGATAATTGCTGGTTCTTTTTTTCCTCTTGAAGACATTGGGAATTGGGATGCTTGATCCTCGCTCGTTTCTCACACTCTCCATGATTTCAGGTTATAACGTCTTGCAACAGTACCAAGGATGAGTTGATTCGCGAGGTAGAGAGGTTCAACCAAAGATATGGTGGTACTCCTGTCAGCCAATCTGAAGAGGCAACTGTCCAAGACGCTACAACATCACCAGCATGTTTCCAATATGTTGATCATGTTCGATCTTACCCAACATTTATGTTTGGAGGCGTTGAGGGTTCGCGTGTTGCAACAGTAGCATTTCTCCGCAACTAAGTCAGTTTACTTTAATAGAAACCTTATGTTTCACCTGAGTGATACTGATTATGATCGAAGTTCTTTATCGTTGGCAAATGGGTTTTGAGACTTCGCTGCTGAGTGCTTACTGACCGACATATCTTAACAAAACTTAACTAAATTTGCTCTCTACAGTGTCTGCAGCATTCGCAGTTGCGAAATGATATTTGCACATACTGTTGAATGTATCTGATACGATGGGATGGAGTTTTTAGGGACATTGTTTTATGTAAATCTAGCCAATGGCTAAATGTAGGTCTATACCTTCTATCACAAGCTTCTGTCTTCACAAGTTAATTCAAGATATAGATTGCTATCCACTGATTACGAGTTTAATGTACCATGTTCCGAAACATTTGGCGCTGATTGCTAATCCAATTGTGTCTATCCTGTAAACCGAAATTCAGAACTCAGGCAGCCGTAAAATGTGATTTTGTGCGAAATCTGTAATTTTCATCTGTAAAGAAATTGCAATCAAGCCGACTGTATAAAGTGTCAAAGTCTGAGAAACTTGCGCCACATTACTCCAAAAGTTCATATGCTTCTAGCAGAAAGCAAAGATAAGCAACAAGAAGAAAGCACGGGTGTAGTCGCAAGAACTCATTGCTGAAAGCTTCAATTACATTCACAGCCATGGCACTTTGAACTTTTGAAGCACTTGAATGTAAAATAAAACCGCCCCAAATCGGATAAAAACAATGGAACAGAGGACTTTTGATAGCAGCATCAGTTCATAATAGAGCGAATGGAGTACATATGTCATAAGTCTTATTCTAAGTAAAACAACATAATATTACTCTCTATCTGAAGAAGACCGAGAATAACAATGAGCAATCTTGAATAAGACCACAAGGCTGCAGTGTCGTCTCATTGATTAGCAGTTGGTTCCTCAGAAGGAGCGCCATCTACATACAAACAGTGTGAAAGTTGAGCTCGGCATAGAGAAACTAGACACTCAATTGCATGACTGAGAAAACATTTTATAAACTAAAGTTACCTTCGCCTTCTGATGGGGCATAAGGAGACTTCCGGTATCGTGTTTGTTGTTGAGTGGGCTGTCAATAAGTATTACATTATGAGAGTCTTTTTCCGAGAGGATATTGTGAGATGATTACGAAGATCAAATAAAGCAGGTAGAGTACTAATGTCACAGCAATGGCAACAGCAAAACATCGTCTTATGGTCTATACATGATTCGGGCCCTTGGGGACTCCAACTTGTACATTTCCCTCACCATTAACTAGTTTAAATGAGCTAGCAGAGAGAGCACTTCCTGAAGGCCCCCAGCTATCTCATTTCAAAATACTATAGTGAAAGATAAGAACATCACCACATGGGTCCATATATCGTAGCATTTGGAGGTGTTAAAGCGGGAAAGGACAGCATACACGAGCAACACAACAGTAAGAAGCAATTTATAGTTGTGGGCATACAAAATCCTCAAGTGATTTCGGACCACAATAAACTGCAAAGCACAACATTCTGTGGTGTAGATAAACAGTTTGCTATTGGGGCGAGGGCCAATAATACCATACTCAGACAGCTCCTATTCAAAAGGCTTACTCAACCTTAAAGCAGAAATGCAGCATAGTTGTCAAGGATGACGAGCGACAATTCAGGCAAAGTGCAAAAGCAACACCATTGGCATCTTTCTTCAGCAGATGCTTACTTGAAAGAATCAGTTTTGAAGGACAACTAAACTGTTTACTAACACCCAAGATTTTGTAGCTATGTGTCAACGAGATGCATTCAATTCGTTTTATAGACGTATCTAATGTATGATCTACATTAAAGAGTTCACTGATGAAAAACATAACCTACATAACTAAATATTAGTTGGAGAAGTAAGTTCTTAGAACCTCATGATACAGCACAAGCTGAGGTAAGGAGCAAGTTATTGAGTAGAATACGAAGTTAGATATGATACTCAGATTCAAAGATCTACCTGCAACTTAGGTCGAAGAGCCTCAAGTGGTCCTTTTGGCTTATTTGCACCCTGCTGTTTCCAAAACACAAAGGATCATTAAAACAGGAACAAGGAAAAGTGGAAAACCATACTTTAACTTCCCACAGAAATATTTGCTGGTGCGCGATCTAGGAGCAATGATGTACCTTTCCTAGAGCCCAATCAGCTGAATCAAAGTATGCCCTTTCATGATCCTATCATAAAAATTCAAAGCTTTAGTGGATCTTCTGCTACAACACATCGGCAATCTCGGAAAAACTCAAATCTATCAATACTGAACAACGATTTGAACCTCAATTCTCGCAAAAAGACTATCTAAAATCGCGCTTGTACCTATCTAAAGTTCACACCAGCATAAATTAAGGCTCAAACACACACAAGCTAATACCTTGGAGATAAGTGGTGGTTTCTTGGGGATAATTCCACCATACTTCTTCTTCAAGGTTGCTTCCTACAAGTAAGAAAAAACCCGAATCCTTACGACACAAGCAACACAAATTCCAACCCCGAAAAACCACACTGATCCTCAACAAAATGACAGTTAAAACCAAATTCAGCAAATCAACAAAAACCAACACAAAAGTATGATAATGTGCTAAGCAAAACCTGCACTTCAGAAGATGGCATTGACTTTGGAGTATCTTCTCCAACAAGCTCCTTCACATTTTCTGCTGCTGACATGTTTGATCTTAGCTCAATTTTCTGAGATCACACAAAAAAAAAAAAAATTCAAGCTAAATTACCACAAAATAACACTACCAATTTAACCAATCTCATCAAATTTAAAGTACCCAGAATTTAGATCAATCTACAGAAGCTCAGAATTGAGAAATTACCCCCAAATCAAATTGGGTTAATCAATGAACAAACCCTAATTTTACCTAATATAGTACAACTTCAAACTCCAAATTAGTGGATTTTTAAGTGAAAAGATGAAATTTTGAGATCAACCCAGATATTTATAATGGATATAAATGGTAAATCTGATAAATTAAAAGCATGTAAAAATGTGAAAATTTTACCTGGATTTTTTTAAAATTTAATGCTCTTGGAAACCAAGAGGAGACGCAGCAGCAATCTTCCCTCTTTGGCTCGTAACTGCCTTATGTTAAAACCTCCGTTTCTGTGCCAGTCATTTTTTTTAATTATTTTTTTTCCATTTTTAAAAAGCCGTTTATTTCCGACGTATCTAAAAGTACATGAATAATCATAGATCTCGATGATTCCAATGAGTCAGAAGAACCATGTTATGTTTCACGAGTCATGCTGAGTAACAATTATCGACCAATCAAATCCTTTTTGGTATCACGATGGTTCGGTCTTTACCACGAACAATCGAAGGTCGATTTTTTACGATAGTCGATGCCTAGAGTGTGATTTCTTAGGTAAGATTAGAATATACAGAGAAAATTTTGCTCATTTGTTAGGTAAGATTAGAATATACAGTACATGGAGTATTATCCAGGAAAGCCACCAGTCAAAGTTTCCAAATCTGTCAAGTTGACAATTGCTTAAATTGGTACAACTTGTACAACAGATCAACCATCAACACTTCAACTCTCAACTTGAGCTTTCCATTCACATGTTGAAAGAAAGACCAAGGAGCATCATTTCTAGTCATTACCGAGCTCGTCAAAAGATCGGTGAGCTCTCTGTAGTCTGTCCTGACAATGCGTCTCGCTTCAGGCATGCTTCTCAAATCTCAACGCTCCTGTAGAAACAAGACATGCCCTCACAATGGCACCGATTTGATCTCTTGGTGGTTTTCACTCGAAAGTTCTCGACTTTTAGACAGAGATAGCGAAACTCTCAGTCAGTGTGAATCAAAATGTGTTTATAGACAACTTGAGACGCAGCTAACACACATTTGACTGGTAACTTTGATAAGTTCTTTGGTCTCTGAATCTGGCAAAACCCTGTCCTTTGTCATCCTTTCTTCAATTATAGGTGGCATCTTTTCAGCACAGGCGTAAGTTTGAAGATGCCAATTGTAGATTTCAGTGGTAACATACCCAGCATTACGAAGTAGTGTAAGCAACTTCTCAGCACCCTCGATGTTCTGCTGCTCCTGCAGAAGTTTGTACATCTCACAGACAAACTCCGGTTTAGGTTCCCATATCTTCACGCAGCTGAGAGCCTTTCCGAAGCAATGAAGAACTTGGTCTGTCTGCTTAGATTTCATGTAACCACGAGCGAGAATCTCCCAGGTGGAATAACTAGGTTTGACACCCTTTTGCAGAAACCGTTGATGAAAGGTTTTAGCTTTTTCTATCTGGTTCTTGTTGATGTACTCACCAAGTAATAAGTTAGGGATCCGAGAATCACCAGTGTTAGAAACAGACTCCCATTCATCATACAGTTTCTCCGCATTCTCCAATTCCCCGAGCTTTATGAGGGAATCTATCATACACATGTACTCGGCATCATTTAGTCTGTGATACATAGACTTCATCTTCTTCCATATACTTTCAGCTCCTTTCTTCTTTCCCAGATTAGTATACAAACTAATAAGAGATGCATGTGAGGCTCGGTGTTTGCGAGACACCCGTTTTTCCATTTCTTTCAACGTAGACTCAGCTCTATCAAATAGTTCCTTCTTTGTGTATAAGCTGGTTAATATGCTGTATGTAATCCAGTCTGGCTCAAGTTTGGCCCTCTTCATTTCAAGAAACACATTTTCAGCAGCTTCAACATCGTTCTGCGACTGACACATGGTTAACCATAGGTTATAAGCTACAGTATCCGGATTTGTGTTCCTTTTCAACTCTCTAAAAACTCCAGGAATCTTCTCGGCCTTCCCATTTTGCAAGTACATAGTCATCATATGATTATACGGAAGAGGAGAATTCAAATAACCACATTCTGCCATTTTCTCCATCAAAGCCTCAGCTTTATCACAAGCACGGTGCTGCACATATGTGTGCAACAGTGAAGATAGTGTTGGTTCTGTTCTCATTTTCTCAGGCATATCTTCAAAAAATTGTTCAGCACTATTCAGGCCGCGAAGTTTAGCAATCAAGTCTAAATGGACTGCATAATCTCCAGCTAACAACTTGATATCTTCTTGCATTCTCATCCACTCACAGATCTAAGAGAATGAACCCAAACTGAAGCTGTCAAACACCAATCGAGTGCAAACAAGATGAAAACTGAAAACAGAAGCATCATTTCTGAAAATCGAGTGCATTCTCATCCATTACTACTGATTTTTTTTTTTTTTTTTTTTTTTTGGTTGTACAAGAATCTAGTGTTGTCTCACAGTTCCTCAGTACCACAGTAGAACTAATTTGTACAATATAACAGAAAAAGGGAAGAAAGGTGCAAAATAGAGCATGCTCAGCAGTTTGCCTACTTTTAGTCCACATAAGTGCCTAAAGATCGATTGCTCCTTCTCCTCACCCCCTCAGTCTATACCTGACCAAAAAGATCACCACACTAAACCTCTCCCCAATGATGTTACACTTACAAGGAACCCAATTCTTGCCATACTCATACACGAGGCTGGAGTTCAATTCTTGCCATAAAAGTTGGAAAATATACACATACAAGGGATCCAATTCTTGTCATACTCACACACAAGGCTGAAGTTCAATTTTTGCCCACGAAAGTTATAAACTTTACACATACAAGGAACCCAATTCTTGTCATACTCATTCACAGGGGCTGAAGTTCAATTCTTGCCATCAAAGTTACAACCTTTATCTTACTTTCCTCCACCAATGACACTAGAACTAAGACAAACAACACTGCGAAGTTATACCAGTTCCCACCAATGAATTATTGTCGAGTGAATACGAAATGCAATTTGCATATATATATATATATATATATTTCACTTAGTTCCGCACAATCACACACAATAACATAAACATTAGTACTACAGTACATGATTTAAATTTCGGAAATCCAATCCCCACAGTAGTAAACTAGTAATCCCTATTGATGCAAGGTTTCGTGGAGGTCCAAATTTACGCAACTTTACCCCAAACCCCAACATAACAGTAACCCTTGTCCACAGGAGGTCCAAATGTACGCAATCTTACCCCTAACCCCAACTCAGTAATACTCGAGGAGGTCCAAATGTACGTAATCTTACCCCTAACCCCAACTCATTAGTACTCGAGGAGGTCCAAATGTACGCAACCATACCCCAAACCCCAACTCACTAGTCCTCCCTAGTCCCTACCAATACAAGGGACCGAGGAACTTCAAATGTACGCAAACCTTACCCCTATCCGCAATCATCAAATAACTCAACCACAATCAAATTTCTACCAATCACATAAAATCAAATTAACTCTAAACCCTACATAAACCCTAACAACAAAAAAAATTAAAAAAAAAAGAGGAGAGAGAAAGCGTTCACCTCAAGGGCGTGTTTGTAGCGTTTGAGACGGCGGAGCTCACGAACAATGCGATTAAGCTCATACTTACGAACACAGTTACCTTCTTCTTTCCATTGCCGTATCGCCACCACTGCGCTGCGTTTTGGGTGTACTAAACTCAGTAGCTTCTTCCCCAAGCTTTCCCTTCCTCCTCCTCCTCCTCCTCCACCTGACGACGACGGCGGCGGCGGTTTTTTTGCCGGTGATTGACGAGTAAAGTTTCTGGAACTTTCCGCCGCCGTATCCGCCGCCGCCGCCGCTGCTCTGAAGTTGCGCACGGCGGTATAAGCGGTGGGTCCGATACGCCGGGGAAACATTTCTTATTTCTTCCTCCCTCTTTTTCTTTCTCTAACGTCTAATTATGAAGCGACGTCGTTACTACCTGATTTTATTCAATTTTCATTTTGAAATTAAAAATGATTTATTCTTCGCTTTTAATGTCTTTTGGAAATTTACGTTCTAAACCCAATAAAAATCATGTTTACGGACCCTTGGAATCGACTTTAGTAGCCTTTTTAGGGAGCCGGGTTTGATTGCAAATCGAAAACAATGGGGATAATTTCCGAGCTCTGGACTCAATAAGTGAAAGGCTGAAACCCTTAATATTAGAAACTTGTAATCGATTGACGTATTTACTTGAGTGGGCGGTGTTTTGGGAAACATACGGTCTAAACGCAACAAAAGTCATGTTTCCGCCTTACCGGACCCTTGAAATTGGCTTTTGTAGCCTTTTAGGGATTCGGGATGGAAATCGGAAAGTCGAAAACAGTGGGGATAATTCCGAGTTGTGGACTCAAGAAGTGAAAGCCCTTAATATTAGAAACTTAGAATTGACTGTCATATTTACAGGTACTAGTAGTCTAGTACTAGTACTACTACTTACAGCATTGCAATGTGATCTAAGCACGGCACATCACCGTGACTTTTCCTAATCTGGAAGTTACTCTGTACACTTAAAAGCATCTACGCATAGGACTTCATCCACTGGCCACTGCGCGATTGATGCTCATACCGACCTGTGTCATCTGAAGATGATGGATTCTTCACTGTTTGACGATAAGCATTTGCAACTGACATCAATGTATGCACTTCTGCGTTAGCATAGCAGTGAAGGCATTCATATTGGCAGGTCCGTTTAATGACAGTTACTGTATGTGGATGAAATGAGATGGCAGCTGAGGTGGTCTTAGTTCGGTTTCTTCATCTGATGTCGTAAACTGGAAGTTAGCTGGGGGCTGCTGAACAAGGGGAAACAGTACACATAAGTAAAGAACTTCCATTCATCTACAAACATAATGTTTAGAAGGCGTTGTGCAACTGAGATGAGATTTATACTGTGACACCGTAGAAATTACTGCACAGAACAGTAGAGTTTCATATGCTGTATCGGGTTTGGATCAGTAGAGCTTATCAATGAAAAACATCAGCATATGGGAAAGACAGTATCCAAGGGGGGATAGTAACGATTCCCCAAAGGTGGCGAAACTTAAAAACTTTCATTTCAGACTAAAAAACCATTTTGCGTGTTTCACTGACCTGTCTTTGCCTTCGATGATGGCGGATGATGCTACATGCTTTAAACATGACAAACAACGGCAGCAGAATCCCAATGGTCCTCAGCATCAGTAACTACAAGTAGTATAGACACCTGAGTGAGTGTACTGTACTGCACATTCTGACATTGAAAATACTTGCATAACCTGAATAATAAGGCCTGCATAAAGGGTTACTCACTGTATACAGCATGAATGAGTATTCTCCAGCACCGTTAAGGATGATTGGCAGGGTGTGGCGCAAAACCAGCAGGACCAAAAACTGTTGGCAAACAATGAAAGCAGAATCAAGGTCATTAGAAGGTTGCTATCTCATCAGGATTCAGATTATAATATCTCATTAGAAGGTTGCTCTACAAACAGATAACTTCTGACATGCACCGAAAATGAACATATAATTATGCTAGGAGGAAGGCAAAGAGCGTACTATTATTGCTATTGTACGGCAACAGATTATGCCCGCAGAGGGAGCTCCATAATCATCAAAGCCTTGATCGAAAAAAGTCTGTTGAGCAGCAAATACTGGTGGATGATTATATTGATCACTCCTTGGTAATTCCCATGGTTCCCTGCAGAACCCGCAACACAATGAAGAAAGAACCAAAAATCGCACTCTTTACTAGCAGAAGTCACCAAGAGACAAATAGCTTCTAAAATCTGTTATAAGTTGGCATCACTGACCATCAGTCAGCCATAAACTAGAAACAGTAAACAAATGCTAACTTGGAAAGCTGATAATCAAGTAAGTCAAAACAAGAGAGGCACAGAGCTCTTTGCAAATAGCTAAGTATGTACTGAGGCGAGATGTACCTCAATCGCACTGGAATGACAGTGAAAGGTAATCGAGGGGGTGGTGCAGAATAACCAGGCTTGAAATCCTATACCTCATATAAATTCATAGAACCAAAGGTGAAGTCAGTATATTTGTTATTCAAACAGCAATAGGGCAATCAAGGAGGAAAAAGAGAACCTGCTGGCAAATCTCACAGACAGTATTCCCCTTTTGGTTGCACCACATCTGAACGCATCTACGATGAGCATACTGTAACACTCAAGTATTAATTTATATGCCTTGAAAAGATGAAAAGCCAGTCTAGTAGACAAGTCTAAAAATGTACAGACGATGTATCTATGCAATGCTCAAGTCTGAACATGCCAAAAATACAGCCTCCAGTTATCATATGCAAAGGACAACAAGGAGATGTCCAAAACCATATATTATATGCAGTCAGCAGCGTCAAAGTGTTTGAAAAGCACACCTTCAAGCTCCCACGACAAGCACATGGCGCCTCCATCCTCGCTGGTTCATCTTCGTCATGGCAAATCCTACACAATGCTAGTTTCTGTGGAGGCAATACACCAGCCACATTCATCCTGTCAGATAAAAAGTTCGAAAAAGCTGACTAGAGGAACCTCATTCAGCTACATTCACTCTCGAAAGCACCTCCACAGATTGTCATTCCACGCCAATTCGAGAGCAACAACAAACAGAACTCTCCCTTTTGTTTCTTGATAAGAAGACAGGATCCTCACTTGACAAAACACTACTCTTTTGAACTTAAGAAACTCTCCCACCAGAAGTATCTGCCGAGATGTGTGAACAGTAGAAAATGGAAACACCTCCAACCACTTTTTCTATAGCATAGTTCCCATAATCATCTCCAAAATTCATATGCAAAACATACCCTGCAGTGCAAGTACAGGACAGATTAACCACAAAACCTTGCAATTACAAGACATTAACCACATAACAATCCGAAAGAACACCCCATCCGACTGAATAAAGCATTGATAAAACCAAAGACAACAACAACATTAAGCGGTGCCTCAATGACTCCCGCTTATGTACATAACAAAAATCCTACCAAAACAACCCAAAAGAACACCTCCATCTCACTGAATAAGGTTGATGAATCCAAAGAGGGAGGTAAAAGACCCTTACATTTAATCAAAATGGTAAAAGTTCATAGCTTTACCACTCCAGATAAGTCATTGTAACATCATACATTATCAAATCAATCCAATTTATCAATCACAATCAACAAGAGACTTAAACCCATGCCTCAAAACATTTCCAAATACAAGAATAACCCATCCTATAACTTCATGAATTTGCCACTCCAAACAAGCACCAGTAATAATGTCCATTACCGAACTACACTTGCATATTTCTATATACATTGAATACAATATAGAAACCCCAAATCAGGGAGTTTCATACGCTTACATAAATATCATAACTTCATAGTTTCATACATTATCAAACACAACAACAACATTATTACCCCAGCACCTTAAAGGCTCCCGACATAAGGCGGGGTACGGGGGGTCAGATGTACACAAGCCTTACCCCTATTCATACATTCATCAAATCAATCCAAAAATTTATAAACCTAATACAAAAATACTCAAACCAATGTCTCAAAACATACTAGCTAATAACACAATTCCAATCATAATATAAAATTCTTTGCACAATTGCACTATTAATCATAAACCCACATCAAAAAATCAATCAAACAAAAAACCCAAATTAGCAATGATGAAAAATAAACCCACCTTTGGTTTGGGTTGATGAAGAACAAACAAAACAAAACAAAAAAACAAGAGTTTGCCATGAAAATGTACTAATTATATCAAAAGGAAAGCAAGATGAGATAGCAAAGACTTACAAGGGATGGTTTCTTCTCTTCTTGTTTTCCTGTTTAATTAAAAAAAACACAAAAAAGCAAAACAAAACAAAATAATAAGCAATGAAGTAAGGTATTGATTTCCTCATTATCCGTACTCCATCTCAATTAAGGTTTACTTTGCCCAGAAAATACTACAACTTTGTTTCTAATCTTTTCTTGTTTGTTTGTTTTATTGTGTCATACAATTACTGCAAACTTTCTAAATAAAGAAAGAAGGAATAAACACAAAGTAATCATTTTTGTTCTAGACACTTTCCATTTTTGTGATTGCCACTTTTTTCTTCTTCTGCTCATCATGTGTGCTTTTGTTCTGTCCATAAAAAGTACGGCAAATGCACGTGGTGTCCCTGAGTTTTGCCGTTTTGCACATGGTGTCCCTGCTTTTGAAACTACTACTCTCTGGTGTCCCTCAGTTTTACACAACGCGGCACGTGGTGTCCCTGGGACTAACGGTGTTAACAAAGTTCCGTTAAGTGATAACGTGGTTAGTGGTTGGAGGGAAAATAATTAGTGTTATTAATTATATTTTAATAACAAATTATAATAAAAAAACATAAAAAATAAAAATTCTCTAAAAATTTAAAAAAAAAATCCAGATATTGAATTTTCTAGAAATAATTTTGAATATTGATTTTTCGAATTTATTTTTCCCGAAATTATGTTATTGGTGAAAACCACAGTGCACACGGTGTCCCTGAGTTCTACACTTTTGTGCACATGGTGTCCCCCAGTTTTACAATTTGTGTATGTGGTGTCTCTGAGTTCTCCAATTTAATGCAAATGGTGTCCCTACTTTACATTGAATCCGTTTTTTTTCGTGAAATTATTGCTCCAATTTTGAATTTCGGACTATTATACATTTGGAATCTATGTAAACATAAATCACAACTATGAATCAATAATTTCACGAACAAAACGGATTCAATGTAAAGCAGGGCACCGTTTGCATTAAATTGGAAAACTCAGGGACACCACATACACAAATTGTAAAACTGGGGGACACCATGTGCACAAAAGTGTAGAACTCAGGGACACCGTGTGCACTGTGGTTTTCACCAATAACATAATTTCGGGGAAAATAAATTCGAAAAATCAATATTCAAAATTATTTTTAGAAAACTCAATATCTGGATTTTTTTTTTTGAAATTTTAGAGAATTTTTATTTTTTATGTTTTTTTATTATAATTTTTTATTAAAATATAATAAATAACACTAATTATTTCCCCTCCAACCACTAATGACGTCCACGTCATAACTTAACGGAACTTTGTTAACACCGTTAGACCCAGGGACACCACGTGCCGCGTTGTGTAAAACTGAGGGACACCAGAGAGTAGTAGTTTCAAAAGCAAGGACACCATGTGCAAAACGGCAAAACTCAGGGACACCACGTGCATTTGCCGTAAAAAGTAAGGTGATGATGAAATGATGGAAAAGTATGGAAGTGAATGTTGGGGAAAAGTCTCGAGGAAGATTCCGCCGGGAGTGTCTTACTTGTCACGCTTCCCTAGGATGATAGGCGGTTTTTGCCTCCTTTTTGTTTCTTTATTGTCTCTCTTTTTTAAAGTAAAGACCTTTTTGCTAACCCAAGTACTGCAATCAAAGCCAATACTAGAGGTCTAGATTTGTCTACTTTACGATCAATTTAACTCATTTTGTGGGTGATTAAAACTCGGTAGTAATTTTAAAAAAGGACGATAAATTGTGGTTCCGGCGTGCTTAGAGGCTAATCCATTATGTTCCAAGTTATGTGTAAAGTTGGTTACTTTATTAAGAAGTGTTCCGTTGTACTCCATAGATGAAAATTTATAGGTAGATGCACGGGACAAGATGAGCATAACTCATTCTTTCTATCTAGATAAGTTAAAAGAGTCGAAATACTGGTTTATGATCATTGGTATTGAGTATTGATATTCAAAGGAAATGAAAAATATACAATGGAAAAATAAGTCATAATCTTACATAATAATGTACATAGATTGGCAATCCTTCTTAATCATAAGAAATGAGAAACTTGAAGAACACGATCATGTACAAAGAAATAGACAACACAGCAAAGACATGCTGCCAGAACAAAAGTGCTGAGGCTTCTTTTACTGCATATCCTCTCAAACTAGCAATAGCACCAAGTAATATAGCACTAGGTGTGACATAATGCAACAAAATCACAAACTTGTACATTTCATCACCTTCAACCAAAAAACCCGATTTCTCAGCCAAAATCACGACCCCAATCCCGATCACAGGAAGCACCAACAGCCTGGCTACAATGATCCCTACACTTGTTCTAAACCCGAGTCTAGACTGATCATCTGGACCCTCGGCTAGCATCCCTCCTAGGACTAGCATAACGAATGGCACCATCGCGCCATCCATAATGTTTAGGCTGTCAGTAATGAATGACAAGGGAGCTACATTACCAAATACCAGTCCTTTTAATTGAGGAATCATCCCAATTATTACAGCCAGAAGATATGCAACTGTAGGAGGCTGAATTATGTGTTTAATTGGTGTCTGTTTCGCAACAATCCTGATTTTCCTTACCACTTTCGGCTCTGGTAGACAGCTTATCATAGAAGCCTCATCATTGTCGTCTGACAGACTGAATTCAGGAACAGAATGAAGGGAATCACTCAGTAAAACCAAAGAGCTAAAAACTCGAGCAATGAAGGGTGATCTTGAAAGTTCGGTTTCTTTGTCTTGCATTCCCGGCCACTCAGCCTCATTGAGAAGAGGTAAGCTCATTGCGCTATATCCGCTATCATAATGACCTTCTTCTTCCTCATCGATTTCTTCATCATCACTCGAATCCTCAGCGAATTCATAGTAGTCTAAGGGAGGCTCCATCATATGGTAAACAAATGTATACACAAGCGTAACAGCAACACATTGTGCAAAAGTAGCGTAAGCCACACCATTTTTCTTGCATTCTGGCCCAAAGGGGTTGCTCTTGCTATGACAAACCGAGGTTATTATCGCTAATGGGAGGTTCCCGGTGTTGCCAAACGCGGTCATGATCACAGTAAACCGGAAATACTGAGGTGGAGGCCGGCATATTAAGGCTACAACGTACCCTAATATCGAACCAATAGTCGTGCTGATGACGACATTGATCGGGATGAACCACCAATGTGTAAAATTCTCGAGTGTAATGGTTTGGCCTAAGTGTGTGAAGATCATGCAGGGTAAAAACAGGGCAAATACAAGCTTGCTAAGAAGCTTGAATGTATCTTTTGGTACAAGCTTGACTTTTGGATGAGCTAATACTACACCAATTAATGTTAAGGTTATAAGCTTCATCAATGGTGTTATACCAACTAATATACTCTCCTCCTTCACATTCTGATCGTTGAATAGCTTCGAAAACAAGATTCCAGCCATGTCGATCGATCTAAGCAATTATTGTAAGTGAAATTACTCGAAAATTGTTAATTTTCGAGTAATGGCTTTTGTGCAAGGTCGATTGTAACAAGATAACACCACTTTTAGCTACATACCCGTCAAAGTCGAAGAATCAGTAAGCTGAAAACTCGAATTATATATTAGAGTCAAGTACTTTAGAAAGCGAAATCGAGTTAATTAAGATCAGTCATTGAAATAGTAAATGTGTTTTCGGATAATTATAAGATGATCGACTAGGTCACTAGGACAATAATGGTTTTATTTTTACGTTACGTGATTGGATTATCATGGATAATGCTGGCTACTAATGTTTAGTATTAATGGACTGTTTCAAATGAGACATACTCCATATGATTAATCAAAGTTAACTTTATTGTAGCATGAAAAGGCAGATAATGATAGCAACATTCAATAAAAAAAAATGTAGGAGTATCAAGAAGTTGACACAAAGAATCTTGAGGAGGCAAATGTACAAATGTTAGTTATACTATATGGAGCTTCATTTTGGCTCAACGAGAGTTATAAGGAGCAATTTTAATGCAGAGGGGTTTCGAATTTAGAGCAAGATCATGCAACTTTTAGAGTTTTACCCGCTAAGTTGGCTTACTAATTACCAACTTACCATACTCAAGGACAAGCATTTCTATGTGCAAACATGAATTATATCAACTTATCAAAATATCATCGAGTAAGTTTTTTTTTTTCTTTTTTTGGTACCAATTGAGTAAGATTATAATTTGCAATGAAATGTGACTTTGATTTTTGAGCTTGAGGAACCGGTTCAACAAGAAATGTGGTTGTTCTTCGTAATTGGGCTACGGCCCATCTGAATAATGCGTGCTTCAGACGCCTATCCAATATGGGAAGCCCAGTTTTCATTACCAACCATTGTCGACGGCAAACAATCTACCTGGCCCGTTTCATACTATACGACATTCTCACATATAAAAATGGATGCTCGATTTTCAAAGAAAAAAGAAACGATTTTTGTATAAGAAAATGGAATTAGAAATGAAAAAAGTACTTTCAGATATTAGCGTTACTCAAAATAAAATGCGAAATATTGGCGATCAGAAGAGTTCTGTCGAGATTTGATCGAAAGTCTTATATGGAGTGGTATACACAAGAATAATTATATGCACATTGATTAGGCTCAACACTAATTACAAGGAGTGAATCTTCATACACAAGCTAAGTAAGCTAGAGGAAAAAGTGAATGAGAAATTAAGGTGTAATCCCCTTAATCATCTCTAGGCAATGAAGCATAAGCACACAAGTTGAGAAGGGAACACTTAACATGACTAATGTTATGACTCCTAGAGCTAAACTTGGCCTCATATTCATAAGAATTATCTGTAACAAACCTACTATGCCATACACATCCTCATGAAAATCTATGAAATAATACTTCTTTTCCCACTCCATCCAATTTGAAGGCGTATCAATGAATTGTTCACCTTTCTCCGACATTTGGATGTCTCTCATTCGCAATCGAAGTACAATCATGTCCTCATCCACCATCCTACCCCCTCCAAAATCTTGATCATCCCGTCTTTTACAGTCGATAACACTAGTGCTAGTAACACGACCTCGTTGTTTGTAGCATGTATGCCCAAAATTCTCGCTTTCTCTACACCTCAATCTTGGATCATGCACTTTTATCGTTCCATCTTTTAACCAACATTTCGGGGTGGAATGACAGCAAAATGCTTGAAACATAGTCATTTCTATTGTCTTATTCAAAAACTCGACCTCGCTCTTATAAGCTAATTATAAGAAATTGTGTTTTGTGTATATGATGTATAGGGAAATTAAAATCGACGTAGCATATATATAATGAAAGATATATAATGCATCTTGATGGAGTATATTTATAGATCGGCTTTGGTCATTATTGAAATAGAAGAATGTGTGTTTTCTAGGAAATTATTTAGTAATAGAGTGGAAGAGAAGGCAAATCCTCGTTAAACTTGCGGCTGCACCGTGTCCACTACGACACGGGATGAGCCCAAAAGCGCGTCTAGTATAATTTATTAGTTAATTTGACGTTAAGTGACCGGGAAATACCGGCAGCCGGCAGGGTCGGAGTGAATCTCCGGGTTTGGGAAGTGCACGGGTTACATCGACTTTTCTTTCTTAAAACGTGTAAAAAGTTTTTTTTATGTGGAAAAAAAATAATTGAACAAGGTTGATTAGATATCTCTGTAATTTAGATTCGACGCCGAGACTAGCTATACTAATTGGGGACTTGGGGTGGTACCTAATATATATGTGTAACGTGTTGGAGCATTTTCTAAAATGGTGTAAGGAAGTTCATTTTGTCCCACATTGGAAGATTTGATAAATTCTTATATGTATATAAGTGTGGGTTTGTTACTCATTATTAAATATGTGTTTTGAGCATGGGTTGGGCCTAATGTGATTTGGTCCTAATTGGTGCATTTGGCTAATATGATTATGAATATAATTGTATAATTATATTTACTAATCATAGACTTAGCACTTAGCACGTGCGCGCGCGTCTTTGATTAAGACGCTTAACAAGGATTAACGTTTTAATTAAGTTTAATGTTTTGGATAATTAAAAACAGTTATTGGCGGTTACCATAACTGTCGACAGTTATCCAATGGCAGTTAATCCTGTGTGTCTATCATACTACTCTATATATACATTGTTCTTCCTGCATTGGGATGGTATGAAAAATCAATCTTTAACAAAACACAAAATGATTTATGTTTATGATCACGGTTAAGTCGTTGAGATTCGAGGGTTAGATTATTAGTGCAGATAATCTAATGTTGTTAGGCTTCATTGTATCCTACGGCAATTTGCTGGACCCATGCACGAAATTGGGTGCGAATTTCGCCTAAAGGAAAGTGTTGCGTGCGCGCCTTGAAGCCATTTCCTTTTCGTTGTATTTTCATTGTTGTTGTGTGTAATTATATTTAGGACTTGTAATTTCGGTGTGTAATTAATTAGGATAATTTGTACTTAATTTCTAATATAACGCAGTGACAATATGATATAAGTTTGGTGGTACTTACGAATTGAAAGCGGATTTTTAATATCTTTAACGTAGTAATTAATAGGATCTTGGAGCAATTTGTACGTGTATGCAATTTGCATGAAATGGAGGTGCCGTGTTTTTGGATATTTCAGCTCTTTCACATTTTCTACACGCCACACATCGGTGTCATTTGTGTCTTAATCAAGAAGACAAATATATGGAATAATGAACTTCATGGGCAGATCGAAACTTCATTCCGATCCCCGTCACATAGAACTCATCAACTGGCACATCATTAATTCATTATAGATGATGAATCGTAACGTGTGACGGATTTATTAATTTAATTTGTATAAGCTATCTGTTAACAAGATCTTAGCTTAGCCGTTAAGATTAAGCGCGAATTGAAATAACTAATAGAGCCTTATTATACTTGCACCAGAGATAATATTCAGCCCTACAAAAGTACAAAGCATACATTAATCCCCCTCCAAAACGATTCTTCATTTAGGTCGTCTAGAGGATAACCTTTAAATTGAATCTCATTGTTTTAGAGGTAAAAGGCGTAAGTTCCGTCAATTGAACTACCTAATTAATTAGTTCTTTCCATCTTTTTGATGGTCAAAATGTTAACAATCCAGGGAAATGGAAGGAGTACTTACATATACGTATTACTAATGTTTATTGTAATTATAACAAATATCATATTCCTTGGTCTTGGAATTGAGCCTGCACGGACCAGATTCTCTGATCTTCCAATAACATTGGTCCCAGCATTCAGGTGCGTCTCTATTTTGATCGTAAATAACAAACTTATGTTTCTTATGATCCCATAGAAACCCACAATGAAATAATGTGTTCCTAAATAAACTTGGACCAAACTTAAATTCGTAATATTCTCCTTTCTTTTTTAGCTCATGACTACCAAGATCATCGTCCTTTGATACGCAATGAACTTGTAACTTCTTCCCATGGGGCAAATCATTTATCACTCGAACCCAAGCGTCTTCTTGAAGTCCTGCCTGACTTGAATCAAACGACAACATCAGAACAAATAGCAAGATAAGGAACATTAGTCCCCATTTTTTGTTCAATTTACTATTCAGCATATTGATCATGATCTCAAGATGACTTTAAGATCGGAGCTTCATTATTCGAATTTGTGCTTTGAATTATATAATTAGAAAATGTATGCTAAAATTAGAGAATTTAATTTTCGTTGTCGTAAATGTTTGATATAAAAAGCCAAAAGAATTTTAACAAATATTGTACACTAGCATATTTTGAGTAGAAGGCTAAATATCTAGAGGTGTACAATGAAATTAGGAATGACTCAAGTTATGCATGTGTTGTAGAGATTTTTCAAGCTCGAACCCTTTTGATAAATTAAAATTCACACTATAAACTTAGCATCATGTATACTTAACACACTTGTAATGATCCGTGTTGGCACTAAAAATTCGTTAATGTGCCGGAAATTAAATAAATTAATTATTTTGAATTAATATCAAATTTTAATTCAATTTAATAATTTTTGCCCCGTCAAATGAAATTTGGGTCGATCCAGTTTCTAATTCGGTAAACGGGTCATCATCCAGATTAAAAAGGCAATTGGGCCAAGTCCACATAAAGGCCTAAAGACAGGCCCGTGACTACAAGCCCACCTGAGATTAGGGTTTCACTCTATATAAATAGAGGCTCCCTCGTTCATTTTCAGGTTGGAAAAATCAGAGAGAAGAAACCCCAGAGGAATTCTCCACAAACTCCCAGCCACACGCAGTCAACAAGCACATCTGTGCCGCCTGCAAATCAACGAACGATCAACGAACGATCAACAAACGATCTACGAACGATCAACGAAGAACAACGAACATCAGTTCAAACACCGAAGTTCGAAGAGAGATACAAGTCCGAGCGACCCTCTCAAGAACGACGACAACGTACGCGGACGACGTGTACACCTCCTACAGCACCTACGCTACCACTACGGTGTATCGTACGGCGCACCCCTTACTACGTAGTAGAATTCAGAGGATTACTAGAGATTGTAAACACACAACATTTCTGATATAATAAAAATTATTTTGTTTCCTTATTTTGTCTCAGTACAAAATTCGCGCTAACAAATTTGGTGAACCCGACGTGAAATCTCTACCTCTCATCCCTACTACGTACACATCGATCACACCGCAACGACGATGTCTGCTGCACAGCACACTCCTCGTTACTCCAGGAAGACCTCTAGCACGACAATGCAGAGTTCCCCTAGCGCTACTACGGCGCAACCCGCCGGCGTCTGCACAAGAGGGATGGCGAAGAAGGCCGCCGTCAACGCTGCCGCTGCTCGCCTACGCGCTGCCGAGGTTCCTAAACGACCTCGCGGAATTTCTGCCGCCTCCATCGCTGCAGCAGCCACTGCCATTATTGCTTCAGCTTCTCCTCAGCGCAAGAGGGTCAAGGATGTAAAACCCAGCAGCCCTGAAAAAAAGTATAAGCCGATCACCGCGTCTGTCATGACGGTAACACCAAAGACTGTTGAGGAACAGATGGCGGAAATGCAGGCGCACTTCGAAGCGCTCAGGCTCGAAAACGAGGAGAAAAACAAAAAGATTGAGGATCTCCAGAAGGAGGTAGCTGAGCTGCGCAAGACTAAGAAGTCTCATGACTCCGAAAAGGGGAACAGCAGCGATGAAGAAGAAGAAGAAGAAGAGGAAGAAGAAGAAGCTGATGATGAGGAGCTTAAGCATGATGAAACCATCAAAGGCAAAGAGGGCTCCTACACCCAAAGTCAGCTGCAAATGCTGATAGCGAACGCTGTGAAGAATCAGCTGGGTGACAGCTATGCGAATAGCTTTCGCTACGTCAAGCCTTATACTCAGAGGATTGACAAGTTGAAGATGCCGTCGCGTTATCAGCCGCCCAAGTTCCAGCAGTTCGACGGAAAGGGCAATCCAAGGCAGCATATCGCACATTTTGTGGAAACGTGCAACAACGCCGGAACAGGAGGTGATCGGCTGGTCAAGCAGTTCGTGAGGTCCCTCAAAGGTACCGCATTCGACTGGTATACTGATTTGGATCCTGAGTCTATCGACAGTTGGGATCAAATGCAGGACGAGTTCCTGAACAGGTTCTACAATGCCAGGCGCATTGTTAGCATGAGCGAGCTCACAAATACCAAACAATGGGATGATGAGCCTGTTCTTGACTACATCAGTCGTTGGCGTGCATTGTGTCTTGAATGCAAAGATAGATTAACCCAAAGTTCAGCTATAGAGATGTGCGTCAATGGTATGCGCATGGATTTGACGTTCAGCTTAAAGTCAAATAGGCCTAAGGACTTTCAAGACCTTGCGACACGCGCCTATGACATGGAGGTTACATTAGACGCACGCAAGAAGGAGCATACCTCTTCTTTTACGAAAACACTATTCGAAAAGAAGGAGTACAAGAGAAATGATAAGACCTCCAAGAGCACGACAAAGGAGGCTATGGCCGTCACCACCAGCAGTGGTCCAATCAAGATCTCCGGAAAGCCGAAGAGTGAGAAGAAGAAAGATATGCCTACAAGGGAATACAACCGCGATAGGCCTTCTTTGAAGGAATTGATGGCTAAAAAGTACCCTTTTCCTGACTCTGACGTGCCAGAGATGTTAGAACAGCTGCTGAAG
Source organism: Spergularia bocconei (assembly GCA_963457585.1). Classification (NCBI taxonomy): domain Eukaryota; kingdom Viridiplantae; phylum Streptophyta; class Magnoliopsida; order Caryophyllales; family Caryophyllaceae; genus Spergularia; species Spergularia bocconei. The sequence goes on from OY734951.1 coordinate 24,320,379, forward strand.
AACAAGCTCATCGAGCTACCTGAACCGAAGCGTCCTGAGGAAGTAGGCAAAACCGATCATCCCAGGTATTGTACGTATCACAGGATGATCAGTCATCCCACTGGAAAATGTGTGGACGCGAAGGAGAAAATGATGGACCTCGAGAAAAGAGGGGTGGTAACATGGGACTACGACGACGTCGTGGAAACAAACTGTACCACAGTAATGGAGTGCTCACCCCCATCATGTCCATGTGATGACGAAATTGAGTGGTATTCCCACTCCATTCAGTTTGGTAGTGTTGAGCCTGCGCTAGTGTGGCTACCAAGGCCGACCCCACAAACAAGTCTTGTGTCATCAGAGGTAAAGGCACAAGGAAAATTGAACGTCACACCAAGCACCCTAGATGTCGACGACGATGAGGGGTGGACGTTGGTGACAAGAAGGAAATCGAGGAGGCAAGCGAAACCTCAGCAACAACCTGTGCCCCACAAAAGGGCACAATCAAAGAAGAAGGGTCCACGTCGATCCAGGGGAAAGAAGAAGCCAAAGAAGATTGTAAAGCCACACGTGCTACCAATCAATCCATTGGAGCAAAGTCCATCGACGCCTGTCACCCTGGAAGAATTCTTCCTTGAAGGCTACCTCGACAAAGTCACTACATGCACAGTGTCAGCTTCAAGCGAGGATGAAGAGGAAGAAGTCTTGGCAGAGGAGGTTTTGACAACTGAATTGTCGAGCCCTAAGAAGGACGAGAAAGTGTCAGCCACCTTACGCACTCTCCCTGCGCGCATGGGGTGGAAACAAATCTTTGGTCTGTCGGAGGAGACGCGACAACAAATAATCCAAGCTCTTCTGAACCCGAAGTTGTACGTAGAAGAGACCAAAGATGCTACGGATTTTGAAGAAGAATCGTTCAAGTGCGCTTCGTACAGCACAGCTGTGACATTTTCCGATGAGGATCTTCTATTGGGGTCTAAACCCCATAACAGGCCACTCTACGTGTCAGGCTACATAAGAGGGCAGAAGGTTCGTCGAATCCTTGTGGATGGAGGCTCAGGCGTTAGCCTCATGCCTAAGACAACCATGACAGAGTTAGGGATCACGTTGGACGAACTCTCCAGCAGTCGTATGACTGTTCACGGTTTCAACTCCAATCCCGAACGTGCTATCGGTCTTATTCGCGTGAACCTCACGATAGGGGATCTCTCTTCGGACACGCTGTTTCACGTGATAGACGCCAGGGCCTCCTACAAGTTGTTACTTGGTCGACCATGGCAGCATCAAAATGGAGTTGTACCATCAACGCTCCACCAATGTCTGAAGTACTATCGTGGAGGTGAGCGAAAAATCATTGGAGACTCGAAGCCTTTCGACAAAGCAGATTCATACTTCGCTGACGCTAAGTTTTTCGATGAAGACCTTTGTTCATCTGAGTTGCTGCCATCTACCATTTCCTCAACTGGAAAAGGGGTAAAAAGGGACAAGGTCGTGATTCAAAGCAAGGCGCCAGTCGAGCAACGAAGCCAACCAAAGGGCGCCGCCACGCCAGCTGCGGTTCCATCTGTCGAAGTTCAACCAGCTACGCCAAAGACTGCACCAGCCGTATTGCGATATATTCCACAATCACGACGCAGAGAAGGTCAAAACCCTTTCGAGGAGTGTCAAAACTCAAAGCCAAGGACCACAGAGGTGTATAAACGAAAGAAATCTGTCAAACTAGAGTGGGTGCAGAAAGTTGTCACACCCCTACCTAGCAGCAACCAAACGCCAATCGTGAAACCTCCAGTTGCGGGGTTCACTCCCTCAACCAAAGTGACAATGGCGAATGAAGCAACTACCTCTGGAGAGAAAGATGTAGGGAGGTTCGACTCCAATGCATACAAATTGATGGAGAAGGCCGGATACGACTTCCAAAATCCGACTCCACTAGGTGACGTCGTAGAGGTGGAACCATACGGTCTCAATGCAACCCAAAAGAAACTCTTCAAGGAAGGTGGTGACTTCGCAGTCAGTAAAGTTGGTTTGGGTTATGAGCCTCCTGCGCCCGTAAAGATTTCTATTCGACGCAAGGACACTTCCTCCTGTCAACACATCACTGTAGAGGAAGCCGGCGAAGACAAAAAGGTGGAACAAAGCTCACAACGCACATCATCTGTCTTCGACAGGATGAATCCGCCAGTAAGGAGGGTGCCACCTGTGTTTCGAAGGCTTGGAAGAAGGTCTTCAGGCACAGAACAACGACGGCCTGCCGAAAACCGTTCATCGGTTTTCAATAGATTAGGCGAGCAACAAGCCACAAGTGAAGTTGAATCGTCTAACACGCCAGTTAAGAGGAAATCGGCGTTCGATCGTTTAGCAGCTCCTACAATTTTCGATCGTTTGGGAACTCTCAACAAAATCACAAGTGATGAGACTCCTACGACGACAACTCCTAACGACGATGAGACTCCAATCAGCGCGGATCTCAGAAGTAACGTGCCCTCACGCATGAAACGCTCACGAGAGATAGACATCGTCCACAACGAACCTCTCGTGGCAAAAAGTCGCGTGATAATGTTGACCAACCAATCGAAATCCTCAAACCATGACAATAAGGTCAACAAACAAGAGGGCATCACATGCTCTCACTGTAAATGTCGAGTGAGAGAGGAGAATATCCCATCAACCTCTCATGGCGAAGAAACCACTCAAGACGATGAGGTAGTAACATCCTATCACATTACTGTGGAGGAACTACCTGACCCTAACGAAGAGGTTGAGGCTGACGCAGCTCCAGCACCACTCGAAGATGGGTTGCGGTCAACTGTGGACGAATTGAAAGAGTTGAACCTCGGAACTCCGGAAGATCCACGCCCTATTTACGTTAGTGCTCTCCTGACTGAAAAGGGAGAAAAAGAGTACTACGCGTTGTTGTCAGAGTACAAAGATGTTTTCGCTTGGAGCTATAAAGAAATGCCTGGACTCAGTCCCAAAATTGCAACTCATCGCCTAGCGATCAAGAAGGGGGTTAGTCCCAAGAAACAGTCCCAACGACGTTTCAGGCCGGAGTTAGTCCCTGAAATTGAAAAGGAAGTCAACAAGCTCATCGAAGCCGACTTCATTCGCGAGGTGAAATATCCTACATGGATAGCCAACATTGTCCCTGTAAGGAAGAAGAACGGACAACTGCGTGTTTGCGTTGACTTTCGTGATCTTAATGACGCATGTCCTAAGGACGACTTCCCTTTGCCAGTCACTGAACTTATGATTGATGCAACGACTGGACATGAAGCCCTCTCCTTTATGAATTGTACCGCGGGGTACAATCAAATTCTAATGGCGCCTGAAGATCAAGAAGCTACGGCATTCCGCACTCCAAAAGGGATATTCTGCTACAAGGTTATGCCCTTTGGTTTGAAGAACGCAGGTGCTACATATCAACGAGCTATGCAGAAAATTTTCGACGACATGCTGCATAAGACAATAGAATGCTACGTTGATGACGTGGTTGTCAAATCCAAGAAGAGGGAGGACCACCTCGACGATCTACGCTCCGTTTTCGAGAGGCTTTGCAAATGTCAGCTCAAAATGAATCCTCTCAAGTGTGCATTCGGTGTCACTTCAGGAAAATTCCTTGGGTTCGTGGTCACCCATCGAGGCATTGAGATTGACCAAAACAAAATCAAGGCGATCCAGGAAATGCCTGAACCCAAGAATCTCAAGCAACTACGCGGGCTGCAGGGTCGTCTAGCTTACATTCGTCGATTCATATCCAACCTCGCTGGTCGTTGCCGGCCATTCAGCCATCTCATGAAGAAAGATGCACCATTCGAGTGGGACGACAGTTGTCGCAAAGCATTCGACGAACTGAAGAAATACTTGTCATCTCCGCCTGTGCTGGGGGCACCAATCCCAGGGAAACCCCTAATCTTATACATCGCAGCACAAGAAAACTCGTTGGGGGCAATGTGTGCCCAATAAAACGACGAACGTAAGGAAGTTGCTCTCTACTACCTGAGTAGAACCTTGGTAGGGGCTGAGTTGAATTACTCCCCTATCGAGAAGATATGCCTTGCATTAGTGTTCGCAGTCCAAAAGTTGAGGCACTACATGCAAGCACACACTGTACACGTGGTCTCCAAAGCCGACCCCATCAAGTACATACTTTCAAGACCAGTCCTATCTGGTAGGTTAGCCAAATGGGCAGTACTTCTCAAGCAATATGACCTCGTGTACGTGGCTCAAAAAGCAATCAAAGGCCAGGCGATTGCTGATTTCTTCGCCGACCACCCCATCCCTGGAGATTGGGAACTCTCCGCCAACCTTCCAGGAGAAGAGATCTTCTATGTTGATGTACTCCCACCGTGGCAGATGTACTTCGACGGAGCTGCACGGCGTGATGGAGGTGGAGCTGGAGTAGTATTCGTCTCTCCAGAAAGTCACATCCTTCCATACTCGTTCACCTTGACTCAGTTGTGCTCAAACAACGTCGCCGAGTACCAAGCCCTCATACTTGGTTTACAGATGGCACTTGAAATTGGCATTAAGGACATGGATATCTACGGTGATTCAAAACTCGTCGTAAACCAAATACTCGACGACTACGAAGTGAGGAAGGATGACCTTGTCCCATACCATCAACAAGCAATTCAATTGCTTAACAAATTCGATTCCATAACGGTGGGACATGTACCAAGGAGTGCCAACAAGTTAGCTGACGCGCTAGCCAATCTTGCAGCCAACTTGGCACTGGGGGCAGAAGAGTCGATAACAGTCCCTGTATGTAATCGTTGGGAAGACACAATAGAGGAGATACAATCATCAAACATGATTTGTGTCTACCAAGTCGACAAGGAAGACTGGCGTCAACCCATCATCGACTACTTAGACCACCAAAGGTTGCCAGACGATCCAAGGCACAAAGTTGAGATACGTCGACGAGCTCCAAGATTCGTTCATTTCAAGGGAACACTGTATAGACGGAGCGCAGAGGAACAGAGGTCGCGATGCCTCGGCGATGAAGAAGCGAATGATGCGATGCGAGAATCCCATTCTGGTATATGCGGCGCCCATCAATCCGGTCCTAAACTTTATGATCGAATCAAACACGTGGGTTACTACTGGCCAACCATGGTACGAGACTGCATGGAATTTGCTAAACGTTGTCAAGCATGTCAATTTCACGCGAATTTTATTCATCAACCGCCAGAGCCTCTGCATCCTACCGTTTCTTCATGGCCCTTCGAAGCTTGGGGACTCGACATTGTAGGACCTATCACTCCAAAGGCGTCGAACCAACACGCTTACATTCTAGCGGCGACCGACTATTTTTCCAAATGGGCAGAAGCAGTCACGCTACGAGAAGTCAAGAAGCAAAATGTCGTCGACTTCATTAAAAAACCATATCATTTATCGACATGGCATACCACGGCGAATCATAAATGACAATGGTAAAAACTTGGATAATCGTATGATGACGGCCCTGTGCGAGAAATTCAAGTTCCAGCAATGTAAGTCGTCGATGTACAATGCCCCCGCAAATGGCCTAGCTGAGGCATTCAACAAAACGTTGTGCAATTTGTTGAAGAAAGTGGTCGCTAAGTAAAAGCGGGATTGGCATGAAAGGATAGGCGAAACATTGTGGGCATACCGTACCACATACAAAACGGCAACCCAAGCAACCCCATACGCATTGGTTTATGGAGTAGAAGCAGTCGTACCATTGGAACTTCAAATTCCATCCCTACGGATCGCCATCCAAGAGGGACTCACAACTGATGAGAATGACAAGTTGCGTCTCGCCGAGTTGGAAGCACTCGACGAAAAGAGAATGCAAGCGCAGCAAAAACTGGAATGCTATCAAGCACGAATGACTCGCGCATTCAACAAAAAGGTGCGACCTCGCTCCTTTCAAGTGGGAGACTTGGTGTTGGCAGTCAGAAGACCCATCATCATTACCCGAAAAACTAAAGGTAAATTCCAACCCAAATGGGATGGACCTTACGTGGTGCAAGAAGTCTACACGAACGGCGCGTACAAAATTGTTGATCATGATGGCTTGCGTGTCGGCCCAATCAATGGGAAATTCCTGAAGCGATACTATCCCTAAAATACCACAAACAAAGACGCTCCTAAGCACGAGCTAAAACTGCATACCCCAAATGAACTACGTTGGCTTGATCTTGCAAACTGAGTTTGTAGGTACGTAGGCAACTTGAGTAAACACTTTACTTGGGTGCAGCCACACCAAAAAAAAAAACCTCCACCCCCTCCTCAAAAAACAAAAAAAAAAAAAAGCTCCTGGCCCGCAAGAGCCTAAAATGTGAACGGCAAAATCGTTACTACACCCCAACATTCTTTGATTTCAAAGAGTGTGTAAGCTAAGAAGCCAAGCGCCTAGAGAACTACGCTGTAAAGGCGTTATCTACAAGAGTCAACAATGACGGACGGCCTTACGGCGATAAACAACGCAGTTGACGATGACGAACAGCCTTATGGCGATGAACATCGTAGTTGACGATGACGGACGGCCTTACGGCGGTCGGCGATGAATAGCGTAGTCGACAATGACGGACGGCCTTACGGTGATGAACAACGTAGTCGACGATGACGGACGACCTCACGACGATGAACAATGTAGTCGACGATGATGAACGACCTCACGACGATGAGCGTCCTGATGGCGATGAACGTTTAGATGAGTCGACGGTGACGGCAGACAGCCTTACGGCGATGAACGCCGAGATGCGTCAACGACGACGGCAAACGGCCTTACGGCGATGAACGTCCAGATGAGTCGATGACGACGACGAACGGCCTTACGGCAACGAACGTCTAGATGAGTCGACGACGACCAACAGCCTTACGGCGATGAACGATGTTGCTTTGGAGCAATCACTTTATAAGCGATGTTGACGGTCGGCCTTTCGGCGATGAACGACGATATGACTTGCGGCAGTTTGCATTGAAAGCAAAGAAGGCGACTCCCGTTACGACAGTAGACGACGTTCTCCAAAGATCTGCATACGCACAAAGAAAACAAGAAACGAAAAAAATGCAGGAGAGGTGCGCGTACAACTTACCGGCTTACCTTCGCGTTTCAAAGAAGTCAACGAACTATGTGCTTGAGTGTTACTACCGAAGAAAGAGGCGATCATCAAACACAACCCTTAGTAAGTCACGGCCAAACATGAAACAGAGATATCCAATACATATGTATTGTTTCACGGAGGTGCATAATTAACAAAGGTCAGAAGAGGCAAGCAAGGGATGGCTATGGACGAATAGTGATTGGATACAAAGTCCAAGAAACAAAACTCCAATTTTGGATACCAGCGTACAAGATTTTCCATGTATTTGGCTAAATTATAGACAAATAAGTCAGGAAAACATGATAGTCAACCGCAAGCATGCATGGCAAAACTTCAATGGCAGACATAAAACGCAACATTCAGGAAGCAATTATCAAAAGCTCAAATTTGAAGTAAAACAAAGGGGATCAAGGCCATGTGCAAGTTCAAAGACTATTTTGTGCGTAAAAAGGAACACAACATGGAGCACGTAATCAAACGTCTAAAGCAATCAAACTCATGATTTCTACGTGCGACCAGTGTAAGAAACAAAGTTTTGCAAATTGCAAAGAAAACAAGAAACAAAGAAAAAAAAATACTGTACCAAAAAGAAGTGTCATACGTCTCTTTCGAGTGTAATTGTCGCAAAGACTTAGCTTGATTACTCCAGCAAATTATCTGCAGAAAGGACAACGAGGAGGATACTTACGTGCGTCAAAGTAATATCAGCCAATCTTGTGATCATCACAAAATTCTATACTAATGCGTAGTGGCGGCTGCACTTTATTACACATTGAATTGTGATAATGAATTGGTTAATCCTCTGCAAATCAAGAACAAAATTCTACGGAGTATCACACCCTCACAAGGAGACAAACATTAGGCAAATTTCCTAAGCATGAATCGTTTGTCTGCAAAAGTATATTAGTTGGGTACGTAGCCAAGATCATGCCAAAAGCAAATTAAGCAAAGAACAAAGAAGAGGCGACATAGTTGCATACGTACCTGATTTACGCGGCAGGTCTTCGGTCAAAGATAAGCGAAGGCGACTACATGGGCGTACACTGCTATATATAGGTGTTTGGGGCTGAGTACAAACTGTTCTCCAACCCTAAATTTCCCTCACATCATAAGGAAAGCACAGTGGGGCAGAGTACAAATTGCTAACCAAAACGTTTGAAATTTTACCATACTTTTGGAAAGCCGAATAGAAGAGGAAGATATGGTGATCTGAGCCCCTCCAATTCCTTGAGTCACAAGCTGATCATGTTCTCCAAATTTGACGCACAACAGCTTGTAGAGAAAATGGGCTTGCATTCTCTCAAAGTTGGATAGCCATGCCCGGAAGAAAACAAAATTCAATTGTACTGACCCTGGTACAATTATCCTAAATCCACTAAGGTCCAATATTGACAAAGTGGTAAACAAAACCAACGGGAACCTATCAAGGTAACTGAAATTATCTTTACCCGCCAAGTCAGTTCGACAGGGTAAATGTTAAACTTTCAAAATGATAAAACGTCAACCTTCTAAGGTACCGAAATGACGTAAGTCAAACGCCAACCTTCATGTTACCCACGAGGTTACAAGATCACCAGGGTAACGTGAAGTGTCCCAGTGTCGTCCAACAAAGTCGAGAAAATGACCAGGACGACGCCATCAGCAGCGCTGGGGGCAAAATTGTCATCCGCCAAGTCGACAAATGACAGGGTGACGTTAAAATGTGTGAACACTCTTACGATAAGTCAAGTGTTCATCGACTTTCAAGTCAAAATCAAATGAGTCGGTACCTCGCCTCGTTAAAACACTTGCATAGTGTACGCGACAAGGTACCGAGGGGGCAATTTGTTGGCACTAAAAATTCGTTAATGTGCCGGAAATTAAATAAATTAATTATTTTGAATTAATATCAAATTTTAATTCAATTTAATAATTTTTGCCCCGTCAAATGAAATTTGGGTCGATCCAGTTTCTAATTCGGTAAATGGGTCATCATCCAGATTAAAAAGGCAATTGGGCCAAGTCCACATAAAGGCCTAAAGACAGGCCCGTGACTACAAGCCCACCTGAGATTAGGGTTTCACTCTATATAAATAGAGGCTCCCTCGTTCATTTTCAGGTTGGAAAAATCAGAGAGAAGAAACCCCAGAGGAATTCTCCACAAACTCCCAGCCACACGCAGTCAACAAGCACATCTGTGCCGCCTGCAAATCAACGAACGATCAACTAACGATCAACAAACGATCTACGAACGATCAACGAAGAACAACGAACATCAGTTCAAACACCGAAGTTCGAAGAGAGATACAAGTCCGAGCGACCCTCTCAAGAACGACGACAACGTACGCGGACGACGTGTACACCTCCTACAGCACCTACGCTACCACTACGGTGTATCGTACGGCGCACCCCTTACTACGTAGTAGAATTCAGAGGATTACTAGAGATTGTAAACACACAACATTTCTGATATAATAAAAATTATTTTGTTTCCTTATTTTGTCTCAGTACAAAATTCGCGCTAACAATATTGATCCGCATATTATTATTATCATGCATCAATATTGTTAATAAGAACTCAATACAACAACAACAACAACAACCAATTAGCCTTATTCCCAAAACGATTTGGGGTCGGCTAACATGAATCGTCATCTAGTAACCGTCTTGTGTATGCCATGAAATCTCAAAAACGTTGTTAAATTTTTAGAAGGCAGCAAAATTATGGACATGAATCGAAATTTAATAATAACTCAATACAAAATTATATTATTGCACCATCAAAACCAGTAATTTCATAATACAAATGAAATAAAATGATCACTCATACAAGATTTGACCATATATAAGTCTCTTGAATAATGTTGGTTGCATAGATCAAACGTTAGAAAAACTGTTTATTATACGGTAGCTAATTATTACAGTACTTAGCTGACGTTCCAGTCAAAACAACGGGAAAAATCATCTTCAAAAATATTGTACATGCAAGGGCCAGACTCCTTGATATGCCAATCACACATAATATCATCACTAAAATCCTTTTTACACTTAGCTGAATCTCGCTTCTGTTTATAAATATCAAAGTAATGTAATTTGTCATCAAATGTAAACCCACAAAAAAACAATGTGTTTCCAAAGAAATTATTGCCTGCTTGAAAGGCGTAAACTTCCTCAGGTGCAATTTCATGCACACCAACATCATCGTCTTTCGATTTGCAATGAATAGTGAGCTTCTTGCCTTGGCTTAATTTGTTTGTCATCGATATATTTGCTTTCCCGAGTCCAAAGATAGCCTCGCCGTATTTAGAGAGGCAAAGTAGTGTTAGGACGAACAAGGGGATGGCCTTAGACAACATTTTATTCAAAATGTGAATTGTTTGTTTAGAGTTGATTGTAGTGGTATGAAGTCTAATTATTTGTTGAGGTATTCAAATTTATATCTTGTATATCAATGGCTAGTTTTGAATGAATATTTATACATAGTCGTTACGATTGTGCGCATATCTTCTTTGAGCAATATTGGTATACGTACCTTTATTTAATTAGGAGCAATTGGTGCATGCAATCGCATTTCCAAGCATTTCCTTTTATAGAGATATAATAGTACAACAAAAATAGAAAGAATATAAAGGCTTATTTAATACAACAAAAATAGAAAGAATATGACGTTTAAAGGCTTACTTACAACACCAATTAGAAAGAATATAAACTAATTATTTACGATGCATTACACAAAATCATTCCATCATGCAAATATGAAGATATATATGGACAATAATATGCAATAATTAAATCTTATTGAGAGACCGTATTTTCTGAGACTTTGTGTAAATCTTATTCTAATTCTTTCTGAAATTCTCCGGTGATATTTTCTTGTTTTTGGTCCGGATAATGAAGTAATACAAATCAAAACAAATTATATAGTATCCCGCCATCAAAACTAACCATTTCATACTGATACAAAGGAATTTTGTTTCCTATACAAAATTCAAGTATATACATAACGCGTAAAAATTCCAATTTCATATGATCACGTATACTCCGATCCGTATTTTGTAGTATCATGTTATCTTATTTGTTCCAGCCAAAACAACGGTCATATTTTTGCGTCCAATATGCGTACATGCAGGGGCCAGACTCCTTGATTTCCCACTTACAACCACCACTTTTACACTTAGACGCATCTCTCTTCTGAACAAAAACATCAAAGTGATGCAATTTGCCATCAAATGTAAATCCACAAAAAAACAATGTGTTTCCCCAAAAACTTTTGCCAGCTCTGAATCCGTAGACTTGCCCAGGTGATATTTCGTGTACACCAAGATCATCGTTTCCGGATTTGCAATGAACATTGAGCTTCTTGCCTTGGCCTAATGTGTTCTTTACCGAGATATCTATACCTCCAGTTCCAAATATACCTGCCTCACCGAATTTGGCGAGGCAAAGTAGTGTTAGGACGAAAAAGGGGACGACCTTGGACATTTTTTTGTTCAAAGTGATCAATTTGATAAATTAATGTTTAGGGTCTTGACGTATGATGAACTTTAGTTTGTACTTGCGGATATTCAAATTTATATGTTGCATGTTAATGGCTATTTTTGCAAAGATAAAAGTTATTTAGTCAATACGATTGTCCATATATGTCGTCGATTACTAGTTTTCTTTACACCGAATGACCGAATGTGCTCTTACCTTTTATTTTTGGTTAATGTACCAAGTTATATATTTTGAGGAGAAATCGAATGACATCTAATTTACAAAACATAGAACAAAAGATCCAGACATTTTTCTATTTCTTTATGATTGTTCCCATTTTGCTAGCTCTATTTTTAATCGTCCAGTAAATCATGCAAGCGCTTAAAAACTAATGGTTAAATAATCGGCATATGCTCTTACACTTGAGGAGACGGAAGATGATAGACTTTCTAACGAGTAATTAGACATTTGTGAACCTTGGGTCTATTTTTGAATTGGGTCTGGACCTATTGGACTTGGTCTATTCGGACCTACTCTTGAATTGGGCTTGGGTTCGATAATAGTCTATTTCTCCTGAAATTTCGAAACTTCCGGAAGCCCAATTCATGTGAAGGTTTCAATTAAATCTTATGACAAGTTATTCAAGACGCAGTCAAGTTATTCTAAGACGTACTTCGTAGGACGTTTCTTACCTAAAAACTTTGTTTTTTATTTTTTGTACTCCAAGCATTAACAAAAAAAGGGGTTGCTAAACGTAACCTAAAAAATACTAGCGTCACCTATTTTTTCCATTTTTCTTCCAATATTACCCTTAATGATATCACCATAATTATAAACTATTAATAATACAAAAAAGAAAAATATTCTCTCTCTCTCCTCTTCCCTAGCCTCCACAACCGACCCCACCTCCACCACATCCCAGACACCATCGGCCACCCCCAACAGCCATTACACTCCGTCGAGTAGAGGGGGGTAAGCGGCAGAGGATGGGCATAGAGGTGAGGATGCGCGAGAAGATCAGATCTAGAAGGGGGAGAGAGATTTCCGAGGAGAGAAGGCGAAGGAAGAAAGAGAAAAGAGAGGAGGAGAAGGGAGAGGGGTCGTAGATGGTGGTGGGTTCGGTGGTCGCGGCAACGAGGCTCACCTTGTGGTGGTGTCAGATGTGGTTGTGATGGTGGTTGGGGGTAGCTACAGTGGTGGTTGGGCGGTGGTGGAAGTGCGTCTGGTGGGGAAATTTGAGGAGAAAAAGTTTTGTTTTTTTTTTTTCAGAAAATAATTGTTAATTTTGATTTTTTAAGTTATATTATGAAAATGTTAAATGTTAATTTATTGCTAATCTCATGTTATTGTGGTGTATAATAAAATAAGGTTTAGGGTATTTCTGTTATTTTTGGGAAAGGTGGGGAGATAATGGGTATTTTACCAGGTTACATTAGTAAAAAAAATGTTACGTTTAGCAATCATGAACAAAAAAGCGTCATTCGATCAATAAACTACTTAAGCACTACCCCGGCCCATTCATATATATGATGTAAACCAAATACGGAGTAATGTAAGTAGCTTCATAATACCTAGAGAACATAATACAAATTAATCATATATATTTTTTCCAACAAGATGGCCATCAAAAACTTAGGCCATGTTTAGACAATCTAATTATCTAAGCATCACATACACCACCAAAAAAAGAAGCTGAGAGTAGTCTAGTTTAGTACACATATAAAAAAAAAACTAACTATATATCCTATTCCTTTTTATATAGTTTGAAAATCTATTATATTCTATTTGAACGCAAAGAAATGATTGGTACGGAGAGAATTGAATATGATGAATTATTTACAAGATCTTGTCAGCAGCTTCAACGAGGTGGTTGGCAAGCAAAATGACCGAAGTGGGCACGCTCAACGTGAGCAAGGCCAACGCACCAAGGGCAACACTAGGACGTGTGTTCATCAATTGGGTTTGGACCAACCCTAAAACCATACAAATATACTCATCATATTGCACATATATTTGTTTTTCCCATTGCATCCACTCACTTGGAGGCTCGTAATTTCTTTCTAACACCTTCATTTGATGTATCCTTTTCCTTAGTACAATCATGTTTTCGTCTACTAATCTCCCTTGATATTGCGACGACGACTCGTTGTTAGAGCTACTTCTTCTAAAAGCGGAGGTAACTCTGACGTTGGTGCTTCTCGATACTGGTCTCATTTTTGTGGTGAGTGGGGTGAATGTAGTTAGAGGATTACCGATGTTTCGTGCTGAAGAGAAAATAGTCGTTGTCTCCATATGGTTGGTGAATACTTCAGAAGTTGTAAAATTGTGAGCTAGAAACAGAACTTGATTTCTCAAGATTGGTGTTTAGAGTATGTAACAAGATTTAATTTGAGAAGTAGTGTATGATTATTTTGATGAGAAACTTTATGGAGAGGGTCCAAATATATATACTAGTACTAGATTCTAATAGAACGAGTATAGGAGAATATTGATGGTATTATTGTACGTAGGTCCATTTTTTAAAGGGTAGACTTTGGTGTATTGTGAATTATAAATTTAATAGATAATAACCGACGAATACGTGTAAGATTGTGATTTGTTTAAAGGTGCATCTAGATGGTTGAGGCAGTTGGGGCGGCTTGTTTGGTGAATACAATAATCGGGCATTGTCTTAGAAGTCAGAAGTTTGGTTTTTTTCTTTTTCTTATGGAAGGTTCCTTGAAATGAAGAATAATTAAGAGCCGAGGAATTTGATTTTTGTACTAGCTTAGTGATTGAGCTAAGAGATGATTAAGCTCGCTAGAAGCGACGACCAAAATGGCAAGCATCACATTTTCAATTGCTTAATGTATGTGAATACTAAGCAATGTACTGAATACGTATGTGAATGTGATATGTGCCATGTACTGTATGAATGCATGAGCTATGCTATTTAAGCAAATTAAACGATTTATATGGATCGGATCACATCATCATTAAGATTTTCTATATAGAGTTCATTAAACCTTTTGCAATAATATGCAATTTGTGTACATGAATTTTCTTACATGTCAAATCATATTCATCCTAAGGGGAATTGGCCTGGGAACGTACCATAAATCTCATGCCAAATATACTTTCTGACCACGATAATTAACATAACAGAAAAACATGCAGCTTATCGAGCAGACACACAATCTGACCAGTCATGAGTCATGTCTGTCAGCATGTAACTCTTAACACTCTATACTGTGATGACACATGGTTCTCAACTTTGTATTATGACCCATTACCAAGTCAGAGTTGTAAAGATGGATCGCGTGGTAGGGTGTGACGGGTCACGAGGGGAAAAAAATGCTTTATATTCACTTATATATCGTTTAATTTTTTAACTTTGTATTATGACCCAATAGCAAGTCAGAGTTGTGAAGATGGATCGCGTGTTAGGAAGTGACTGGTCACGAGGGGAAAAAAATTACTTTATATTCATCACTTATATAACATTTAATATCCGTGTTGGTCTAATAATGACATGGAGTACCAGACATATATGATAAACACACCTGTGAAATGTAATGATTTTTTCGTTTGAATTTTAAACACCATCGGCTTCATATCATACACAAAAATTGAAAATGTATGATCTATGCTATTTAAGCAAATGTATGGATCACATAGGACATTATTCTATAGGCGTTCTTCAATGCCTTTTGCAATCATGTAGTACGTTGTACGTACTTGTATACATATATGGAGTAGATGATTAGATTCATATATACTCACCAAAATCAGAAAGGGGATAGAAATTAAATGTCACACAAAAGTTATTTCCCGACCACGATAATTATCACTGTACATAAGCAGTTACTCGTGCAGAGACAGGCGAGTAACAAGCCCAAACTGTAAAACTAGATCATAATTATGTATTACTTCGTTTCTAATTGGACACAAGCTAATTAAGAAAGAAACTTACTTGCCTATTCCCTTAATTTCTCTGCCTCATATTTCCCTATCTCATCTTATTCTTATGTAGTCTGATCCAAACCATAAACCTCTAATTAAAACCCTTCATTTCTTCATCTCCCACCATTATCAACTCTTCTAATAGTTTCACTGTCATCACTTTTCCATTCTATCCACACCAAAACTCATCATGTCGATTCAAAAAGCCACATAAATTCTATATACTCCCTCCATTCAAATCCAATCTTTCTGTTTTCCATTCTGAGAAATTCACATCGAATCTTCCTATTTTCTATTTTAGTAACTTTTGGTCCAATGAAATGCTTGCAAAGTGCTTGCTCCCATTCCCACTTGTTTTTATTGATTTTTAATACACTCCTAAAACTTTGTGCAAAAAGTAACAAGAAGGTTGGATATGAATGGAGGGAGTATGTAATTAAGGGTAAGTTTATCAAACCTTTTACAATAATGACACACTACTTGTACATATATGTTTACGTATAAACCTTTAGCAAAACCTTCATGAGGTGAATAGGGGATAGAAACGTCACGCCAAAGCCCAAATGCGTTTATCGACCACGATGATTTACACAAGAAAAAAAACGAGTTTCTCATGCAGAGACAGAACATCTGTTAAATTGACTGTCAGTCACTCTGATATAATGACACTCTATATATACCGTCGTATATGATGAATCATGTTACCTATTCAAAGCCAATTCCAATCCATAAATGTAAATGGACACACGATAAACTTACTTTACAGTCATTTAATTCATTTGTCTCATTTTTCTGACTCACTTTTTACTCGTCACTGTTTCACCCACCAGAAAACTCTTTTAAAACCGTCTACAGACCACATATATAGTATCCTAGTCAACATAGGGTAGTAAAAACAAAAGTTATGGTTTACTATCCCTTTATTTTCCTTGCTTTAAATCATTTCCCAACTCACCTTCTTCATGTAGCTACATACCCTAAAACTCAATATTTAAAGGCTCTACCCTTCATTTCATCATCCTCAACCATTACAACCTCTTCTAACTTCCAACAGTTGCACTCTCATTTCTCCCTCCTAACTTATTTCTATCCAACCCAAAACTCAACATGTCATCGTCCGAACCATATCTGATCCCGTTCGGAACACTCCGAGCCCACACCAACGCGGTAACAGCTATTCAAGTCCCGTCCGACGACCGCTATTCCCGCCTCATGATTGTCTCCACCTCGCGTGACAAGTCCCTCATAGTGTGGGCACTCCACCCTGACCCCACCGTCCTGACCACCTCTCCGGCCGCCGCCTACGGCCAGCCAGTCCGCCGTCTTACCGGCCACAACCATTTTGTCCAAGATGTGGCTCTTTCCTCTGACGGCCTTTACGCAATCTCCGCCTCATGGGACCGCGACCTCCGGCTCTGGAACCTCTCCTCTACCGCGAAGTCCACCCGCTTCTCCGCCCACTCCAACGACGTCCTCTCTGTCGCCTTCTCCCCTGACAATCGTCGGATTGTCTCGGGGTCCCGTGACAAGACCGTCCGCATCTGGAACACCCTCGGCGAGTGCAAGTTCACTCTCGAGGGTCATTCCGATTGGGTAAGCGCTGTCAGGTTCGTCCCTGACAACGCTTACCCAACCCCCACCCCGTCCCAGACCTTATCGGCCAAGGTCGTGTCGGGTTCCTGGGACTCGACCGTTAAGGTTTGGGACGTGGGTCGATGCAAGTTGGTATCGACCCTTGAGGGACACCGCGGGTATGTTAATACTGTCGCGGTGTCCCCTGATGGCTCCCTCTGTGCCAGTGGAGGGAGAGATGGCGTTGTCATTTTGTGGGACCTTGGAGAAGCCAAGGTCCTGTATGAGAGGAGCGTGGGGGCGATTGTCCACGCACTTGGGTTTTGTCCTACGAGGTACTGGCTTGCTGCTGCGAGTGAGAGGTCCGTGGCTATTTGGAACCTTGAGACCAAGACTTTGGTCCAAGAGTTACAGCCGGGCCAGCATGAGTCCCTTGGTCGCAAGTTCGAGGATCGTCAAGGTCATGAAAATGGGGACCTAGAGTCTAATAATGGTCATGGTGATCGTAAGAAGATTGTGGTGCAATTGGTTCCAACTCCTCCTCCTGCTGTGAAAAAGAATAAGGTAAGTTTTGATCCAGTGTTAATTAATGGCTTTTGATTGCATATGGATGCAAAATGCTTAAGGTCCATGTCATGAATTACGCGTTTTTATGTAAAAGAAATGATAGCAGGGGTTACGTTTATATTTCCTGTAAAAGAAAGTAAAGCAGGCGTTACATATATATTTTAATTAAGTGAAAGAAATTAAAGCAGGCGTTACATATATATTTTAATTAAGTGAAAGAAATTAAAGCAGGCGTTACATATATATTTTAAGCGAAAGAAATTAAAGCAGGCGTTACATATATATTTTAAGTGAAAGAAATTAAAGTTGGCGTTACATATACATTTTATGTAAAAGAAATTAAAGCAGGCGTTACAGAAAGTAGCAGGCGTTACATAAATGTAACAGACAATACGCGTTTTTTATGCAGATTTTGGGAGTATTTAATTTATACTAGTATATAGTATGATTTATGATTTGGTAACCTTGGTTGAGATGTAGCTAGATCATAGGCATAAGTAAGATAATGATTGACATGATTAATGTTGAATCCCTTTGATGAATTTTACATTTTTACGCGAGTATAATTGTTATAGAAACTAACATGTATGCTGTGTTCATATGGTGGGCAGAAATCTTACTGCACAAGCTTGGCATGGAGCAACGATGGAGACACTCTATTCATTGGCTATTCAGATGGTCTTATTCGAGTTTGGACATTTTGCCCTACTCGTTTTTAACATTTCAAGAACTAAGGAGTATGAACCAAAAAAATGTCAAACCTTGAGCAGTTAAGCTAATATGGTACTTGCAAAGTTGAATTGATGTAATAATAATATTTTATTTCATGATCTGCCTTTGAATGAGGGATTATCATTTCTTGATCATTTAATTTTCGGATTGGTTTAATTTCGTGGATTCAATCAATTTCTTACTAACATAGAGGCGTTTAATAATTTGATTTGACAGTTACGGAAAAGGTTATTTTGACACGATTTTTCATAGGTGTTTTTTTAGGTTGATTCTTAACTTTAATGATGGGATGAGAATAAAACGCCTTTTTTTTAGAATTCTTAACTTTAATGATGGGATGAGAATAAAACGCCTTTTTATAGAATTATAGCTAATCAGAAAATTGTATAGAACATTGGAACGTTGTAGGCGTGACCCCCATACTTATGCATGAACGGTTACTTAATAATTAAAAGGCTGTTTTGGCACGTTTTTCTGCGTTATTTTTTGAGTCAATTTTAATTTTAACGCAGACACGAGTATAAACAACTTTTATAACCATCCAGACAACCGTTTAGAACGATAATGTAGGCATGATACACACGATCACTTGCTGTAACAGTTACTCAAAAGGTTTTTTTGACACGATTTTCTTGGTTAATTTTTGGGTCGATTTTAATTTTAAAACAGACACGAGTATAAAACACTCTTCATAACCGAAACTGTGTAGAACGATGTAGGTCGGGCGTGACCAACTCACTTGCTGTAACGGTTACTAAAATGGTTGTTTGCACGATTTTATCGATTGATTTCTGGGTCAATTTTAATTTAAAGGCAGACACAAGACACAAGTAGTTTAAGGGTATGTTTGGTAACCAAGTAGAAGGTAGCATTTAGCGTTTTGACCAAGTCAGAATGCTACTTGACATGTTTGGCTGTACATTTGTTATTAGCATTTGAAGTAGCATTTAGCGTTTTAAGGGGTATTTGGCAAATGCTATTACAAGTAGCATTTCCCCTAGAAAGTAGCATTTCGGATTTTCTAATTTTATGATATATATAATTTTAATAATTCAACAGCTACTGCTCGTGCCAAACATGTCATTGTTAACAGCTACTTTTCAGCCAACAGCTAACAGCTACCTGCTAACAGCTAATAGTTAGTCAAACTGCTAACAGCGACCTCAACAGCTAAAAGGTACCTGAACAGCTACGACTACCAAACACACCCTTATCAAACAAGTATATATATAGAATGATGTATGTATCAGTATGACTCATTTACTTTGCTAGCTATAACACTTACTTAAAACGTTTGACCATATAACCTTGCTTAAACCTTGTGATAAGAGCGTAGAAGTGTAGAACGATTAACATACTTAATGCACACTCTTGAGAGTTGAGAGTACTTTGCATTGCTTTAAGATTTCAAGAACAAAGCTATGGAAATGAACCAAAAAGGACTAATTAGGCTATGGAAAGCAATGTACTAAGTGTTGCACTTGTAAAAGAAAAGATTTCATATAAATTGGTGAGAACGAAATGTTCCAGAAGATCGAACCCCATAATCTACACGTATACATAACCTTATGGTCAGATGGTAGAAAGACAATGAAATGAACACTGAGAATAGCTTCATATCATGCCTGAAAATCTAAGATTGACAGCATAAGTGAGAACTGTGCCTGAAAAATCTGAATCTTGACAGCGTAAGTGTAGAATGCGTAGAACTGTGCCTGTAAATCTGAACCTTTGACAGCATAAGTGTAGAACTGTAAAACTTGGTTTGATTTACAAATATCACAAGCACTGAAGCATGAAACAAGCCGGGAAAAAGAGTGTATCAGTCATCGTAGGATAAGTGTGGAGATGATGTACATCCAGGATCAAAAGCATCTTCCGACCCACAACAATGCCAGTACTCGAGAACTTGGCCGGCATTTGGGGTGTTCATTGTTCCTCCAGTGTATACACTCTCAAATTTCCTCTTCGTCTCTCCTGTTGTAAGGACAGCACATCAAAATCAGTTATAAAAGTAAGATGGCTAGACCCATGATAGTTCGGCTGACCATGTTAAACAGTTCAGACGAATTTGATACTTAACTACACCAAAATCGTAAGGGAAATTGAAAAAGCTGTTATGCAGCGGTCCAGTTGTACTCTCTCTTATGCAGGGAAAATTCAGCTTATGCATGCTGAGATTTTTGGAGTGGAAAACTACTGGGGTTCCTGTATGCTTATCCCAAAGAACATTATCAAGAAAACACACAAAGTCTGCAGGAGTTTTCTCTGGAAAATTGAGCCAGGACAAAGGAAAATGCAGTACAAAAGCTGGCATATAATTTGTGCATCAAGAAGAGAACGAGGCATGCATGGAGATTAAGTCTTGTCACGGAATAAGGCTCTGTTAGCAAAATAGCTGTGGAGGCCACACTCTGGTCAGCCAGATTTATGGGAGAAATGGACAAAAGCATATAAACTGAAAGATAAAACAGTGCGATCAGGCTGAAAGCAAAAGAACAGACCCCGAAAATTGGAAAAGCCTGGTCAGAGTTAAAAATGAAATTGGAGAGCAGGGCAGCTTTGGAGATATGATGAGCAGCTGAACAAAACGAGGCAAATTTAAGACCAGGAAAGCTTATGATCATTTCAAAACCAAGTTCCCCCAAGTCTATTGGAGTAAAGTTGTGTGGAAATCGATAAATCACCCAAGACACAGCTTCATCTCAGCCCTTGCACTTCAAAAAAGACTGGCAGCAACTGACAACTTAATGAAAAGAGGAATGAACATGGCAAACAGGTGCGTTCTTTGTAAAAGGGCTGCAGAATCACACAGACACGAGACACCTATTCATTAGGTGTGAATTTGTTAGCACAATCTGGGAGAGCATCAGACTTTGGACTGGTGTTAATTTTCAGAATAAGGATGCAGGGAATTATACAATGGTTCACTAAACAGGCAAACAGAAAACTGAAGGCACAGGTGGGTAGTATGAAGCTTTAATGCATCTATCTACACAATTTGGCAGGAAGGAATGCAAGATTATTTAGTAGCAGAGAGCATGATCATAATTAGATTGTAAATCATATTAAGTTCTAGAATTTACTTCAAATCAAAAGATAATTGTGAGGTTATTGATAGTCTAACTAGATAGACTATATTCCCTAGGGGAGCTTCTTTGTAAGATGATCTTTTTCTTCCCCTTATGAGGATGAATAAAGAACGACAATTCTTACAAAAAGAAGATCGTAAGAAATTTCCATTAGCGATTGACCCGCCCTTTAATTACTCAAAACAATTCTTGTACAAGAGTTAAAGAGTCCCATGATCACCCTTGGTCTCTGCCCCCAACCCACAAAAGATCAAGCACACACACACACACGCATCAAATTCAAAAACAAGGACCATGTCGAAAGATATTACTAGTTGACCATAAGGTACTTCTACACTTCTACTACGTAAAAAAGTATATTAAACGTGCATAAAAGTTAGAATTACTGAGGCTTGAGGGACATTTGCGAAGACTAGCTTTAAAAGAGTTTGAAAATAAGGTACTCATTCCAATGATTCCATCATTTGCGTGATAAGCACACCTTGCCGCAAGCATAATCAATCCCTTACTACTCTACTAAAGCCAGACTCACTGAATAGATATGCACTCCTACAAGTTTGATCATAAAAGATCAATACCACCCAAAAGCCAGCATGTCAAAGACTGACAGAAGTCTGATAACTTCATAGAATATAGAGAAGAGTAGCAGAGAAAAAGTGACATCATAACATGCCCACATATGCAATCGTTCACAAAGTGCTTCAGGAAGGAGTAGCAAAACAGAGGAAATCATATACTTCAGAAAACTTGAGAATGGAAGTCCGTGGTTGCATTCTATACTTCACACTTATCATTGAGGGCTTTTACTGATACTTCTCATGTTACAATGCAGATCCATATTTTCGCCTTACGGAAAGGGTAAGAGAAATGCTCTTTTGTTAGGCTACTTACAGACCTCAAATCAAACTCAAGTTATAGCAAATAAGGTTGTAAGCAAACATCCTAAATGATAGACCTGTAATGGTCCAATAACGAACAGAAGATATGCACCCAAATTGCTGGTGCGGCCCAGTCCAAGTCTGCCCTCCACCTAGAACCCCCCCCCCCCTCCCCAAAAGAAAAAGGAGAATAACACATATGGTGGACAAAGTTCAGACCAAGGAATTACACTGCCGAACGGCAACATACATAGTGTCCTAAGACTAAACAGGTTCAATATAATCTGCCAACAGAATGTCCCTCTTTTTGTCCCCCTTTTTTGGCAAGCAGCAGAATGTTCTGCGTGTCTCCAGCCCATTTCTCCCCCTCTAAGAATCAAACAAAAGGTGTTGAAAGATACACTAGAAATGAAGAACAGAAGTTCATTGCTTTCTTGTAACTATGACCACAAAATGGCTTATCAATCTGAGCCTTGGCTACAAAATCTAGAGCCTCAAATCACAGTCTTTATAAACCCTTTTCCTAAAGAAGGTCTTTTATAATGGCTCACTAAACCGACTGTATCTCCTACACTGCAAGTGCTAAGTAGAAGATAACGATACAATCATTAATACAAATTTCATTTTAGGTCATTTGGAAACAACCTCTTGTGTTTCCAATACTGAACTGAAGTTCCATACATCAGACCCACTCCCCTTCCCAACCTTCCCCCGTCTACCTCGCCTGTAGACGGAGTGGACGTGTGGCCGAGGCATTAGGGTACTGATGTCGATGTTTGAGGTCTATATCACTCATACCACTCAAATAACACTTCCTCCATCCATTTGATCACATTTCCATTTTAATTTCATCCTAAAATAGATGATCACATTTTATACTTCCTAAGTCAAATTATCATATTTCTTATAGACCAAAAAATGCAAATTGAAATTACTGGACTAGAAGAACAACATTTAAGTAAACTTAAGCTCTAAACGAAACTCGAAAATAGTGATCAATCTTCCTCAAAGCAAAGGGAGAGTATCAGAGTAATCATTGCCCATTCCAATACTCTTATACTCGGCGACAATCAAATACTCCCTACGTTCCCTCGAATTGTTAATTTTGTTCGAATTCCTCTCACATATATCGAAACCAAACGTTAACAATCCAAAAGAACGCAACTTTCACATACAGCTAACCACATAATGACATCAATAAAATAATAACACATCTCAAAAAGCCTAGAATCACATATATACAGCCAATCTTACAACAAAAATTCTTCACATTAAAATTTGCAAAAGAAATCAACCCAACCCAATAATTACTACATGGTAAAAAAAAAAGTAAATTAAATCAATAATATGTGAAGTAAAAAAAGAGTACCTCCAAAATGGGCACTGTGAAATCGACAAGCAAGAGGGTGATTAAGAGCAGGATCATACTGGGTCTTGCAATTCTTGCATGTTCTGTAGCTTCTACTAGAAGCTGAGTTTTCTGAACAACATTTGAATTTGATTTTATGCAGTTTGTTCTTCTTCCCTAGAAAATTAGCGGGTAATTTCGGATAATTGGTTGTTACCCGCGTAATTTCCAATGGAATTGAACATGTTGGGTAAAAATTTGAAGAGAGAGAAAATGAGATTATATGTGACTGCATTTCTGGGTTTGCGCCAAAAAAATTTCTGGGTAGAGCTTGAGAATGATGGGCTTATATTTGATCCTCGAAACGCATCGTTTTATGATCCGTTGTCCCGATACGAGGCTTGTGTGCAACGATTACATCGAGAACTCGAAAAGGCGAAAACTTTATCTTGGTAATGTTTGGTTAATGCGTCTCTAAAAACACAGAAAAGGCGAAAACTTTCTCTTGGTAATGTTTGGTTAACACGTCTCTCGAATCATACCAGCCGTTTCATATAGACTTGTGTGCAATAATTACACCGAAAAGGCGAAAACTTTATCTTCGTAAAGTTTGGTTTTACGCATTTCTCGAACCTTCGGGATCCCGATTGTTTATGAACAATTTTGATAAGCAATAGAGGTTTACGAACGTAAAATGGGATATCCATTGCTGTAGAAATGCTGTGTACAGTTGTGATACATTTGGGTATTAGTTCTACATGAAAAGAAACAGACCTGAGAACAACAGCAAGTAGCTAAAGCTAGATGATAAAGATTTGGTTTTACAGCTATACTGAAGTCGAAGCGTCTTTCTCTTGGGCATTCCTCTGGTTTTGTAACATCTTGTGTTCGGAGGGAAGGTTCTTCTTGGCTTTACGGCTTCCCTCGATTTTCCATTGATCCCACACCTTGGTCTTTGGAGGTGGAGCTGTATCTCCGATGGGTGCAATCAAACCTGGCTTACCATCATCAATGACAGCGTCTACTAGTCCATATGCTTTTGCCTCCCAAGGATTCATGAAATTGTCACGGTCAGTGTCTAATTCAATCTGTGGAAAAGCAAAGCCAGTTTTTAGGTTTCGGTTGTGTAAGGGTGAGAGCAAAGTATATGTAACAGGATTATGACTACCAACCTGTTGTTCAGGCTTCCCAGTGACTCTAGACAAGATTTTGTTCAGCTTGACTTTGTGATATGCCATCTCCCTAATTCGTATGCTCATATCTGTTGCCTGAAATTACGAGCACAGATAGTGATCAGTTTATGTTCTCAAAACATCTATGGGTGCTTGTGCTTACTAGACACCCTTTCTACAGAGTGAAAGCATCTACATTGGTAATCACTTCAACAAAAGTTGAGGAATGTCTGGTCATCAACTCACCATACATGCAGCAGTAAACACCCCCCACCCCACCCCTGCGCGCACCCCCCTACGCACCTCTTAGGAGAATCAAAGGAACTAGAAACAGCATCACAAAGCTGATGTGCGGAGAATCAAGTGGACACATAAAATGCCAACTCAAATGGCCAAACTGAATTCTTAAGCGAAACAAAACGTGTAAAAACTTATCATATATTCCACCAACAGGACAATGCAAAGGCATATCATATTTATGAATTCTGTTTTTGAACATTTTACTGCGAACCAAAGATTGAATTGTCATTTTCACCTTCTTTTTTTTTTTTTTTTTTTTGGTGATCGATTTTCACCTTCTGCGATTCTACCCAATTGTTACATGATAGCCACAACAACATCGTTACCCCAACGCAACAAAGGCACATGCTAATGGCAAGGTGTGGGGGAAGGGGGGATCGAACATGCGTATTAATCAAAATGGAGTAACAACGAGCCTTAATGACCATGGCGTCAGGAATAACACTGACTGTCTTCACAACACAAGAATCGCAAGACTCAACAAAATAAGCGAAATTGAATATTGCATACTTGTTTTACTGAAGCTACTAGAAAAGATCTTCTAAAAATATACGCCAGAAGACATTGGATAACTGACAGTTTATAAAGGGCGGCATTCAACAAGCCGCAAAGCCAGTGAAAGTAACATAACGATGAATGACTGAACAGGATATGTAAGCACCTCACGAGGAAGTCGAGAATTCCGAGGAATGAGCTCCATAAATAGGGTCTCAGGTCAACGTCATACGGTCAATAACTAGTAACTGATGTGACCTTAGACCCCAAAATACCTCTTTTGGAACAAAGCAAAGAAGAAGGCACATTAAAGGTCTACCACCTTTTCATGCAGACATTTCTATTTGATATAATTTTGTAACCCTTAACCTTTGTAATGGGATAATAAACTACTCACTGACTGGTCTTGATCCAACAGCCTTCCTAATTCATCATAAGAACAGAAAAGGCTGATTTCAGGATGATTTTCACACCTCTGACTTATAGCCATTGATCTACGGAATGCAACTTAGGCTAGGGATTCGGTAGCCCAAGATAAAATTCTGGCCCTACATGCCGAAAGATAAACACGAACATGTAAGCTAGCCCTACTTCAATTTTAGTAAAGATGTAATGCGCAGCTCCACTCTGATACTTCTCTTACCCAATGACCTACATGCTGACAGAGATTCACCATCACCTAAATACTCTCTTCCCATACTGTACCTAAATTGTTCAGAATCAAAGAAAATCTAGGATCTTTAATATGTTTTTTGTGCAATCTCTCAAACATCCAGAATTTTGGAATCCTAAATTGCCTCTCATAGACACCCAACCTACAAGTCATCATACAGATACCCCCATGCCCTTAAGTCCATTGGCAGTAGGAACTTGGAGAATATGGTGCAGGGACGAATGTTAGGACTGTAGTGCTACAACTGCTGATTATCTATTTGACTTGATTCATGTTGCGGAACTCAACTAAAGACAACTAATCATCAGGATAGATCATCATGACGCCACTGAACATATTATGTGACATTTTCAGGATCAGCTCTCAGACTTGCACTTTCAGTTTTCCAGTAAGAAAGTCCAAATCTGATGTAGACTACCTAAGGAAGCAAGTACCTGGAAAGTTCAGGTCTTCACTCTTCAGGATGACTAATTAATAAGTATAATGATTCATCTTTCTGTAACCCCGACCCCATTACCTTGGATGTAAACTCAGTTAAATTATGTTACAAACTTAGGTTTTCTTTATTCATTAAAAAAGGGAAGCTGAGTTCAATGCAAACTAGCGACCCTATCCAACTCCACCTTAGTTGGAAACTGAGTACAAATTCATATTTTTTTACTACAGGAACCATACGAGAGATGACAAGACTGCCATGTTTGCTGACTGGAAATTGACAACATGTCAGTATCTGAAGAAAAAACATCCACGGCCTCTGAAAACATTCTAAATCATCTTTTCTCGTAACCTTCTAGAGTTCTAGTTGTTCAACAGAGGGAGAATGCAAAGAAGCCGACAATATGTTTAGAGAGATAAATTAACTTGCACACCAGATAATTACAGATCAAGCTAAGGAGAAACTCAGATCTTACCTTTCCACCAGCTGTTCCAAGTGGTTGATGGATCATCACTCTTGAATTCGGCATACAGTATCGCTTCCCTTTAGAGCCAGAAGCAAGAAGAAATGCACCCATAGACGCAGCCAATCCCATGCAAATAGTAGATACATCCGCCTTACATTGCTTCATAGCATCATAAATTCCCATACCTACAAGTGGCAAACATGGGCTGAGAAAATGCAATGGGAGAAATTAACTAAAGTAAGCAAAACCTCTTCATCATAAAAGATAACACCATTTCCCCCTATTTAATCCGGGTTCTATCATTTTTGCTTAAATTAAAAATAGGTAGTGCAGAATGACCTAATCGATTCCAAATGAACTGAGTACGTTTGAGATAGCAATGCAAAAAGGAAAGAGAAGTCACTAAGATGGCAGTACCATCATTCTTATTATTAAAACGTTAGCATGTGAAAAGGAGTTAATCTCTCAACAAAAGATGCCACAGTAGAAAGTTATAAGAAGGCCAACTCAGTTTTTTTTTGGTAACAAAAGAGCTAGTAGCTCCTCCATAGTCCAGGATTAGAAATCCCGTACCAATCATCGCTCACAATTGTAGTCTCCAAGTCATAACCATGATACAGTATAAAAGAATCAACCAGGCAAAGAGTCAATTTGTGGTAGTACCTGCAGTGACTGATCCACCAGGAGAGTTAATAAACAATTTAATGTCTTTCTTCGAGTCTTCTGCGTCCAAGAGTAAGAGCTGGCTTATGACGAAATCTGCAGTAGTATCATCAATCTGCCCACCATCACAACAAGTGAGCAAATCGAAACCTTAACCACTCTACATGGTCTAACCCCTTACCCCCTTATCCTACTACTAGTTCATGAAGCCATATAAAGATCAGTCCAAATCCTTTCTACCTTCACTTTTCATCACCAATCAAACATCGCCGAAATACCAGACCATCTAGCTCACAGTTGTACTATAATTCATCTCAAGATGAAGAATTTATCTCCAACAAGAAGCAGATGCTAAAAAGCTAAATCATTTTTCTCATCACCAATCCAAAGTCTCGGATTATATCAATTGAATCACATCGAAAAAACTAATTCACTCGCACTTCCATACACATTACCCTCCAAATTAGTTCATGAAGCCATATAAAGGTCAGTCCAAATCCTTTCTACCTTCACTTTTCGACACCAATCAAACAACGCCGAAATTGAAGATTTTAGCTCCACCAACAAGCAAATGCTAAAAATCTAAATCATTTTGCTCATCACCAATCCAAAGTTTCGACTTGTATCAATTAAATCACACCCAAAAACCCAATTCACTTGCACTTTCACACACATCACCCTCCAAATTAACAACCTACCAAACCTAACAAACTAGTGCTAGAAAAGTCTGCTATCCAATTCCAACAAAAAATTGCAAAAACTTCAATTACACGCATTCAATTCTCAACCCACAAGCTCAATTCAATTCAATTCAATCAACTAAATTACCCACATAAAACCCCTAAAATTCATCAACAAAACAACCCAAAACCTCATTTTCTCAACAAAAACGTAATATAGAAGCTGTTTACGGATGACCCATAATGAAAATTGCGTAGGAAGCGTAAGAACAAGGGAAAGAAGCAAACTTGAGAGCCGAGGAAGATGATTCTCTGACGAAGAAGCATGTTGGTGGTATCAAGTTCTTCAAATCTGGGCAACCAAGGTGCAGCTGTAGTTGTCCCTGCAATTTCCCAATTTGAAGACAAAGTTTGGCCTTTTATTGCCTTAGCTTGAATGAGAAGCTTTCTGTTTCTGGGTTGTCTTGTGGTTGAGATATTCCATGGATTTGAGGGTTTGAAGTGTATGAATTCATGGTGCTTGTTGAAGAAGCTTACTGGGGTTGATGATGATGATGTTGGTGGTGTCGTCAAGGTTACGCTGCTCATCTCCATTTCTTTTCTCTTGTTGAAGGTTTCAGGATTGGGGGCCTGAGAAAGTGAGCTCTGTTGATTTTGCAATGTGGAGTAATTTTCTCCATACAAAAAAGCATGTAAAATGGAAAGATTTACCAGGAGGGGTTGAGGTAAAACTTATTTTACAAATTGGAGTGCGCGTCACTTATAGACACCATACTAATTTACAATGTTGAGATGTTCGATTTAGTATAGTGTTTATGAATATTGGCAATTAAATTGATTAAAAGACAGATCGGTTGAGAGGTTAATATACGTCATCCAAGATCAAATTAGTTCGAAAGTGGTTTACGATAATAGTGCTACTCTAGTAGAGTAGTATTCAACTATTCATGTCACCAAAAGGTCCAAAATAGAAAACATGAGCAAAACTTTGAGCACTACGAACATCACATCAAAGATCGATGATTTCCATTTCTATTTTATATAAGATCGTTAAACCACGACATACGCTTGTAATATTATCTCACACTCTACTAATATAAGATATTAAATCCTCTAGTAAAAAGCACACTTGCGTCTTTAACTAATCCAATTTGTTTTGACCTACAAATTGACGACCTTTCCATGAATAATTTGAGAGCGACAATTTTTAAACATAAGCACTAGCATCGAACATCAAACTATGTCTTCAATTCAATTAAAGTGAACAAAATGTACATCATTAGTTTCTTCCCATTGATTGCGATAAGGTAAAACGTGACACATCACGTCACCTAACCTCCATTTCCGCACGCATTTTGTCACAGACACAAAAAAAAGAGCAGTTTTAAGGGTGGAGTGACCTTGACATAGGAGGAGAGAGAAAGAAGAAAAAAATGGCGAAATTTTCAGTATGGAGGGATGAAGATGAGGAAGAAGAAGATGCAGAGGAGGAATTCTATGTGCGCAGCCCCAAAAGAAGAAGAACATACGACCCATCAAACCCCCCTTCTTCTTCTGCATCAGCCGTCCATCATCATCATCATCATCATCATCATGATTATGATCATCAATCAGGAGGAGGTGAGATTGAATCAACGGCTAGAACCAACAATTCAGGAGGAGGAGGAGGAGGAGGAGGAGGACCCGTTTCTGTCATCTTATCCGACCCGGATGTTCTTGATTGCTCCATTTGCTTTGAACCCTTGACTATTCCTGTCTTTCAGGTCCGCTTTTTTCTAACCCTTTTGCTCAAAGTTTCAATCTTTTCTGGGTTTTTTGTGATTGCTTGACTTGATTTGTTGTGTTTTGTTTGGTAAAGTTTCAATCTTTTTTGGGTTTTTATGTTTGCTGGACTTGATTTGTTGTGTTTGTTTGGTAAGTTTGTTGCTTTGGTTGAATATTATGACATTTTTTGGATGCGTGAAGTTAAAGCTTTGTTGAACTTGCCATCTTCATTTTTGTTTGGTTCTATGAGGTGAATTGTGGTTGGTTTATTGTGGAAGCGAAATCGGGTTGAGGATTGTTAGAGAAGTTTAGAAAGAAAGGAAGATTTTTGCAAAATGCCCAAATCCCAATATGTGAAGAATTTTGTATGGAGAAGTTGGGATTTTGAAGGGGTTCTTTGTTAGCAACTTGGGATGTCTGTAGAGATTTTGTGATGTAGTAGTTATAAATTCCTAATTTGTGAGGTTAGTACTTGGAAAAGGATGAGTTTTGTGGATTTGTGCATCAAATTCTTTTTGCATGTATCAATTGACTAGAAAAGTATGTTTAACTTTGACGAATTTGAGAAGTTTCCTCGAGTTCCATGAAGGTATGAAGCTTCCCAGGAACGGCGTCATAAATAGGTTTTAGAATTTGTAATTAGTTTGATTTTAGGCTTGCTCTGAACATTACAACACATCGTGATACTTTATTCATCGTTCAGTATAACTATTAACCAGAACATGGGAAAGAATGACATGGTGTTTGTGTACCTCTTGATCTTTGCAACTATATTTGGGACAATATTTGGAATTACTACCAAATTGGGTATCTAAAAAGATTTTCAGTCCTAACTTAATGTCATAAAACAACCCTGAAGAGAATTACCTCATGTCCTAGGAAGTCTTCTTGGGATACCACTGGCCAAGTAGGAGAAGTGCAAAAACACTTAGCTGACAATTAAGGAGCCTCTTTTGTGATGTACTGAAAGTTGACAATTAGCCTGAAGGGGAAAAAAGAACAACTTGGGGTGCCGCTTGACCTTTGGAATTATAATGGAGAACATACTTGCCACTACCAGACATTTTACCTCTGAAAACACTGCACCTTTGATGAATGTAAGGGCTAGTTTCTCTGCTAGAGTAGTTTTAAGTCATTTACTCACTCGTTACCTATTGGGCCTCGCATGCGGTTTTTGCTGATTTTGGGAACCAAACATACGTGTTTGGCTCTTATATTTTGGTAATCCCCATAATATGATTCCCAGGATATTCCACAAAAGTTTGAGCCAATATTTTTTCGTGGCCATTTTTGGTTAAAACCATGTATTATGTACTTCGGTTTTGGTTAATTTTGTCGACATTTTTGAAAGTAGACAAATGTTCTCAAAAATTCACCACAAACATTCTTGGCGTACCTTTGTTGAATATAAGTGCTTGTTTCTCTGTAAGTGAGAAATTAAGCCATTTCGGTACATGTTAGTGATTGGGGCTAGCATCCTGTTTTTGCTGATTTTGTGAACCAAACATAGGTTTTTGGCTTTAGTATTTTAAGAAACCCAATAATATGGCCCCTAGGGGATTCCACAAAAATTTGAGCCGATTTTGTTCTGTGGCTATTTTTGGTTAAAATCCGTGTATTATGTACTTCCGTTTTGACTAATTTTGACGACATTTTTGAAAGTACACGAATGTTCACAAAAATTTCCCACAAACATTCTTGGTGTACCCTTGTTCAGTATAAGCGCTGGTTTCTCTCATAGGGAAGCTTTTAAGCCATTTCTTCACACGTTTGTTGTTGAGCCTAGCATGCAGTTATGGCTGATTTTAGGAACCAAATGTTCTCAAAACTTTACCACAAACATTATTGGTGTACCTATGTTGAATATAAGCGCTTGTTCCTCTGCTAGGGAAGTAAAAGTAAACGTGTGTTAGGGAAGTTCTTTAAGCGTTTTTGGTAGACGCTATGCACCTACCCATTGAGGCTAGCATGTACTCGTAGTTTGTGCTGATTTTGGGAACCTAACATGAATTTTTGGCTCTAGTATTTAGCTAAAACCCATAGTATGACCCCTTAGGGAGTTAGGGGTTTCCACAAAGTTTTTTTTTTTTTTTTTTTTTTTTTTTTTTTTTTTTTTTTTATCTTGCGGGGCCAGTTTATTACACCCTTGTGGTGGGACCCTACTCCGGACCCTCGCTTAGCGGGGTCGCCAATGTGCACCGGGCTGCCCTTTTGCCCTTCCGGGGGCATTTTGGGCAACAAAACCGTGGACTGTGTGCTTTACTTTGGCCAATTTTGACCAATTTTTTGAAAGGAGCGAAACATCATCAAAACTTGTGGACGTACGAGCTCTGATTTCTTTGTTATGGTCTTATGGACGTTCTTTAAGCCCCTTTGATATGTCACCCATTGAGTGGAGTGCGTTGTCATGCGATTATCGAACCTACCATAGGATTTGGGCTCAAATATGTTGCTAAAACCCATAATATTATATGTAAGGGCTTTCCACAAAAATTTGAGGCATTTTTGTTTCAAAGCCATTTTTGGCCAAAACCGTGGATTATACTTGGGTTTAGGTCAATTTTGGCCACTGTTTTTTTAAGTTGTACAACGTTCTCAAAATTTTACTATGAACAACCTTGGAGAACCCTTATTGGACAGGGGGCTGGTTTGTCTATTAGGAAAGTTCTTTAAGGCCTTTAGGCTCATGTGACGTATTGAGGTTAGTGTGCGTTTTTTGCCGATTTTTGGGATTGACCATAGGTTTTTGGTTCCAATACTTTTCTATATGACCTCTAGGTGCTTCTACAAAAAATTCTTAGCAGCTCTTGTTCCATGGCCATTTTGGCACAAAATTGTGGATTACCATATACTTCTGTTTTAGCTAGTTTTGGCCACCTTTTTTAAAGTAGCTAAATGTTCTCAAAAGTTTACGATGGATAGCCTTTGAGGTACCCTTGTTCTATATTAGGGTTGGTTTCTCTGTTAGGAAAGCTTTTTAAGCCCCTTCCACACATCTCATCCATTGAGGCTTTAGTGCAGTTTTTGCCCTTTTTCGGTACCTACAATAGGATTTTAGCTCTAATATTTTGGTAACACCCATTTTATTACCTCTAGGTGCTGGTACAAAAAATTCAGCCGTTTTTGTATTGCGCCATTTTGGGGTTAAACACCGTGGATTATATACTTCAGTAGTAGCCAATTTTGACCACTAATCTTAATGTAGCCAAATCTTCTAAAACTTTACCAGGGGTAGCCTTGGAGTACCCTTGTCGGATATGAAGGCCGGTTGAGGCCCTTTAAGCCATTTTGACACTCGTCACCCGTTGAGGTTAGCGTGCAATTTTTTGTGAGTTTTGGAACCTACCATAGGGTTTTGGCTCTAATATTTTGTTGAACCCATAATATTACTTCCAGATGCTTCTACAAAAATCAAAGCCCATTTTTGTTTCAGTCATTTTGGATCAAAATCTTTCTGGTTTTAGACCAATTTTTGAAAGTACCAAATGCTCTCAAAATTTTTCCATGGACAGCCTTGGAGCTCCTTGTTGGATATGAGAAATGTTTCCTCTGTTAGGGAAGGTAGGGTTAAGCCATTTTGGGACACATCAACAATTGAGGCGATCGTGCATTTTTCCCTGATGTTGGGACCTACCATAGGTTTTTGGCCCCAATGGGTGAACAAGGTAGTTCTTGTTTTTTTTTTTTTTTTTTTTTCAGCCTAAATGATTGAGACACTTGGAATTTGAGCCTGAACTGAAAAATGAAAGGCTTGGTCTACCTTGTGACATATGGAGTCATAATTGAGACAATATTCAGAATTGTGGCCGACAAATTTTGTCGCCCGGCTCTCCTCTCCATTCATATTGGATCTGCAAACAAAGTTGAAGAGTTAGAACTGATGTGCGATGACACTGATGGAATTGAATTACCAATTCTAGGAAGAGTTGAATTTGAACTCTTAGTATATTGATTGATGTCCCCCGAGTCCCAATTTTAACAGCACCTCACTAGCGAATTTATGGGGGATGAATGGTAGCTGATAGGCCCTTGAGTTTATTGTTCCGGGGAAGCTTGGGGTATTCTTTAAACTTCTTAACTACTAATTTATCTATATGTTTGCTTTGCTTACGATGGAATGAGGTTACTCTTTAAAAAAGCCTGCAGGCCACATACTGATTGTTTCTGAAATTAGCCAATTTTTAAATCTTGTTTGTGTGTCATCTTTTAGTATGTGTCAAAGTATACTAGCAGTGACATGATGTGAAAGATAAGCCCCATATGCAGCAGTTATGTGGCTCTTATCTTTTGGCTCTTTGTAAACTTAATTGACTAGTTCAATGGTACTGTACTTGTTCAACATTCTGAACCTTGTTTGCTCTTGACTTATATAGTGTGACAATGGGCATATAGCGTGCTCGTCCTGCTGCAACAATCTCAGTAACAAATGTCCCTCATGCTGTGGGAAAATTGGCAACAATCGCTGTCGGGCAATTGAGAAGGTCATCGAGTCAGTCAAAGTGTCATGCTGTTATGTTAAAGATGGTTGCAGAGAAACTGTTAGTTACTGTAAGAAACATGAGCATGAAGAGAAGTGCAGTTTCGCTCCGTGTTCATGTCCATTTACCAACTGCCTGTTCCGGGCCTCGCCTAAGAAGCTTTCACTCCATATATGTAGAAATCATTCAAGTCAGGTGGTTCGTTTTCGCTACAATTCAGTCTTCTCTACTTCTTTGGGTATGGATGAAAACCTTCTTGTTCTTCAAGAAGAGAAAGATGACATCCTGTTTATATTGAGCCATGGAAACTCGGTATCAGTGAGCTGCATCAATTCAAGTTTATCAAAGGAAGGTCTTAAGTATGACATTGTACTACGTAGAGGTTGCAGCTCTCTTAAATTTCAATCTTCAACGCGTTGCATTAGTGGACAGCTAAGTGAACGCCCTTCTGCGGATTATTTTCTGGTGCCTGGTTACTTTTACCACACAAGTTGCCGCCTTAAGTTGGAGATCTGTATATGGAGTAAAGATGCATCTCATGTTGGGAAAGGAGTTACTAACATTTGAATCTTGAAACAACTGAACAATGATGATCTGACAATGAAGGCTGCGTGTAAATGTGGGTAGTTGGATATACCAAGGTTAGTGTTCTATCAGGTTTTCCTTTTTTTTTTTTTTTTTTCTTAAAGTATGGCTCCTTTAAAATTTCATGCCAAATTGTCAAGCAAGCCTGTCGATTATCTGAAAGAAAGCTTTTACATGCATGATAAGTCCCTTAGGTTAAAAGTAAAATCACAATAGATCACTTATTATTAAAAGATCTTATTGGGTAATGTTTATGCTGCTTCGGGGGGGAGGGGGGGGGGGGGTTGCTTTACTCAAGGTAATATTCTGATACTAACCGGTGTAAACTGTGGCTCAATGTTGTATTCGGTTCCTTGTACGACTGCATAGCTAGTGTGTGAAATAATTGTGAAAAACAGAAATAGAACACAAATTATCAGCGAATATGGTAACTGTTATTGGCTTCAGAGTTCAAATGATCATATCATGTGCTTTTACTACAAACATCTTCTACAAGATGTTCTGAGCTTCATGTCATGTCATCTAAAGCATACTCCATAGTACTAGTCATTTGACAGATCTCTTTGACAAAACAAATTACACTTGCTTGGCAATTTGGTGTGAAGTTTTTGCAACTGTTGGAGCTGTTTGTGTAATCTGTATCGAAACTTGTTGGAACCCCGAATGATGTTTTAGTTCATAGGGCCCTTGAGAGCATAGGTACTTATGTTATGTGTGTACAAAGTAGACTAATGAGGTGTTCCTCTTGTAAAGTTGTGTATATACGATGTAATTATGAAAATGTTGGTAATAGCTTGCGCCTGAGAACTGCACGCAGTGCCTTTGAAATCACCATTCACTGGGTAGATTCTTGCGAATCTGGAATCGTGGGATTACATGTGTTTACAGAACAATTCGCAATTGTATCGGAGTCTTCTAAGAACAGGTACTTAGCGGTAATTTTGCCTTGCCATTCCTTTTCGGACTCAGGGAGTCTCGTGGCAATGTAGGCAAGTCTCTCAGCTTTGTGGCGATAAGGTCATGCATTCTCAAGCTAGGTCTTATATTTGAGTCTCGATTTCTCGGAAGGCATATTTTTTCAACCATGGTTCTTAAGTTTCATCGATTTCTTTTACTCCATACGTTAATCGTTACCACTCAAAAATGGTTGGGGTTCTAAGATTCGAGCATTAGACTTACATTTTGTTATTTCCATGGTCCTGGTCCACGTAACAAACCCGTTAAAATTACGTATTTTAATTCAACCAATTTTGCTAATTACCCGTTAAAGTTACGTAATTTCATTTAACCAATCACGTAACAAAACCGTTAAAATTACGTTAACTAATTTTGCTATTTTTTTTGGAAAATCCAAATATATCGAAATATTTTCAAAGATTTACCATGGACGACCATTGAGTTTGACAATTTTGACTACTTTGGCCCTGTGCGATTGGACTACATTTTTCTGATTTGATTTGATTTGATTTGATTTGAACTGATCTGATTTGATTTGATTTGAATAAATTTGATTTGATTTGATCTGAACTGAATTAAGTGATAAATTAACTGCAACTAGACGAATTAATAACTAAAAATAGACTACATTCATTGATTGTTATTTGGATAATTCTGATCTGATTTGATTTGATTTGAATAAAGCTGATCTGATTTGATTTGATTTGAATAAATCTGATCTGATTTGAAAACATCGTTGAATAAGTTGAATCGCACAGGGCCTTTGTCTCCAAGTTAGCTAAATCTTTGTTCTTTTTGGATCAAGATAACTCTAGAGGATCTTCATCCGTTCTTTTATTTTTTTTTTACTTGGGGTTGTATTTACCCGGCCAGCCTGCTCTTCCCGGCAATTCTTTCGCTCACCTGCGACAACTTGTAAGTTGTTTAAATTCACAGTTACGTTTATTTGTTTGTGTAATTTGGATCGCATTAAGCCAAATAAGGTTGAAGTCTTTATGCCGTTTTTTAATGCACCATGAATTAGGGTTTGATTATGCCTCGATTCGTTATTTTTTATTGTCTTTCTCACATTGTGAAGTAGCAGTCAGCTATTGCGATTCTCTAAACAATTTTTATCAAGGGTCAATGGTAACAACCTCGTTATATTTTTAATGTAGGGGTAAGGGTAGCGTACATCCGACCCTTCCTTACCCCGCCTTATGCCGGGAGCGCGCCTTTCAGGCCACATATATAGCTAATGTTCGTTGTTGTTGTTTTTGATGAATTGGGTAATTTAATTAGGTTACTTTGATTCTATATCGATATCATATCATCATGTTGAGTAATGAACACAATTTGATGTTTTGTTCCGAATCCAGTAATGGGTGACCACAATTCTGGCCATCATGCCAATCAATTCGCTCCGCTACTGTTAACAATAGCAAGCATTTCTGCTGCATGGTTTCAATATCGTAATAATCGTATCGTAAATAGAACTTCTCATCAAGACAACCATTATGAGAATTACTCCGAGGTATGTAATCTTTCGGTTTTGTTTTGGATATCGTATCGTAATTAACACGCCATGTATTATTAGGGCTTCCTCTTGCATGCATGATGTATGAGTGTATGACACCTTCCTTTGGTGCAATTTTCTTTATGTAAGTTTTGTGGATGTTTATATAATCTAAAAAAGTGATCTTTCCAAGTAGCAGGGGTCTCCAAAGTCCAATTGTAAGTGCAAAAAACTGATTCGTGAAGCACAAGCTTCATTAACCAAGGAGGATCATATCAGTGAGCTGCCTGTAGAGCTCTTGATCAATATTTTGGGATGCTTGTCTTTTCAAGATGTTGCGAAAATGAGTACAATCTCTAAATGTTGGAGAAAAGTATGCTTAAGCTTTCCCTTTCTTGAACTCGACTGGGGTTTAATGTCGGGTTGTCCCTCGTCTTTACATACAG
This sequence comes from Spergularia bocconei, assembly GCA_963457585.1. Classification (NCBI taxonomy): domain Eukaryota; kingdom Viridiplantae; phylum Streptophyta; class Magnoliopsida; order Caryophyllales; family Caryophyllaceae; genus Spergularia; species Spergularia bocconei. Next base: position 24,358,627 of record OY734951.1, read on the forward strand.
CGACCTGCCTAAATTATAATGCAGCGTATGTAAGAAGTGTAAATCAGGTATTGCAACATCGGAAGGAACAGAACATCTTGTCGTTCCATCTCTCCTTATGCCTTAATTATAAGCAATACAAGTCCGACATCGACCAATGGATCAGCTTTGCTGCTGCTAATAAAGGTCTGGAAAGTCTTAGGCTCATGTTTATGTGTACCGATTTTAAGGACAACTATGTCAAATGTGATCTTGGTGACCAATATGTTGTCACTGATTCCTGGATTCGCGAATTTAGTCATCTCAAGGATTTGCATCTGGGTACTTGCATCTTAGAGGTTCAGAGTGAATGTGAATTTAGATGGAAGAACATCATATCCCTTAATCTAAGCCATGTTACTCTAAAAGAGGCTGAATGGCAGAGCATTGTTTCGGGTTTAGATAAAGTGGAGTGGTTACGGCTGTCGTGTTGCAACTTCCCAAAGAAGTTATGCATCAGTAAGAACTTGGACTGTCTGAGCTTTCTCATGGTTGATAAGTGTGATGAGTTAGAGGAACTACAAATTGATGCCGCAAACTTGAAGACGTTCGAAATTTGTGTGAATAAAACTATGAAATTCTCTTTCTCAGATGCTTCAAAGCTAGAAAATATGTTCGTGTACTTTCGAAAAGCCAGTGCAGCTACAGCAAATTCTATGTTTAGTGGTCTGATCAAGAATATCCCTAGCCTCACAACTTTATATCTTAGAACAGATTTTGTTGAGGTGCGTGAATGAATACTTAAACCGTTGTGCTCCTTCTCACAATAGAGGTGTGGAAATCACGTTTTGAAAGTTTTGGTTCTAACCCTGTATTGTGACGGTGGAGCATCATCGTATGATTTAATTTACCCAACGTATTACACAAGCTTGGTCACTAACTTGCTCCGTGTTTTCTTGTATCAGAAGCTTACACCACCACCTTGTAAATCATTTGGTTCCGTTTTGAAGTTATACCTGATTAAGAGGCCTGAAGATCCGGATTTAAACGGATTTGTGTTGAATCTTTGTGACATACTTAGAGTCTTTCCACAACTGGAGACACTCCACGTGATGGTAGGTATTCTGATCGAGTTTCTTGACATTCATAAATCTATATATGTTTTGTCTACGAATGAACCTTACATTTTCGACATGATGAATCTGGCTACGAGGGCACACTCCATCTTTTACAACGGTTCTTATGTAATCTGATGGTGGTGTGTTTGCGAAGTTCTTCATTGCTTTGTGTACTCGTTTTGTACTCTGTAAAGTCTGTATCGACTTGATGTGGTGTTTCTGTCACTGATGTTTGGCTCACGGTGTTGCAGATGCCGGGTGTTGGTATGTTTCCCTATGTCAAATATGAATGTCCAGCCCCAATTTATCATAGCAAACTGAAAGAGGTTCAGTTGTATATCTTCAGGGAATTATGGACAGAGTTTGCTTGCTTCTTACTGAAGAGTGCCGTGGCTTTGGATACTATGATGCTTAAAAGTTACGTTAGATGTTACAATAGTCGTGGAAAGTGGATATATATGGATTATCCCTTTCAAGTAGGGGAGGCCAGAAGGATTGTTAAAGCATTGGAAGGCAAGGCTACTTCACCTCATGCCAAGGTGAGTGTTGTTGATTCCAGATGCAAATGCTATGACGAGAATTGCATGTACGCGAATTGATTAGCTTCTTTTTTCGACAATTTTACATGCGATTCTTTTTTGCGATTGCTCGTGTTTTGATCTATCGTCGTACCTTAAAGAGTAGTCTTTGAAGACGTAAATGCATGACTATTACAATAGAATGCTTAAATTCCGTCAAATCAAGCTCGAATTAATCCCAAGGGATGACTTAGAAGACAACGTCTCGCACGAGAGTTTTACCATAAAATATCGAGTGTTATGAAAATGCATTGTCTATGACTTACGGAGTAGCTATTAGATCAAACCTAGATACATCATCATCATACTTCTACAATATCTACAATATCATCATTAAGGCATACAGAAGATAGTTCAGCTCCAAAAGATTTAGATCATCACCATATCATCATTAAGACTTACAAAAGATACATCAGCTCCAAAAGATTTAGATCATCACCATTATCTTCCTCCTTGATTGAGTCGCCCATCTACATCACTCCTGCGAAAGTGATGAATAGCAGATCGAGTTATAGCACGGACAGTAGTAATCAAACAACAAACACAGTGAAAATGATGATATAGATGGAAGCTTGAGGAATGAAAGATGAATGCAGCATAAACAACACCTCAACCTTCACATAAACAAACCCGTGTAACGAAATAAAGGTAAACTCACCTCATGTTTGAGGGTAAAAAGCCAAAATATACAGGATCACAAAAACAAGAGACGAGGGATGACGAGGAACGACCATATAATTCAACATTCAACATTCAACATTCATACTAGAACATAACTAATCCTATATGGGCTATATAAATCTTCGTAGTATTTTGAAATGACGCGATTGTCATTAATGGATTCATTTGCTCACCAATGGAATCCATTTGTTCACCAATGGAGGAGTAATTTATTCGAGTGGGAATAGTATGGTGTATTTTCTCCCTGGTGTTGTTACAGAATTGTAGTTTGAGTCTACGAGATCCGAAGTTAAAATCTCTGTCAAAGCAAAATTTAAGGTAATTTTTAATTACTCGACCTCTAATTATTCTGTCAGTTTTTTCCTACTGGATAACATTGTATTTCTTTATTGTTTTACAAACCGATGTCTAATTATAAATTATAACTTGTTCACTGTTCATTGGTCACATTACTTATTGGATGAAAAGATAACAGTATGTGTGTCAGTGTGTGTCAATTACTTAATGGGTTGGATTTATTATTATTGTTTTTTAATCGTATATGATGACATCTATCAAACCTAGATTTATTGTTATTGTTTATTAATCGAATATGATGACATCTATCAAACCTAGATTTATTGTTATTGTTTTTCTAATCGTACATGTGTGAATCTTAATTTATTATAATTATCTTTGCCATTTCGTTGGCCGATTAGTATGTTTTACCCTTTCCAATTCACGTGTCCTAGTAAGATTTATGGCCCATTTAGGAAGATTTACTTGAATGCGCAATGATTGTTAGTTAATATTAATTAATAATTATCTATATTATTAGTTAATATTAATTATCCATATAAGTAGATTACTTATTTCCGTAGAAGTCTTATTTTCCATGTTCGTATTAGCTTAGTTTAAGGAATATTCTAAAGTTTATGTTTACTATTTAAACGAGTCTAGGACGTTTATTATGAAAAACAATGAAAAGAGTTGAGAAATGTCTTTGCAATAATGCAATCGTTTAAAGTTCTCATCCTTCCATGCTTCTTCACTTTCACAGGAGTGATTCAGATGGACGACTTGATCAAGGAGTGGAGAGATAATGATGAATGTTTTGCCTTGGTCAAGATCTATCTCAATATTAGTACCCCTTATTGCTAATACCTGATGATAATGTATTACTCTAGCTATCTTTTGGTGGAAAGCTATCTTTTATATGTCTTGATGATGTATCTAAGAGCATCTGTTATGGTGAATGAAAATCTCATTCATCAAAAAAATTTGATGAATGAATGGAAAAGTTGGTTTGTTGCAATGAATAAATTCATTCATGAATGAATGAAATGAATTTCATTCATCTGATAAATGAGTTCTACGCGAAAATATGTACAGCGATTGGGGACCACTTCCCCAACTTTCTCCAGTTTTTATTTTTTCCATGTGTTCCAGCGAATTAAAATGCGACACATGGCTATTTTCACCAAATTGACATTTATCAAATTTTTTCAATGCTCATATTTTCAAAAATATTTTATAAAAAATTATAAAAAAAAATATCAATAATTTTAATTTTTCATTATCTACAAATAGAGACCCATATTGTTATAGTTTGACACAACTTTTAAAATTCTTTATTAGGAGAGAGAAGATGTGGTGGGGTATTGGATGAATGAAAATTTCATTCATGGTAGTAGGAGATGAATGAAAACTTAATAAAAAACATGGGAATGAGAGAGAAAGTGGTAGAGAGAAGTGAATGAATGAAAAACTTGTTCATTGTAAAGGATGCTCTAAGCAGTACTCGAGCTATCTTTTGGTGGAGATATCGTTTGGAGCTATAATACGTGACTTTTGGTTTGATAGCTAAATCTATCTACGGTGAATTAAGTCGAGACGACATAGTACGTCGGAAGTCCCGCAAAGACTCGCCATATAATTCATTATCAGGACAATACAAAGGCATTTCATGTTTCTGAGTTCTGACTCTTAAACATTTCGCTATAAAGAAAACAAGAGGTGTCAAACACACACACAACAACAACAACAACAACAACAACAACAACAACCAAGCCTTATTCCCAAAATGATTTGGGGTCGGCTAACATGAATCGTCATCTAAAAGGAAAAAAACACACACACACAAAAAAATAAAGGGAAAAAAAGAAGAAATATGAGGTTAATGATCTGTAAACATAACTTGTAATTTGCTGCTACTTAACGGTCTTCGTTCTTCTTTCTGAAAGACGGTTTATTGTCCAAAAGACGGACATAAGGTTAAGAGCCAGCAAAACATAGTTTTTCATGTGCTACGGCTTCAATCCTACATGGCTACAAAGATTACGAGTAATACATTAGATACGAGTCCTAAAGTTGGTCTCACTTCTTCTTCCTAAAAGACGGGTTATCGTCCAAGTAAGGGTTTTCTGGAGGGGCAATCCACAATCCCCATAGTATTATCAAGTGGACGCAAAGTAGTACACTCGATGAGTAGCGGTTTGATGGATAGACATTCCAACAGCATTCCACTACTGCAAACAATGCTATGCTGCAAAACAACGAACAGACTTAGATGAGGATTCTTATTATATCCATAAATCGAAAGCACAATGTATCACATCAATTTCGAAAAACACAGTGTATTTATCATACAACTTACCGCATGACAGTAGGGAAAGGCGTCTTCCACAGCAAATAAGGCAAGCTGAAGAAGTACCTGCGGTAAGAAAGTCATATCAAATCCCACAGGCTTATAAATTGAGAATGTGACAGTTATAATTCTTACTGTGCCTGCGAGAAACTTACCAGGAATAAAACTGATAATGCAGTGAGCGAGCACAAACAATGCCGATGAAGTTTCCAACAAACATCGTGGTTACTATATCTGAGATTGCAAATGGTAATATTTAGACTGTTAACACAGAAACCCCCTAACTGAAAAAAAAAAAAAAAAAAAACCAAAGAAGCATCAAGTTATAGATGAATACTCACGTTCTTCCTTGAGAATTTTTGAGGTTGTGCCGTAAGCATAAAGTTGTTGAAGAGGAAAGCAACTAATCGTAGAGACATACAAGTCATGCAATACTTTGAAAAGCCCACCTTCATGCCTGCATAAGGGATCAGAGCTTTTCAGGACTCATGGTAGAACAAGTCAGATGCTTGAATTCTTGAAGGTAAGAAATTGACATCTCATACGTTCTGCACTCACTGGGGAGAAGCAAGTACTGATCTAATTTAGCATAAAAGAAGTTCTCAATGAAAAATCTTAAGGCCCCACACTAGGCTTGGCGAAACTCTTTGGTTACCCGTAGCTCAACCACCCCACATCCAAAAAGCCACAACCCTTAATAACAAGGGCTCCTTCCCTATTAAGTGAACTGAATTCACCACTATGATGATTAAGACAGCGAAAGCCACTGAAAAAGCAGCTAAGCAAACAAAACTCAGGTTACTGCCCCTCCAAGCTACCTCGTATATCACTGCACAGAACAGGCTGTGTATGATTATAGACCTGACAGCCGTCTCATAGCTAGCAATGCAAATCATGTCTGAGAATCAAACTATCAGATATGTTGATTCTTTTCAGTGAAACATTGCATAAGAAATATACAAGAATCAGCATATCGTGGTAATAACGTATACATTGCAACAGTTGCGTACTCACTTGCACCACTTCCGATGAGTAAAAGCAGCTAGGAGTCCAAGATGCATAATCAGCAATGAGACTGCAAATGTCTTTGAAACAAAGATGGGTTCTGGAACAAATTTGAAGTTGACAGACCTGGAAACAAAGCAATATGTGTGAAGAAGTATGAGGTTTAAGATGAAATAAGATTCAGGTCAAAACTCAGTGATTGACATCTGAAGGAATAAGGAAATTTTGACATCGTAACCCAAGATGCTATGTGAAAGCAATACACTGTAAATCCACATAGTGCTCGCCTGGTAGGTCACTGATAACATGTGTACAACTAGAACACAATAAATTCAAGTTTCGTACGTGGCTTAGTGTTTGTAAGTTAGACAAACAGCACAAATATTTTTCAGAGCCAACTCAAACATCCAGGATTCTAAGGGAAGAACTCTAATTTGGAATAAACAAGCTAATGGCAAAGTTTCAAACAAATTTGGATCCTAGGATTACAAGTAGTAACAAGCGATACTATTTTTTTTTTTTTGGTTACAAAAAAAAAAAAAAAAATGGTATCAAGAATGGTAAGCATAATAACATTATCTCTGGACGTCAATTTATTGAACTATCAAGGTCTCCCGAAACTCACAGATTGAGATTTTTGAGACATTTATCCTTGTGCATGCCCATGAAAAAGGGGCCAAAGAATTCAACACAAACAAAGAGGTAAAGTATGTACCAAAAATGGATAAAGACACGTCCAAGATTGAAGGCTCTGGATATGTATGCCACTGGATATGAAATTAAGAAAGGCAGTCCAAGCAGGATCTGGTGAGCCATGAATGTGCATGTAGACATCAATGAGCAGTTGGAATCAATGCCCCAGTCACAACAGCAGTAGCAGTGAAGATCTAGCCTAACATAAATGCACAAAAGAAAGCACAGCATAATATTCACAATTTTCAAGCGAATTTTTCAAACCAATGGGGAAAGCTTTCAAAGAAAAAGTTCAAAAAAGCCCGGGGTTGAATTCTTTAGTTTCGAGATGGGGCGATCCCTATCCAAGTACCCAATATCTTCATTTTATAATCATTGATAAAGATTGCTGCTAAAGCCTAAAAGCACTGAAGAACTATGATATGGCATTATAAAACTTATGCTATGGGGAAAGAGCATATACACTCGCGATGTCTACACACACACCGGACTTAAGAGCCTTAACTAGTGAATTTGGTCATCAATTTTGTCAAGTATCTAAAAGTCAGATAAATCGTAAATCAGCACATTAACCAAAATAATAGGTGATCCATTCTATGCACCAAATATATGTTAGCATCAGCCAAGGGAAAATGATCTGGAGTAACAACAAAACCAGACACAAGTAGATGAGAGTGCAGGTTAGGCAAGCACCTGAACTGTGGCAGCTCCACCTAGAGCCACAATTGTTCCACTTATATCCATAGCCTGTATCAAAGATTCAACCTTTAGGACACAAACGATGATACAGAAAATAAGAACGTACCAGTAGAGTCTACCTTCAACATTAACAGAAGTAAGGGCGGGGCATAGAGAAGGACATTCATCTTTATCGAGACAGCAAAACTGCAGAAGTACAGAGGAATTGTAAACAATTCTTCCTAAGTGAATAAGTCATGAATATCAAGACCAGAACAGTACCTGAAGATTATTAACCCCAAGCACCACTTCTGATAGAGAAGAGTAGCAAGAGCGGCATGAAGCAGAGTCATAGCAATACAATCATTGAAGAGGCGAAGCACAAAGATGGAATGCGCCCTCTTTGACAAACAAAGCAGACTAAGTGCCCACCAGGGAAGCTGTGAAGATGTCAAAAGAAGATCAATCAACAAACTTCACTAGTTCGCAAGAGCACACATTTCACTTCCATAGTTCCATGTCATAACTATTACCTAAAGCTCTAAATTAAATCATAAATAAATTACTAGTTGAAGTATGGTTCTTTGAACAATACAAAAGGGCAAGCCCTCCCTTGTCACTTTTTGGACAAGAAGCTGCTCCCAGGACTTGAACCCGTGATCTATCGATCACACAGTTACACCTTTACCGGTGCGCCAAGGCCGCCCTTGGGTTCTTTGAACAATCCATGTAAAAAAAAAAAAAAAAAAAAAATTCTAATAGGAACATAAACAATGAGGTAATTAGGTATTGTAAGGGAAGCATAACTTAATCAAAGACACAGATGCCAAACATACATGATAATGCTCCGAAGTAAAGCCCTTGATTAAATATAAGTGGTACAGGCAGTGGCCAACAGATTACAGTTCCAAACTCAATGAAGTGTATGTAATGCTAAGAAGATCATTTAGTTAGGCAATTAAGTGTTTCCAGGGCATCTCATTTTTATGCTTTTTAGACCTGATCATGGGAAGCAATCATATTTAAGGCCAAAGCACAAAGCACAAAGACCAAAACCAGTATTATACTTAGAAGAATGAATGAACTCTAAGTGAGAATTACAATTCTGAAGAAGACATGATTTCAAGGCAGAAGAATATAAAAGATAGTTCGCTAAAAAAAAATAAAAAATAAACAAAGAAAGAAAGAAATGGAGCAAGATGGATATGCAGACACGCAATATTAGGAACGGAGGTAACATACCACATCAGTCTTTATGTAGATTAATAGTAAAATTGTGAGGTTGATGATGTATAATATTCCAAATAAAACCTACGAGGTATGAAACGGAATCATTGTGAGTTAACAGAATTCAGTAATGATATCCACTCTGTTATCAAGGATGTCTCTCTTTTGAGACACTGATAACAATTTTTTTCTTTAACAAGAACGTATTAGCCAAATAGAGTGGAACACAACCTGAGCAGGAAGAACAGATCCTCCTGTGATGAACTGAATACCCGAATATACATACAGAAAACCGGCTGGATAGACAAGAGGGCCTGTGTCGCCTTCCAAATTACTGTAATCTCTCTCCCCACCAAGAAATCCAGTTACCTGCACAATCACATAAAAATTCAAAGCACAACTCAACAGAAGCACAAACCATATGAAGTACAGTCGTCACTGAAGTTACACACCTGTGACATGTAAGCATCCCAATCTATCTTAGTATCTGGCAAATAAAACTCAAAACTTTCAGCAATCAAATCAGTCAAAAGACAAATAAAAACCTAAAAATAGGCGCATCAAGCTCGCAATTAACTCACATGGAACATAAGCAATGATAAGACAGACAAGAACAGCATCAGCAACAAGAAGTGCACCAGCAAACAGCATTGCCAAGTCCTTATTAGATCTCCCCACTGAAGTTGTGGCCATTTCTGATAACTTCTGAGCTGACCGAGAATCGCCCGCCATGGATTTTCTCCGGTTAGGTCTTAGCTTGTCACCCATATCTTTATTCACCCAATCACAAATTTATGAACGGAATATCCAATTCCCCCAATCACATTACACAAACTTCTTGGGCATTTTGTCCCTTTAATGGCCTGAAAACATCAAATTTTCAACTGAATCGTAAGCTATACAAACACTTATTGATCTGATTCATCTGAACCACATAACCAATGCAGAAAGTGCGCAAATTCTTCTAATTTTCGTCCAAACAAGTTTATTTCTTTGTTGCAATCCCATCAATAAGACTAAAATTACTGATAAAGGAACAAACTTTACTGCACCAATTGAAAATCTAAGCAAAACCCAGATTAAATTGCTATATAAAAGAGCAAAAAAATGATCATATAGTTGATTTAACTGCAAAATTCTGATTCTAATAGAAATAAAATTCCCAGAAAATTTGCAACATTGCTTCATAAGTGCAGAATTTGACGAAGAAAGTTAATCACCTGATGTTGAAGTAGTGGGGAAAGTGCCCGGTTAATTCGTCGGAGGTCAGGGAACACTGATGTGGAAGTCTCCTATGTCTTCCTTCAGTTTATAAACGTTTTGGTTGAGTAAGTTTTACGCACAATTATTTGTGTCGGGTTCGCCCGATAACTTAGTTGAGACCAAAATTCGTCATTATGGGGTGAAACATGGATGTTCGTGACAGGTTTTTACCGATTGGTAAGGTGAAGTTTGAATATTTTAGTTGACTAAAACTCGTCATTATCAGGTGAAACATGGATGTTCGTGACGGGTTTTTACTGATTGTGAAGGTGAAAGATGAATACTTGCGACAGATTCTGACCTATGATGACAGATTTTCGCGTATCAATGATACGTCACATTATAACTCGAATTAAAGGCTTGTTTCTCAAGAGGAACTCAATTTGGAGAATCAACAAGCTCACAAACTATAGACAATATTTGGGGAAAGATCGACGTATGGCGATGATATAGTTCAGCCTGCCTCACAGATGCGTTGCAACATTCGAGTAACGAAGACAAACTCAGTTCTCCAGACTGGTGCATTATTGATATCAAACATTTTCAGCCGCAAGGCTTTATTAAAAAAAGTTGTGTACAGTAACGAATTGGGCAAAAATACATCATGGCGAAACAAACAAAAGAAACTGCCAAGAAGCATATGAATAAATTTTACAAAGGCCATCTCTCCCTCCGGCCAAAGATAATAATAATAATACATCATCTACCAGCAACGTCACATCAACTCGAACGCTGATTTCCCTCTTTGTTCGACAGTCTTTGAACACCTTGTGAATCGATCCTATGGAGGAGTGGTGCTATGCTACAAAAGAGATCGTCCAAGAGACAAGTGTGTTTTAAGAATCTTGTGGTGTCTCGAACCTTGTTGGTGAATCAATGCCCATCATGCAGCAGAATCCAGAGATCAAGATGATAAGCAAGACTATGGTCTGTAATTCAAAAGACAATTATTAGCAAACATGATTAGTTCATCTGAAGCCGGAGCACAAAAAAGGCTCAAGACCATATATTCATCTTATTCATGAAACGTGAACAGAACGTAGGGTATACTACACAACACTTTTGTCCGCAAAATTACACATTATTTGCATACAGCTTTCAATAGTATCTAGCTTTTATAGCCTTGCTCGATTAGATATATAGGTCTAAACAAAGCGTTCAAGTGCTTATGCTGAAATGATCTTTCTAAAACAAAATACAAACGGGAAAGAACAAAAAGGAAATGAAGTGAGACACTTACGACAAAAAGGGCCTCAAGAAGGGACTTCTTGATCTGACAAACTCCATTGCAGAAAACAGTGTCCGCAGAAGCATTTCCAGAAGCTTCAGCTAGGAACCTTCCTAATTGATGATGTTCAATGGGGTTGTACGAATCTGAAACATAAAGTACTGCATACTTTGCCCCGGAGTTGTCCAATGAACTCATCAAGTTTGAGAATACATCACCTGCAATGACAATAGCCTCATAAGGGATTCCAGAATCTAGATGAAAGAAATTTGTGTGAACTTAAATCATAACACCCAATTTTTACGTCATTTATATCAGAACTTACCTTCACGTTGTGGATGGTCGAGGTTTTTCGATGCACTGAAACCTCTGTGGCAAACCACAAGTAAATCTGTTTGGCCCTTGGTCCCTTTCTCCATAATTGAGGCAACATATTCCTATCCATTAACCCACTTCGGAATAAGAAACAATGGTGATAATGCACAGCATAGCAATAGCATAAATAGAAGATCAACAAGTATAAACTACCTGTACTGAGGGCATGCCTGAAAGTTTTGAAAATTGTTTGTCCTCTATTGAGCAAGAGTCAGTAACAGTAATACTCCCGACTCCCAATTTATTGTCGCATGATTCTTCAAACTCTCCGAGCAAAGAACTTTCTAGGGTACCTTCTGTCACCTTTGCTGATACATATGGGTACGCCATTGAGAAATTGGACTTTGTGAAAGAGTCCTATTAAGAGGATGAAAACCATAAGACACCAATCTTCACGCTAACATTAGGCCACTAGGCATACATGACAAGCCAACAAAGCAGATAGTATTACCTTGAGCAAAGACACGAGTGAAGAATCTTGGATAACATTTCCAGATATGTCGGACGATCGCAACTACAGATAGAAGGAGGTAATAGTCAAGCTCTGTTACTCCAAAAAAAAAAAAAAAAAAAAAAAAAAAAAAAGATAAAAAGAGAAGATTTATCTAAAAAAAAACATAGTGGGAGGGGTGAAAGGTCAAGGCCATAGCTCAAACTTTAGGAAAATTATCTAATCGCAAATTTCCCTAACAACCCAGAAAATCCCAAAAGAGTAAAAGTTGAGAGACTGGAATTTAAACACCACCAAGTCAAGTCCCAGCCCTAAACATCTCTAATATCTCATAATGAAAAGAAAACTTAGAGAGGGCTCTTGTATGTAGTACACTGCAGATGCTTTGTTTAAACCAATTCAGTAATCTCAATTCTCAAACAACTTGCAAGTTAACTGAAGTCAACACATCAGCTCCGGTATGAATACTTTCTGAATCGTTCAAGACATTGATCAGTCTTGGGCTCACTCGAAGTATTTGGGGGATTAATTATACAAGTCCGCCCCAATTTCCACATGCCTGATTTACTTCCAGTTGCCTTCCCAATGTACATTAGGTGACACTCTTTTTATTTTGCTATAATTTGTACACCTATTACTTGCGAACAACCTAACATGCTCGTAGAGCTGACACAATTTTTGGTGTGACCATATCATAAAACCACCATCACAGCAAGTAGCCCCTGCTAATGTAAGACCAGGCAGCTAATAGCAAAGAAGAAAATCAGAAGAAAAATCGTGAGCCATATACCTCTCTCCCAACAAAGACAACGGCAACATCAACGGGTTGATGAGAACTTTTACCCTCACACTGTGACAACAATTCACCATAAGTAACCAAATAAACCGAAACAATAATAGAATAAAAATAGAAATAAAAATGTTGAGGTAACTATCACAAACAAGTAAAATACCATCATGTTTGACCAGCTTCCTTTGGACATAACAGCCTTCGCTAAGTCTTTTGACGACAATGTTTGGTAATTCACATTTTCTTCCAGTTCCCTGTTCAAAATAAGCAGGATAGTAAATATGAGGATACCTTACCAACCCACCTTTTTAATTACACAGACTACCTATGTTATTTCCAATAAAAGTAACTCAAATTCATAATTCGGACTACTTGTACGAACAAAGGCACATAAACCTAACTAGAAGAATCCTCTTAGCATGTCAAGAGCGTACAAGACAATATCTTTGCAGATGGTTTGTAACATTCTCATTTTCTAATAGCTACAGACGTACCACTCCGTCCCAATTTAAATTTCCCATAGAATTTGAACTTCACATAGAATCCTCTACAATTTCAAATGTCATCGGAAGTTTAATTTGAGACGGAGTGGTATATACAAAGGAAAAAGATTAACAAACTTATTGTGCAGTGATAATATGGTACGAGTATTTGACACGTTAAAATGCACAAGTCCCTCCCTCATCAACTATACTCCAGTACACACTCGAGAACGTTAATCCTTACATGTCAATATGAGGAGACCACATAAAGGCAGGTCCAGTCGATTCAAAACTCAACACGGAGCATATCTGCGACACAATAAGCAGAATCGCCATTCCATACTTCGTCATCATCACTGCATCATATCACCAATTGACAGACTCATCAGTACCAAAACGCACTCGAATCTCAACCAAAACATCAACAAATCGAAACATCAATCTCCGACAATAAACGCAAACACAATCAACTGCTCATCAACGGAATAAACACACCACATTCCGTAAATTCCGAAACACACTTCTGCAACATCAACAACAATTACAATCTAATCTTGCAACAATCACACAAATCAATCGGAATTAAATTCAAAACTTGTACTAGAAGCTACACCGAATTAACAATAATCTAAGAAGAACACGTCAATTCAAACAATGCACAAGATGATCACAAATTCTATCTTCTCCAACACGCAGAAAAATCAGATTAATCAAAAGAGCTGACTTTTTGATCTGGTAAAAAACTAGTAATAAATTCATCAACAACAAACTGCGAAGATTAATTCCTTCGAATCGAATTACATCAAAATTAAACTTTCTGAAATCAGGAAAATCAGGTAATTAAGAAACCCTAGATTTTGGGGGAAAGCGGGAAGATTGAGAGAAGCATACCTTTCTCTCTCTAAATCACTTTCTCTCTCCTCTTGTTCTTTGGTAAGTTCGTGCAAATCACACCCACACACACACAGAGAGAGACTTGGATCCTCTTCCTTCTTCTTGAAGCTTTTGTTTTGATTTTTTTTATTTTTAATTTTCTGTAAATCTGATTTTTGTTTTATCGGGATATTTTTTTTCTTTTTCAAGGTTTTTTACATCTCCTGAATCACCACCACTTCTCGTACTAATTATCTTTTGTTCTAATAATTAATTACGATAGACAACTCGGTCGTTAATCGATCAGCCCCGTTTCCTACACGCGATATTAGCTGCTCGTCTATCTACGAGAAAGATAGGATTTTTTTTGTCCTTTAAATGACGGTTTAATGGAACGGCGAAAAAAAGAGAAAAAAAGGACGTAATTATTATTCAAAAGCGGAATTATAAGAACTGAATTCGATATTTGCATTTGGCATCTACAGCAGAAAATTCCGTCCAGGGAAACTATAGTCTTGCACTCTTGATAGGAGAGTGAACTAAGAAGCTCGGTTTTACGCTTTTACGGTTTTACCCCCAAAACGACACACACACCACAAGCGATAAACTGGTGAAGAAATAAAGAGAAGACAGAGCCAAACTATTTAGTATTTACAGTGCAAGTTAATCTCGTATGAAACAATTTACAATCACTTGGAACCTAAGTTTCTACGTCCTTTCTCTCGAATAATAAAAATGTCGAAGTACTGTTGTTAGTCAGCGGTATGTCTTCCAGCCGTTCCAGGCAGCTTAACAGCTATGCCGACTGTAAGGAGAGCCCCAGAGCCGTAAGGGGAGCTGCCATTGTTGTTCCCGGAGGTGCAAGTTACCAGTTTTGTCCAAAAGAATGCTTCCCCACAAACCAGGAACATCTAGATACCAGAAGTCTAGAACCAGACTGATGGTTTTGGACTTTTGGGACGAGTATACTGTCCAGCTTATATACGGGAACTCGAGAAGTCATCAAGTGTGATGTAGTCACTTTTACAAACAATCTGCTTCATCTTCTTCGTCCATAATAGTATCCACCGCCTGAATGATGGTGAAAACGACGTACGCCAGAATGTCTCCCACCAGTTCCATCCCAAATGCTACCACGACCAGCATTCCTGCCAGTCCCACCCTGTGTCCAACCTGCTATTTGATTATTGATCACATTAAGCTCCTCCTCCTCTCTGTCATTGTACTCCAATACCAGCCGCTTTATGTCCTGCTTCTCCTCAAGCTCAGCTGCTTCTTTCTGTTTCGTGGTACGGACAAGAGAGCATTCTTGGGGAATGTACATTTGCTTTGTTTGTTGCTTGTGCCCACGCTTCACAAGAACTTTTACACGGACTTCTCGGTTTCCTCCATTCTCCTCATCAAAGGTATCACTGCCGCTCTCACCTTCAACTACTCTCCCATGATTATCCTTTGATGAACTCTCAAAAACGCTCATTGGTATAGTCATGTCAAGTGCTGGCCGAGTACGCAACTCCAACTTACGTGACTCCAAGCTTTCTTGCATGAGAGCCTTGAGCTCTCTATCAAATTCAGCTTCTTCCTTGGGATCTAGGTTTGGTGCCTTCTTTCTAAAATGAATTTCCCCATCTTCATCAGAAACAGGTCCGGCCTCTTCTTCTTCATCATCCTCAGCCTCACTCCCAGCGTCATGATTCTCATCATCCAACTCCCCATCGTCATTGCGAGCCTCTGCACCAATTGAACCACTCTCAGAGTCAGTGTCACTATCCCCAGTTGCATCATGTACACCACCTTTTCCGTCAACACCATTTGTCATGGGTTGACCATTACCCTTGCTGTTTTGAGTGATGCTGTTTGAACGTTTCTCCAATTCTATTTGCTTGTCATAACTGGCCTTGACATCATGCTCCTCTAATTCTGTAAGAACTGTGTTGACTTCTTCAATCGACATATAACGTGTCATATTTGGCCGCAGATCTGCAAATAAATCCTAAAAGAAAAAAAAATATAATAAGTCAGATCAATACTCCGAAAACACACACACACACACACAGAGAGAGGAGAGCAAGACAGAATATGGCACACCGATGGGACTAATCACTAATGTACTACGGAGTATGGACTTTGTAAGTAGCTAAACCAAATAACAAGTATCTGTGAAACCTTACAGGTACAACAAAAGAAGGGAAGAATTAGTAGAATAAGGTACCTGTAGATCAAACTCAATATCGAGCGGCAAGACACCTTTGTTTAAAGTATACCGCTGGAAATGTATCAGAAATCGATCGAGTTTCCTTCTTGAAGAGCCTCTATCAAAGTAATGTCCACAGGTCTCAAGGAGCGTAATCACCATTCTGATACGGAAACAATCCTCAGGCGGGTCCAGAACACCATGCTGATAGAAGAAAAAAGATTAGGAATGAAATTTGATGGTAGAAACTGTGGGAGCCTCTATTCAAACCGAAAGGGAATAGTCCTCTAGTTTTCTACTCTATTTCATATAAAAGACCTGGGATCATAAGATGGGAAAAAAGGCGGGCCTGTGCAAGTGGATGCAGCCATGCAAGGAGTACAGAAATGAGGTAAGGCGTAAGAAGTAAGGCCAAATTAATGATCCCAGCTGAGCCCAAGCCTCCCTAGCATTGCAGAGGAAAGAAAAGAAGGGAAATCCTTCTTATTGGCTCTAGTCCCAAGTTGAACTTAGGAGCTTAGGGTCAGTAACAGACAAACCCAAACTTCACCAATTAAAAGGTACCTCTTTCTCAATAATAAGAACAAAATAAACTTCATCTAGCCTTATTCGAATATGAAAAAACTCATAATTAACAACTTTACGATGTGACTGCCGAGCCATTACTGCAATTTAGACACTGCCATAAGACTCACCAAAGAGAAGATACAACAGCAGGTAGGCAACCATACAAATGAAGATTAGCAAAGATACACTGAAGTAAAAGCCTAGCCTATCGTCCGATATGGAATGCTGATACCGCAACCAACAATTTGACTGCAGCAGACAAATAAGCGTACCATAAAGATTATAGATCAATACCTCAGCTGTACCATGGCCGAAAACAAGGATAAGGTAGAGCGTCTCAAAAATCACTGACGAATCCACGTGTTCATAGTTGTACAGTTCCCCTAAAAAACGCATGTGTGCAAGACGTCTTTGCTGCATCCCATAGTCATTCAATTCCAATCCCGACCTTATCTCCTCCAAAACCTGTAACTCCCGCCAGGAACATAAATTCTTTCAAGTCTTATGCAGCAGTATGTAACTACTATGTCAATTAAAATTGCTTGACAAAAGAGGATTCAAGAGTAGAGTTCATCCAAAACCAACATAGTTTAATGTGAGCAGCACAAGTAGTATCAGAGCATAAAAATTTCATGATTTATAACTTAACAAGAAAATGGCATATAGCAAAACATGTTCATAGTTACAAAAAGCTACCTCGTCAACAACAGCAACTGCAAAGTAATCATGATAGCGACTGAGACCAGCAGTCAGAGATGCAATCAGATGAATCTGCCCATATTTTCCCCTGTGAACCTTCAGAAAACATTTCAATAAATACGGCTCACACTCACTCCAGGGCAATTTGCGGAGCTGTCTAAGCACATGCTCAATTGATGACTTGTCAAGATCTGAGAAGAGCAATTTTCTAATATACTGCAGATACCAACACACAAAAACTCGTATCACCACCATCATTAAGCAAAGAAACAGAGAAATAATATAAGGTCAACATATAGATCAAACCTGATGCAATGGAGGGCGAACTTTAGAGACTCTAGCAGGTCTTTCTGGAGGTTTGCACAGATAATATGCATTTTCAACAAGAGTACTATGACGAGGATCCAAATTCTTTACATTTTTCAGGCGCATAAGAGTATCCAACATGTTAGCCATGCGTACATTGGTCTCAGGAGAGCGGTAAAAAAACCTTCCACATGTCTCCAGAAGATTGCAAGCCACGTCTATGTTATGGTGGCTAAAGTCATCCAGACAAGTCTGTGCAAGCAAAACCAACAGTTTGAATAAAATAACACGACATGGAACCACAATAGACTACTAGGTGTCCCTTGCAGAACATACAATCACGAGATCAGACTATCATGCGTCAAATATGATCACATATCACTAAAACGAAAAAGATCAATACAATTTCCGAATATTTTCAACATTTCATCTACAGCCCTGAGGTTTAAGAAGACGCTTACGAAAGTTGTTGTCAAACAATAAGGTGAATACCAATTCTAAAGTCAACGATATCCAATTTGCACTAATATGAAGCAGATAAGAGAACTTCAGCATACAAAGATAACTTTGAAAAAATATACTCCTACAATTTATATGGCATTAAGCTCTACAAAAAATCAAACCATACAAAACTAACAAGCATCACTGGTACTATAAACTCCATTGGCAATAACCATAACCATATTGCAAAAAAAATTCACCTAAAACTATCTTAAAAAAGACAGAACTACTAGTGAAATTCAACAACCATACCTTTAAACAGGTAAATACAGTAGGAGCTGGAGCAATTTTGAATTTACTCAACTCTCCAATGAACCTGATATTCCTGATCTTCGTTTCAATATTCATTTGGTCCTGAAGTGATCAAATAATTGATTATCAACATAATTATTAACCACGATGATGGTCAACACAGACGAGCCCAAATCATTTTGGGACCAAGGCTCAGTTGTTGTGTTGGTATCAAAATGATAAAATAAGACAGTTACAAGATGGACTTCAAAACAACCTTCTTATTAGTTAGAAGCTTAAACTCTTCTTCCAACAACTGCACGAGCGCTGAGCCAATATCCTTCATACAGGTTGACAATGTCGCCACCATGCGCGAATAGTACGGCAGCAACTCAAGGGAAGTCCTTGGAACATTGTATAATGCCTTCACAAGCTTTTTCCTATTAGACTTTGAGTTAAGATAGCAAAATTCCACCTGGAATATACATAAGCAAAATAAATCTTAGATCTCAACGGCAAAACAAAGGGAAAAACATGGCCAGATATAATGCAACAGCCATCAATTCTAAGATACACCAATATACATACACTCAATTGATCAATAAGGTCACGGCTGACACATCCAGGAAGACGCTGCAAAAGTGTGTCCAAATTGGTACTGTCAAGACTTTTCTTTTCCTTATCTTTATCTCCCTTTTTATCAGTGTCTTTTTCTTTCCGGTTATCTTTCTCAGCGTCTTTGTTCTTTTCTGTACCATCTTTTTCCTTCCCTTTCTCATCTTTTTCCTTCCCTTTTTCATTTGACTTGCCATCCGGCGAAGCTCCGGGGTCTGAAGAGGACTCCACAATATCCTCAGTACCTATCTGACTGTGATCAGATTCTGTAGCAGCATCCTGACAAAGAAACATCAAGTAATCAAACCTCCATGATCTTCTCAGATCCGAAGCCACTACTTCAGAAGAGACACATTCACCAACTTCTAAGCTACTCCTATTAAAACCAGACAACTTTTTTGAGCTACAGAGTGATGTATTATTTGACTTCAATTAAAAGATAAACTCCTAACAAAATGAAATTTGTACTTTGCATATATATCGCAGTACACAATGGATCAAAAAAAAAAAAAAAAAATTTCTGCACCAATAGAGAATACAAGTCCTTACAGCTGACTGTTCATGCATCTTTGCGGGTTGCTCATGACCTTTGGACTCAGCTTCACCCAACAGAACTGCTGGAACATATGCTCTGGAGACAGAAAAATGCTAGCAACATGAACAACATTGCTGGCAATAATAGACGTACACTGAGCAGGTACATAGCCCTCCTAAGACTCACAATTTGTGCCTTTAAAGGGGACCGGGCCCGGGACGGGGGAATCAAATATCTTAGCCTTTTTTTAAAAGCAAGCTACAGATAGATGTGCAGGAAGCAATATATATTAAAAACAAACCTAAGATCTGGCAAGCATTCATAGAAGGCCCTTGTATCTTCATCATCCCATACTGGTTCAACAGTGGAAGATTCTTTCCGAGTAGCTGAAGATGCAGAATCATCCCCACTTGTTACCCTGGTGGTATTGCCATCCTCTGGCATCACTGGAGGTTGCATGTCCAGGGCTTCAGCTAAGCTAACAAGAAGAAGAAAACAAAGGGTAAAAAATCCATAAAATGACCAGTCAAAACAAGCACACCAACCCAACACAATTAAACATATAAAAACAACACTAGCAGAAATATAAACTAAGAAACGAACTTACGATGAAACACCGCGATAAAGATTATCATAAGACTTCCTCAACTTCTCATACGAAGATGCATTATCATCACTTAGCTCCCCCTTAGAATTTAGAATTTTGGCATTGTCGTGTTCCAAATGGCGAAGAGACTAAAACCAAATAAATTTCCAAAATTAGAGACTAATGAGAAGAGAAAAGACCAGTTGAACACCTAAATATAACTACAAACCAATAAATAAGAATGTATAGGCTCCATTCAAGGCATGGAAGTGAAAGGAAAAATTACAAGGGAGGTAGGAACATAAAGCCTACACATACGTAAGACACTAGGAGTGAGTAAAAGTAAATGAGACTCATGAAATAAGTTCTTACGTTGCCTGGTGAGAATGAATATCTATAAACAATATCCTTTATTATATACAAAACCCGGAGCCCGTGTCATGATGGAGGCATGGATCCCACAAACATGGCTAACGTTAACACACTATATCCTTAACAGTTAACACTAACAATTTTAGGACAGAAAAAGAATAACAAACGGAAGCAGTTTGAAGCTAAACAAATTTATAATAGATAGAAGGAGTGGAAGGGAGAAAATTTGAGGTTATATATGTGTGTGGGACAAGGTCCAAAGCTTTAAAAACTTACAGCATGCTCAGTCTGTAAAGCTTCAGCGATGGTATCATAATATCCAAAAAAGACCTTCTTGAAGATTTTCTTTTGATCAGCTGAAATACTAAGGTCCCTGAAAAACTGTAATCGTAGCAAAAGGCATCAGCTACGTGTATAACACTGAGTATAAATAACATGAACAAAACCTTAACCCGAAAATAAATGACCGCAGATGTATAACACTAAAGACAAGTAATCAATTATTTATGTGTACATTAGAGACACAGTAGATAGTATAAGAAATTGCTAAATCATTGAAACTATAGCCTGCACACAGTAGATATTGTATGAATTTGCTAAATCATGGAAATTGTACTTGCACACATATCTTCCCTAGCTCTTCAGGCTAAGAAAAAAGACTAGCCCGTCCAAATCTCCACAAGCAAAGTCAAAGATCACCCAACACTAGCTAAGCCACAGCCACACACACACACACACACAAATTCCAATTTAAGGAAACAAGCTAGCATAGAAGAAGAAAGTACCAAATGTAAGCAGCAAGCTTACCTCTTCATTAAGTTCTGGTCCAGATAGTGGCAGCCCTAAAAAAACTCTTCCTTGCCGCGCAAAAGTAGTAAGAAGAGACAGATTGGTCTGAGTAGCATCTCGATCCTTCAAGTGTTCTGAACTAGCAAGATCTTTAATGATATTAATAAAAATGCTGCTGCCTTCAATAACTCCAACAAAATACAATTCTAGCAGAAGCTTCAGTGTGCTACGCTTCTTCATGGCCTTTGAGTTTCTATCCGCATCCAGATCATCGGCTACCTTTCCCGGAAAGAACACCTTTGACAAGCCCGAACTGAGGCTTGATGCGAAATCTGGGTATCTTTGATGAAGCAGGGAACAAATCTGTCCAACGTCAAACCACATCAGCTACCAAAGCTAAAAAAGAAACACATAATAGAAAAATATGCTGCAAAATCCAGACACTACAAAGTACAAACACCACTCCTATTCCCTCCCCTTTCCCCGGTGTTAGCACCCTGCACCTCTTCAAAAAGCATAAGTCTCTTACCCAAAAAGAAAATCGAACAAATAACAAGTCTTCTAGGGAAAAAAAGCCACAGATGGAGATATGTGTTCAACTAGTACGGCCATTCATATAGATAAATCATCAACCACAAAGATCCATGTGGGAGTTCGCCGTAGAAATTAAACTCACAAAAAAAAATTCGAACAGTGAACAGTCAACCAATCAAACTGCAAAGCGAAGGTGAGATCAAAATCAAACTCGCAAACCAGTTCATGCAAGCGAAAGTCCAAAAGATATTGATCAATATTTAATACATAGGAAAAAAGTAAGGAAAAACTTGAGATTTTTTTTCAACAACAGATCCTAGGAGCAAACAAGCTACCTGAACAGCAGCATGTATGTCTGAGCTTTTAAGCTTAGTATCACATATAGCTGCAACTGCCTCAGTCACAAATTTACTCATGTTAACGCCTCGCAACTCATCCATCAAGCCTTCTCGTTGTTCTTCAGTTATCTGCTTAAGCTTTTTTATAACTGCAGTGTTGCGTTTGATGCTGGAATCTAGTGTCCTCAGAAAACCAGGATCTTCAAGAAAGGAAAAGAAGGATCAGAGCTCAAAAGTAAAACATGAAATACCAAAAAGGACAATCTCAAATAAACTTCCATTAAGAATGTGGGAACTTAAACTATGTGCCATTGTGCCTTCATACTGAGTACTGACACAGCTCAATCTTCCAATGAGAGTGCTTAGCCTCAGATACACAAGAAACATAACTTCATATGGACTTCATGCTCAAGAAAGAAAGTAAAGCTTCATGGTCTTCAATAAGCCACCCTAAGGTCCAATCCGCTAAAAGAAAGATGCAAAGTACTTCCTTCGTCTAAGTAGGATAATACTCCGTACGATAACTACACAGTATTTCATAATTCTTTACACTTTCTCCTTGGCACAGGAACCAAGGAAGGAAGCGAAGTGGGTCATTAGACCCATGTGGGCAGAAATTAGTGGAGAGAGAGTGTAGTTAATTAGCCCCTAAATCCATCCATCACCACCTACATCCCGCCACCTTGACGCACCAACCCCCACTGTTGTTCACCCTGCCGGCGACGTGATATGCCGGCGACATCTCCATCGCTGGTTCTCTGACTCCCTCTTCCCTACACTTTCCCTCTCTTTGAAAATCCATCGGCCTCCACCAATTTTCTCGCCACCGTAACCCCTCGCCGTTGTGATCCATTGTCGTCGATCTCCTCGCCAATCTGATCCCTCATCGCCGATCTAACTTTTTCCTCATCGTATCTCCCTCCAACGATCTCTCTTTTCTCTCTCTTCTCCCCATATCCCCTCCCCAACAAAACTCTCTCTATTCTGATCCCCCCATCTCTCCCCGACAAACAAGGTGGCCTTGTTGCGGATGTGGATTGTGGGCCTTCGGTGGTCCCAAAGGACAAAGGTATTGATGCGGTGGTGGTCAGACTGGTCATGTGGTGGTTATGGTGGCAGACTGGTGGTTATGGTGGTGGATTAAATCTATGGAAGGTGAGTTATTAGAACTAAGTATGGCAATTGGGTAAATTAGTGTATAGGCTAGCAGGTAATTAGATGGGTAAACATTGGGTTAGGAAAAAAGTAAGGGTGAAATGATCTTGACCCAAAACACATCGAAAATGAAAGTGTAAAGAATCAAATGGAACATACAAAAATAAGGCTAAGTGTAAAGAACCATGTCGAATGGAAGAGTACAAGAGAAACAGATTTCAAAAGAACCAGGTAGAGCTAAAAGTAGATCTCATTAACTTACCAGGTCTTTCAGGATTCAAATTACTTTGACGTAGAGTCATCTTTGCCTCAATTGACTTCTTATACTCCTCAATGCGAGCAACCGATTCCTGCAGCCAAAAGAATAAAGTAGCAATCAACCTCAAAACTAAGGACCTTCGCAATAAAACAATGTTAATTGCATAACTTCCTTTGGTCAATGCACGACAAATAATCTATAGATCACAGCGCATAATTATCAAAAGCATTCAACACATTTATGCAAAGAGGTCATCAATTTATCAATTATGACCTCGCGCCAATACAGAATCAAGCCCTCACTGAAGCTAAAATTAACATTTTTAAAACAGAACAACTTTGTTTAAACAAATAACAAAAAGAGAACAAGATTCAAGTTTAATAGATAAAACTTTGTTAAACAGACTACACTACAAATCTACACCAAAGAGGAAGGATAGCAAGGTATTCATTTTTCAATTAGTGCAATGAAAAGAACACATAACTAAATTAGCTATTTGAGCACACTTCTTTAGGACAATAAAGAAACAGACTCGACCTATCAAAAGACAATACACGAAGTTTCACCCATTATGCATTAGCAGGATTCTTGAGACAACTCACCTCGTCATCTTGTTTTCCATGCTGTTCACCACCACTTCGACACTCATCATCATGTAGCCTATTAACCTAATTATAGGATAGACATAGTATCAAATCACGAATATGCTAAACATTGTGAGACAACAGGGCAATCAATTCTAAATGCAGCTTCAAGAAAGAACAAAAACAGTCCGTCCCAAGGGCATCAGCCAACACCAAATGATAACCCCACAACGAAAGTGCAGTCTAATAAAATGTAAATTACTGTCTTCCAGAAGCCATTTGCATTGGTTTTCCAATGTTCCAAATCTCATTGAATTCTTTAGCAATCTGACACGTATGGACTTATACTCTTATCTAAAGCACTCCCACTTAAGACCTCAGCCCATACCCGCTCAATTCCAGTCTAAGACTGGCCATTAACAGGACGATATTGATAAAGACATTAACTTTACTTTATCGCAACAGAGAACTCAAACCTTGCGTACAGTGACAATTCCATCTCCATCCACTACCGATACATGTAAGTGTAGACCGACCCACCAAACAACGGTTCTAATTGTTTTGACAAGCGGTTCTTCAAATAACTTTACAGCAACAAAACCTAAACGACCCAATCAAAAGTCCTTCTTTCTTGTTTAACAAAGTTCCACTATAAAACTTGTGCACCACACTATTATAAAGTGAAGATTTTTTCCCCTGAGACAGATTTCACTTAAGCCAAGGCAATTGTACAAGGAGGCTTAATTTCATTACAATTGTATTGTCTTCGCATTAATAATTTCCGCCTCGACTAAATCATTACCCTAATCATACATTCCATATAACCCATCAACTGGACAATTGCACACACCGAAATAGTCAAAATTCGATTTCGGCCACCGCTCGATATCGAAATTTTCGAGCCCCGTAACTCAGAATTTTTAAAGCAACCAAACAAACACCATCATAATCATAATCATAATCATAATCCAGCATAATACATGAAATTAAAAAGAAGAAAAATGAAAAATTATACCTCATCAGGTTGTTTCTGTTCACCACCACTCTGACATTCATCTTGTTGTTGATCCATTTTTGTAACTTCTCCAGTACTCAACTTCTACAACAATTTCATAACATAAACCCTAATTAAAAGTGCACCCACTAAAAAAAGATAGAAACTTTATCGATTATTCAGCAATTAACATCAAAGGGTGGAACCCTAATTCGATTCCGGTGTGAAATTTGGGGGAAAAAGGGGTTTAATTAGGAGGAGAGAGAAAATAAAATTAAGCAATTGAGTGAACAAACCTGAACTGGAATGAATCGCGGGAGAAAAACGACGTCGTGTGTGTTGTGATGCAACGACGAAATATGAAAATAACCCTTGCTTTGATACTATTGCTCTTTGGCGACCTATACCGGTATAGGTAACATTTTATTTTTACGTCGGTTTAAGGCGTTGAGTCTCGTGCCGACTTAATTTAAGCGTTTATAAGTGACGTTCATGACTCGTATGGTGAACTCCTAATCGGGATGGTAGCGTGATGATCAACTTGGCGTATTCAAGTGTTTGCTATTTTTATGTCGTTAACCATAATAGTAGATTGGTAGGGTCTGGTCTAGTGGTTGAAGGGTTGGGGTGTTGTTCCACGGCTTCCACCTGATGGAGGTCATGCAAGGAGATAGGCTATGTTCTCTTGGGCCGTGAAGGCAAGATGTGAAGAGTTTCAATTCACAAGACTATCTGGATTGAACTGGTGTTGCATCGTGCGGTCGGATGCAATCCCCAAAGTGATACTATAGAGGTCGTGTAGAATCATTACAAATCATTAACTATAATTGATTTGATGGATTTTAATAAAATCTAACGACAATTTCAATTTCAATTTCAATGAATTAAATATCTCGAAAATGTTTTTCTATCGTTCCCGTCTTGCCTCCGACAATCTTTCAATATGGTCTTTTTATTAAGAAACAATAGTAATCATTTTATAGTACTATCAGCAGTCGAGTTTTTATGTCATGACTAATTTGTGGCTCAAGGAATCAAGGGTGTTCCATGATGTACCCACTGAAGCCCATGGCAAATTTCACAGGCCTACAAAATACCATAGGTAGGATTGGAGACCCAACAATTTGCTAGATACTCAAACAGGGTTGTCGCGTAATGTTCAAGATGCAGAATTAAGACACAACACATGATAATTAAGGTAAGTATAATACTCCCTCCCATTCACATATCCTTCTGGTTCGAGAAATGCCGATTTCCAACGAAGAAGTTGCAAAAGTAGCGTAGCCTGACCTCTGAAAATGAAGCTGTACATTGTAAATATCTGGTCTTTGGACTAGTAAATTGTCTAGAAGAGATGACAGTTAACATTTCCATAAGCCAGAAACAGTTCTTCTGTATGAGAAGCAAAAGAATGCTGATCGATGATCCTGTAGTTTGTCAGTTTGATAACATGAAGAAATTCGTTTTACCAGTGCCAGGCCTGACGTCTCAAAACATGAACTGCAACGAGCTGCATTAAGGGACTTGAGTTTTCCTGGAAAATTCCGACAAATGGACCAAAGCCTGCTTCTTTCAACTCAATGCAGACTGTCCAATACGGTGGTTTGTTGTTAGGCTGTGAAGGATGGTGGCACAAGGGGGTGACTTTCTTGCTTCAAAGCCTAGGTTTAGGACCTTGTGATTCTTCAGACCATGTAGGTGGGGCCATTCTTACACGAAGGATACGCGCTTCACTGTTCGAGTCTTGCTCGTCTTCATTAATGTCCTTGGGAAACGCATCTGGATAGGCTTTTACACACTTCTGCAGTGCCACAAACGGACTAACACAATCTGAACCCTGAAATTGGAGACATACAGGCAAAACGTTACAAGCAAGAAACTGGGATAATGTTCGCAGTGAGCAATTGGATGTAGAAACATTAAAATTTGCTTTGCTCGTATTCCCGTCTGAACTAACTGTCAATGGAGTAATATAAGAGACTTAACAACCGATTTACTCATATCATGGAACCTGTTCAGACTTCAGAGTACAGATATAAGCAAACATAAGCCATTCTAGGTTCTCGGTAATCAGTAATTGCAGTGCTTTAGACAATAGCAGCTCTGAAGTGCAAGGGAAGAACTCAAGAAAAAACAGGATTACAATCACAAAGAGGGTGTAACATAATCACCCTAAGGTCCATAACCACCTATTTAGCACAAGAATAGTGAGGAAATTATGAGAGATAAGGGAAGATTATAATCGGCAAGTAAAGATGGTGGACTTACATCAAGTAATGTAATTAGACTGTCATGTAAAACCTATGTCATTAGTTCATTACCATTACATCAACTAAGTAATCAAACTCGTCCACCTTCATGTTAGCATTTCCTAGCCATTTTGAACTACAAATCCCATTACATACAAGGTTAATTACATGCTACCAATCGTAAACTTAGTATAATGTGTTCTGAGATGTTACCACCAATTTTTGCAGTCTTACTAGGTAGCAAAGGAAATGAAAAGGCGCTTGTAAATACGACAAATATAGGCAAACACCAAGTATGATGACTGCTTTGAAATAAGTTTTTGAGGATCACATACTACATAGCTTTGGACGTTAAAAAAATAAATAAATAAATAAATAAAAAAAATATTAAAAAAAAATTCCCGGCTTTGAAGAGCAAAATGAATCAGGAAAACCTGGGATAAGGAAGACACAAAACTGCTCAATTTTCAGCCATTCAAACACTTCATCTTCACTAGTGTTACAGTATTTTTATTTTGTATACTCGACTATGCTTAAGCAGTGCACTTAAGAAAAGAAAAGGATGGAGGCAGAGTATTGTCACGGAGTTATAATTGGTGCACTATACTCACCTTTTCATGAGCACTGCTCTTGAGAAAACAGAGGAAGGCCTCCGAGAACTGGCTTCCACACGAACCTTCCCGCAAGTCAGCAATACATGGGCATTCCAGCGCCTTTGCTGCTTTTGCATCAATAGACTGGAACACATACAAAAGACTTGTTTAGAAAGAAACAACCTATAATAAATATATAAACTTTCTTGAGCTTTCTTGAGCATATAACAAAGAGGATACTTCAACTCTGAAGCTAAATGACCTCATTCTCGTCACCACCATATGCGACTGCCTCTGTAAAAACAAAAGAAACAAACAATATGAAATATAACATCAAGATTTCATGTAATTTTTTTATTTAATATATTTGCCAATTCAATAGTGTTTCATACTCTTCAGGCTTTAATAAGAAATAGCTATTCCATCCAACGACGTAAAACACAGAGTAGCTATGTCCATGCAAAATCCCCAAAACCAGTTTGAAAGACGAACACTAAGCTTTCACGTTCATGACGAACACTAAGCTTTCAAGTTCATAGTGCATATAACCAGTAACATGGAATGACACAGACAGCCAATGCAAGTGAAATAACTTAGAGATAACCCAAGAACATGAAGACACCAATCATCACTTGCACTCAGATCTATGATGAGATTAGAGAAGAAAATGAAAGTCCCGACTCATATTTATACCCAGATACTACTTATCAGGCCATATCGTAAGTTTATGCAAATAAGATAAGTCTACAGTCACACACGTTAAATGAGAACAATGGGCATATAACTGCAGCCCATAGCCCTATACCTCAGATTATGGTGGTAGTTCATCTATGGAATGTTATTGTAGCTATAATAACAATTGACTCACTGACAAATGATAACTCCTAATATACACAATCACATCTGAGGTTACATAGTCAACCTTGCTCTAAATCAATATTTAACTCATGGATCAAGTACAATGGCCCAATAAAGCGATCTAGGTCGGACAAAGCGTATGGAGATGGCCACCTTCCCAAGCAGGACACTTTCTCATGCTGGAACCACTGAGTGACGAACTGACGAAGGTACAACAGCCAGTGTGGCATTAGTAACATAATGTCTTAGAATTTAGCCTAACAGTATGACGGACAAAAAACTAGTTTTCCCCTAGAATACTTCGTTCCCCGAATCAATTACTTCCAATCTAGCACAAAAAATGACTAGCTACTTAGTACGTAGACAATCACAATACACTCTTAAACTTCAACCACAAAGTTCATACCATAGCAAATCCCAAATCACCCAGCCTCCCACCCTCCTTTTCCCCGAAAAGCCAATTTGATGTCCACTTCATCAAGAGATGTTCAGTAAATTCTATTTCTGATCCTACCACCATTAAGTCAGCCTATCTCCCAAGATCATTACTTTCTCTCAAACCACAAAGATCTCGGCTCAATTGCTCACTAGTCACTACCAAGAGTCCAAGACAATCCCAATATAATCTTCCTACCTAAACAATCACGATATACTTTTCATGAAGTTCACAACTCAGCAAGTCTCCAATCACCTAATTCCACCCCCCCCCCCCATCCCCGGAAAGCCGAATTGAAATTCACTTCACCAAGAGATGATCACTCACTCAACCTCTCCCATCTCTGATCCTTCCACCATTACGCCAGTTTATCTCCCAAAGACCATTCCTTTTTTTCTCAAATCACATCGATCTCCGGCTCAATTACTCACTACCAACACAATCACAATATACTCTTACACCCCAATCACAAATATCACACCTTTCAACAACCCCAACTCCCCAAGCACCTTTCTCTCCACAAAAACAAGCGGGCGTTTCCGAATTCGGATTCAACCGCAAAACTTTTAACTACCATTTAAGCATATGCCATCAAAATCTAAGTAAAAAGAGACCTATTTTTGCCAGTATCTTCTAACAGAAGCAACCAATTTCATGTCACACAATGTGCCTCAAACTCAATGATTAAAACCTGGTTTTCTAAGCAAAGAAATACCCTTTTTTTCTTACACAAAATCAGCAGCAAGTGATGATCAAACAACAAATAACAATAAATTAACAAAACCCAGAAACTAAATAAGAAAAAAATAAAAGGACCTGCAATTCGAGATTCCATGGAAGAAGGCTTAGGATTCTCCTTCGATGTCACATCAATGGCTGCTGCTGTGTTACTTTGAGATTGACCCATCTTTATTTTCTGGGTTTTTTTTTTTTCAGGGAGAAAGAAGTGAACTTTATTGTTAGTACCAACTCCCGCTCAATATACTTGGAAATTGGTAGATTGTGGCCTTGTGGGTGAAGATTGGAAATTGTCTTTGCGCAAAACCCTACAGTATTTGAACAAAGAGTAATGAGGTATTCCTAATTTTTTTTGGTGGAGTATATAGCAAGATTTTGGGGAGTAATTCATGTGTCGTGTGACTGTGTGAGTATACGTTAGGAAAATCGATAACCTAATGATGTCAAGGTGAAAGTTTAAACAAAATTAGTAGGAGTAGTTTTTGTTAGTCAAACAGAGAATGAAAGTCTTGGATTTTTAATCAATTGGCCGTTCGGTATCACTGCTGTTTTCAGTTTTTGGTTTTTTGTGTAAAATTTTTAGTTAAATAAGTTGCAAGAAACAAATTTTAATTGTATGGATCTATAGTAGTCATACTGAAAATGAAAACTGACAACAGAAAACTGAAAACCACTATTTCTAGTTTTCAAAAACGGGACTTTGGTTAAAAAAAAAAACTGAAAACTGAAAACAAAAACGATACCAAACAGGCCCTTAGTTTTGAATCTTTGCGATACCATAGAAAGATTTGAACTTTAATAACTGTATTGGGTCGTTTATCCAGATAACGAAAAGAGATGTGCACTAACCTAATAGATCTTCTGTCCCATTTCGTGTCCCACTCCAGGTAACACACCAATCGTAATCTTGGAAAATCACAATCAATAGATCATAAATTCTAGATTTGTGTCGTAAATAGAGTGGAACACGAATTGAGACAGGAGATTCGCTCTAATGACCTAAACCATAATTGCTTTCGTACCAAACAAAACAATTAGCACGAGTATACTCCATCACCTTGGGATCCCGCCGAGAAGAAAGCTAGATTAAGAAAAGTATCGAAACATTATCGTGATTTCGCTAAACACACTCACGACTCACGACTCACGACTCACCTATAGTAGATGTGCATTGGGCAACATTAGAAAAGAGTGAATGGGGTACTCGAAAGTTGAAAGGACGAACCATTTGAAGAGAAGATAGCGGGTGTGGAACAAGAGAGCAGAAATTATGAACACAACCCTTTTGCTGAGACGCTGCTTCTGCAGTTTCAGCATTCCCTCTTCTTCTCCTGCTGCTGCTTCCTCTTCCTTCAAGAAGAAGCCTCTGGTTTTTCTGGGTTCTCCACAGGTATTCTTTCCCCCATTTCTCTCCATCATCTCTTCCTTTCAATATTTCTCTTCTTTTCAACCATTTGAATGTTTGTTTGTTTGTACTGTTTTTGCAGGTTTCAGTTAAAGTTCTTGACACTCTTTTCAATGCATCAGAATCTTCAGACTCAACTTTTCAGGTTGGTCTCTTTTCTTTCACATTGTGCAACATTTGTTCTTTAAGTTTATGTTAAAATTGTTTGTAAAGATCTCATCTTTTGTATGTTGTGGAGTTGAAAATGGTATATAATGTAGCCCAAGGTTGGAACATTTTAATTTTATTGGATTGCAATTGACGTTTCATGTTAGCCGACCCCAAATCACAACGATTCATGTTAGCCGACCCCAAATCATTTTGTTGTCGCAATTGTACTATTGATTGTGGATACAGCATTTTGTTACTGTATTTGCCGAGATACTTGTATGTGAATTAATGGACAAATATGGCTGATGAAGTATCTAGAGCTCATTCTGTGCCCAAGAAAATTTTGGCTTGTTGCAAGTTCTTCATTTCTCTTGAGATATATTGAAGTTGATTGAAATCTGAGTCTTGGTTCGTGTTTTTGTGATTTAGCCGACCCTTTTTTTTTTTTTTTTTTTTTTTTTTTTTTTTTTTTGTCGCAACTGTAGTAGTGAGTATGCAGTAGATGAACTTTTATGAGTACATAAAATATAACTCCCTTATTTGTGGATAGAGGATTTTGTTGCTGTTTTTGCAGAGGTTATTGGTTATGTGAATCAATGGAAAAAAGTGGCTGATGAAGTATCTAGAGCTCATGTTGTGCCCTGAAGAGTTTTGTGTTGTTTCAAGTTCTTCATTTCACTTGAGATGTACTGAAATTTGAGTCGTGGTTCGTGTTTTTGTAATTTAGGTTGCAGCAATTGTGACCCAACCGCCTTCTCAGAGGGATAGGGGGAGAAAGTTGTTGCCCTCTCCTGTTGCGCAGTACGCTATTGATAGAGGTTTTTCGCCTGATCTCATTTTGACTCCTCAGCGTGCTAGCGAGGTGATCATATAAGTTACTTTAATCAATTTATGACTGGCTAAATTTGTTTACTTGTCTGGATTCTTGTAATATATACTCACCTCAACATAGGTTGAAGCTTTTGAGGCATTGGGTATTGTATCGGAATTCATACTAATACTCATTTGTTATGAACTTACACCTGAATGTAAACCACCCAATCAACTGCGAATGAGTATTGAAACATTGTGATCGGTTGAAGTAGAAGAAGCATTGGTAGATTGGGTTTGGGAATAGGCTGGAATTCAATCAATACATTGTTTGAAATGGTGTTACCTTGTTGCTTTTGGTGCCGATCAGTCATCTAAACAAAAGTCTGTTATGGTTGAACACAATCTACCATGATTGCTCCCTTAAGTAGTTATATTGAAGTGGAGGGGTTTTTTTTTATTTTTTTTATTTTTTTTTTTGTGTGTGTGTGTGTGTGTGTGTGTGTGTGTGTGTGTGTGACGTAAGTGGAGGGAAATGTTAAGTTGGGTCAAGCTCATGGATTGTCATGTAATTTATTGAAAAATTTGATTGATTGGGACTTGCTGTATAGTTGGACTCTGTTGCATTCAGGTCAGCACCTGATGTTCTCCTTTTGGTAGATATAGTTAATCATGATAGCTTGAGTTCTTAATTTCTAGCTCTGCTTTTGTAAATGGGCGTCATCCTTATGGTGTCCTTTTCTATATTGGCATTGCATCGTTAGTGTTCCCTTAATTATACACTCTATATGGATCTAAAGGGCATGAAATGTTTCCTCATGTCTGTATATGGTAGTTCAAGAATAGTATAAGATAATATGCAATCACAATGTTAAGTTATTTTCTTTGTCCCCCCCCCCCCCCTTTATACTATAAGGAATAGTCATGGGTTGATAATCTGATGTAGCTAAGGTGTACAGGAATCATTTTTGGCCAATTTACAAGCCTTGGAACCTGAACTATGTATCACAGCAGCATATGGGAATATTTTACCCACCAAGTTTCTGAAGATTCCAACACAAGGTGTGTACCTGTTGCTTAGCTGATTATAAACTTAATGTGATTGTCTTACTTTTTTCTTTAAGGCGTTTTCTATTTATCTTTTATGGTTGGTTTGGGGGGGTGGGGGAGGTACACAGTCTTTTAGCTGATCTTCAACTTAGTGTGATCGTTTCTTGTCTATTTTATCCATGGGTCGGTAGGGGAGGGTGAGCTGAGAAAGATGTATGATTTGGCTTCTTATAGTTCTGTTTACTGTTGCGGTGTTGCCAGTGGAGACAATTATACACATAACAAATGTACATGTTCATTCTCTATAGGTTGTCCATGCTGGTTCGGTTGAAAGAAACACTTACTAATTCTCTAACATTCAAAGTTTTTGGTTTTAAAAGTCAGTTTCAAGTGGTGTTAGCCCAAAGATTCAGAGTCATCTTTATGTGTTTGGCGCTTGAGTGTTATTAAGTTGATAGATTCGCTAAAAAAGGAATTGAGGATCGGAATGAAGCACACATGTGGAAGTTACAGCAGGAAGCTATGTGTCTGTTTTGATGCATGATTGAGAGCTCAATCAAACCTATGTTAATGTTTTCCCTTTCTACCTGTTTGATTGATTTTACTAAATCCTAGCTTTTGTTTTCTTCTTCCTATGGTATGATTTCTTTCTGCTCTTAATGCCTTACACCAAACCCCAAAATTAAAAGTTTCCTGTTTCCCCTTTACATAGGCACTGTTAACATACACCCGAGTTTGCTGCCCCTTTATCGTGGTGCCGCTCCTGTTCAGAGAGCATTGCAGGTTGATATGCTTTAACGTATCTTCATGTATTTCATCAATTTTTTCTAGTTTTTGATGGGCCCTGTTTTTTCCAGGATGGTGTAAAGGAAACAGGCGTTTCATTAGCATTCACAGTCAGAGCGCTGGATTCTGGCCCTGTCATTGCATCTGAAACAGTTGGCGTTGATGATAGTATAAAGGTGTACATGCTTTACATGAACCCCATCACTTTATTTTCAATTTTGCATGAATAGAGTACTGTGATAGTGCGATGTAATCGTGTTCCAAGCATGTATAGCCTGTGTAACTGTGACTATTACATTCTAATGTTGGCTTCGAGCAGGAAATTGGTGATGCACCAATCATAATCCACCGTGCTTTTTTAATGATCACTTTCAATAGTTCAACGGTTTTCGTTTTTAGTAACTAGTGTGCATGCTTGCAATCAGCCAAGATGGTGTCTTGGATTGGGCGACAGGTAACACAGTCAAATATAAAAATCTTATTTGAAGAAGGATGCTCTGATTTCTGTTTACTGTCATTTAAGCTATACTCCGTAGTAAGTAACTAGTGCAGACGTGCAGTAGACTGACAAAATCGTGTTTCATCGATCTGTGTGCAGGCACCGGAATTACTGGAATTGCTGTTTGATCTTGGTGTGTCAATCAACCTCCTTTGTTGATATATTTCATTTTTGAAATCTTTGTGCAATATTTGTGCTATTTTACCT
Source organism: Spergularia bocconei (assembly GCA_963457585.1). Lineage (NCBI taxonomy): Eukaryota > Viridiplantae > Streptophyta > Magnoliopsida > Caryophyllales > Caryophyllaceae > Spergularia > Spergularia bocconei. Next base: position 24,393,693 of record OY734951.1, read on the forward strand.
CAGTTTCAGTCTCTCATCATGTTTTGAATAAATGTGAAGTTCCTTTGGTTTAAAATGCTTGCATTGTAATTCATACAGGATCAAAACTCCTAGTACGCGAGCTTCCTTCCATACTTGACGGAACAGCAAGTATTAAAGCGCAACCTCAGGATGACTCTAATGCCACCTTGGCTCCGAAGGTATCTATTGATCCTACTCCCGCATCCTCCCAGTTTAACAATTTTGAAATATACTAGTTTCTTTCTATTTTCAATCCTTTTGTGTGTCTCATTCTTTTGCGCAGATTTCGGCAGAAGAATCGTGGCTATCATTTGATCAAGAGGCTTTTGTTCTACATAATAAGGTAATGCTCACGTGCCTTTGTTCTACATAATAAGGTAATGCTCACGTGCCTTTGTTCATCAGTTTCAGTGTCAAATGAGTGAATGACACGCCATTTGCACCATCTTCAGGTTCGTGCACTTGCAGGTTGGCCAGGAACGCGGGCGAGGGTTCAAGTTTTCAGAGGTGCCACGAATACTCCATCGAAAACTTTAGATCTTAAAATCATTACGACTAGAGTTTCCTGCGCTACCAGCATACATGGTGATGAGGATGAGGTGACTTTCGGCAATGGTGCATTGATCTTCCGGTGTGGCAAAGAGACCGCTTTGGAGGTTATATTCCTGATACCTTCTGAGTACTGACTGTTAGTAAAACATGTGAAGGAACATAAACCTTATACATGTATCGGTGCAGGTTCTAGAAGTACAGCTTCCAGGAAAGAAAGTCGTGACTGCAGGTGCATTCTGGAATGGTACCCAAGGTCAAAAGTTGAAGCGATTAGACAATGTAGCTGCAACAGCAACATCATAGATAAAAACTCGTTGTACTACTGAACTTGAAATGCCTCAGAAAAGTAGCAAAATGCGCGATCTGAATTGCTGAAGCTATGCAGAAATACCAGTAGAAGAAGACTTATCCGGGTGTGGTTCCATTAACATGCCAAAGAACAGACTTTTGTAGATCATTCTTTGTTTTGTCAGTTAGATTGGGCAACCAGCCAACCAATGTAACCTTATATACGGAGTATTAAGAAAGCAACGCTAATGTCTCGGTCTGTACAACTATGTAGTATTTCTTGAAGTACTATGTATCATACTTCATTTCTGTTAACAGTTATCTATGAGCATTAAGAGCTCGCCTAAGTCATTTTCGAGCAGCCCCATTGTCCTCCCCTTGTCTTACACTACCCAAGCAACTGTTGAAGCTCAACCCGAGCATAGCTTGTCAGGCTCGAGGAGTTTCACTTTAAGCCTGAACTCGAGCTTAACATTACCAAGCAGATTCGAGCTGTGATCGGCTCGTTCACCTGCCTAAGTAGGTTAATATTCCAACTTCATCCCCACATACATTTATTTAGCATGTACTTTTACTTTTAGAAAGAAAGTTGAAACAAGATGAGACCACCCTATAACTCTACCCTGGCTAAACTCTCTGTCAACATACTAGATTAATAAGATTGGCCCTATATTACAACTATTCCTGTTACTTTATGTGACATTCAGATAATAATAATACAAATTTTCTCAGTATATATATACATACAAACTCCCTAAGTTTTCCAGCTAAAATTATGTACTTTGCTTTCCTAGAGAAAAAATGGGTGCACTCGACTACCTTGCCAACTTTTGCACTGTCACCCCAATAAGGCGCAGGCGCAAACCATTACAGGTAATCACAATCATCTTCCTAAACAGATACTTGTATGTTTGGAATTGTATGTTTTACTCGACTTCATATAGTCGATACTGGACACTAACGCTTTGTTGTTGTTGTGGTCGTAGTAGACGGTTGAGATCAAAGTGAAAATGGACTGTGATGGTTGCGTACGTAGAGTTAAAAATGCTGTCACCTCCCTCAAAGGTAATTTTCTTATTCATATTATTTCTTGGTTACTCGTAGTCTCGTACGTACTAATAAAATTGTTTCACGGAAAATTAGACGTTTGGCTTGAATTCCCCTGTTTAAGTATCGACTGTAAGTCTGACGCGCGTTTGCGCATATATTGCAGGAGTAAGGTCAGTAGAGGTAAGCAGGAAGCAGAGCAAGGTGACAGTTACAGGGCATGTGGAGCCAAACAAGGTACTTAAGAAAATTAAGGACACAGGGAAGAAAAGAGCAGAGTTTTGGCCTTATATTGAGCATAACTTGGTAACATATCCTTATGTTGCTGGAGCTTATGATAAAAAAGCACCTACTGGTTACGTTAGAGATGTTGTTCAAGCTTATCCATCTTATAGTTTACCCCAAGAAAACATCTCTACATACTTTAACGATGATAATCCTAATGCTTGTACCATAATGTAACCAATTCTATTTATGTATCCACTGTGTTCGTAGTTTCGTATCGTAATGTCTGTTTCTATGCCCCTTTGTTGATAAAATTTCGTCAAAATTTGAGAGAGGTGTAACCGTGTAAGAATAGTATGTACTCCGTATTAGTGTCCGAAATCTTTGAATAGCATCATAAGAAATTCATAATGTTATTATTTATGCCATATTGTCATGCATCCACAAAAGAGGACCAACCTTCCTAGTAGTGATTAATCTTTCTTTATTAGGGCGACTTTCTTCAAATTTCGAGAAGAGGATGTGAGAATAGTAATGTAAATCTCGCTAATAGACGGATCGACTTTGTTTTCATCGAGAGGTACATAAGTTATCACAAGTAGGTTGAATTCAATCACTTTTTTTATAAGATAATAAATAAAATCAATTGCATGAACTAAGCATAACTTTAACTTTCCCGTTTCTTTAATTTGAACGTCTATTTTGAAGACGATTGTCTAACTTTTTCTTAATGATATTGTTTAATTTAAGTCGTTAACATTTGATTCTTTGCACAATTAAGCAACTATTTACTAATATTAGATGAAATATGATCATATTATAAGTGAAGTGGGGAAGTAGGAGAAGATAATGGATGCGAATAGGAGGGAGAGTTGAGAAAAAGCAAATGAAAAGAACAACAAAGTATAAATTGCACTAATGGGCACATTCGAATAAGGACAACTCTTAAGGATGAGAAAGTTTTGCGAAAATGGTGGCTTTACGTGACAATCATACAAGAAATTCTAAAGCTTTTTGTGTGACTCCTACAATATTGGATCATTGGTGCATGTCTTGGAACGACTTCCTATTAAGGTTTTCACGATATATATGGTTGTACACTAGTACATGATTATCGATATTCAAATTCAGATAGAGCTATATATGTGATTTTATCGATTGAATATCTGATGAAATTCGAAGGCATGTAAACTTTTACAGTCTGCTGAGGATATTGCATTATTATCGAGTCATTACTCGTTACTAATACATTTTAATTGAATGAATCTCAAAGACAATAACTATCCCAATCATAAGGTCAAAAGCAAGCATGTGTTAAAAGGTAATTTCAAACAAAATGGATATTATCAAGTGATGTCCTCTCATTAGCTTACAAGTAATTTTCAGAGTAGCTTTCAATAGAACAAACCATGTGCATGGTTTGTAGGAATGTATATACATGTCTAATTCATATGTTGGTCAACTCAATGACAATATATATCCCTTCAATTATGTAATCCCTAGTAGCTAATCCCCTACGTAGTGATTTTCCACTTTTGACTCCTATTTGTTTGATGTCATGATTTCATGAAGTTTTGGTGTCTTCCTAATAGGGATGTGCATGGCCCTGGACCCGATCCAAACCCACCGGACCCAACCCATCTGGGTCGGGTTTGGGTCCTTGTTTTTTAGGACCCAGCGGGTTTGGGTCTTACCCAAACCCATTGTTAAAAATTTGGGTTGGATATGGGTCCCTTGATTGAGACCCAGACCCGACCCATAGACCCGCTTCATATAAAAATAAAAAACTCTAGAGTGTAAAGTGTAATTCTACGTAAAACTAATGCAGCAGACAACAGTAACCTAAAAAACACAACAGTAGTTTTAGTCTATTCACTCAAACTCCATTCATCGAAATTTCCCTCATCCGATCAACAATCAATCGTATTTGATGTACGTCGTTGTCGCTCCCATTGTCATTGGCTCATAGTTATCACTGATTACTAAGGCAATTTAAGTTTGGCATTATGTTTTTGCATAATTTTATTTTGATGTGTGTATTGCGTTTTGCGGTATATGGCTTTGAATTTTTACGAGAATTGTTAATAATTTGTAACATTGTCCTCCAAATCGGTATAGATTTGTTGGGGCTCTTTGATATGGAAGAAGATGAATTGCAAGATTGTTGAATAAATGAATGACTACTATTTATTATTTTGTTAAATGATTGAGATTTTGATTAACAATTTCTAGACATTGTCTTGTTGTTGCCCTACGAGAGCTGTATTTTAGTTTTAAGTCCTAACTTACGACTTTTTAACACACATTAAATTGGATGCATTATTGAATGATCTAAATTACATTTTGTAAACTTTTGATTATGTGTTGGATGAGTGACGTGCATGAGACCCAGACCCTACCCAAACCCATGGGTTCTGACGGGTCCGGGTTTGGGTCCTAAAATCTGGGACCCAATGGATATGGGTCAAATCTGGGTCTACCTAAGAGGTCATGGGTCTGGGTCTGGGTCCTAACGGACCCGACCCAGACCCTACCCATGCACATCCCTACTTCCTAATAATCATGTCATAATTTATACTCCTTCGTTCTTTCAAATTGTTAGCATTTGTTTTGAATGCATAAAAGAAATTAAATATAAGTAAGCTAAACGAACATAAAGGGTCAAGGGTGCAAAGTCGAATTGCATGTCTAGATTAGCTACTATAAATTCCATCATGATTCCTGAAGTGTGAATGATGATGATGTTGGTGATGAGACACAGATTTACTCAACTTGACATAGGTAAAATTCTCTCAAGATGCGAACTTGAGACCTCTTGTAATAAGTTTTCCGACAAATGTCATGCGAAGAGAACCATTACTCAAATGATGACTAAGTCCAACTCACCCTAAAACAATCTTCTTTTGAAGCGTGCCTATGTAAATTTAAACGTGTGACCTCCAAATCACAAAGTTTTCGTCTTTATCACAAAACCGAACCTTACCTAGGTACCAAGTTTTTTGCCTGTCAATCTGGCATCAAGAAACTTATCCAAGAAGAACAAAACCACCCATATAAAATTGACAAAGAATCTCCAAATGCAAGGTTATGATTACTAGGTTATGATTCACTCAAAGTAATCATAGTAAGATGACAAAAGGGCTTAAAACTTGTGATTGACAGTAACATTTCCGTGTAACTTTGGTAGATTGTGATTGATTCGACGAAAAGTTATTAAGTTGGGGTAAAAAGTTATGAAGAATTTATGCATGTCCATTTCACTTAATGCCCTTGCGGCGACTTGCTTCCCACCTTCAGAAGATTCACTGTGAAGCTTTAATCAATGGATCGACTGTTACTTCAGCCATATCCTTCATACAAGGTTACGCTTATACACTGCTCCTTAACTTAAATGCAGATTTCATACCAAATTTCCGATGCATAGTATGAGTGACGAGTCTTTGATAAGACGATCTTACTTAAACTTTGTGATTAATTACGTACATATATGAGTATATGACTAGATGATGGCATGCCTAGTGCATGCGTGTTATAGTCCGTACTTGATACTTGATACTTGATAGTAGATAGAGCGACTTTCGATTGGACTATATACTCCACTCATACTTATATGAATTGAAGCGAAAAAAGTTCCTCCTACGAGTTCTTAAATAAAAATGCGGCCTAAGGTTGGTTTAATAGTTTAGTCATGTACTCTGAATTTGATGCTCAAAACCCCGTATTTAGAGGTTAATCGACTCAAACTCGAAATTATCGAACCAAAAGGTACAACGAAATTCGATGTTGCGGTATTAGTGTAAGCAACTAGACTTGGAAATATTAGATGTGGGAAGTAGAGTATGAAAATAGGAAGATGCAAAAAATGGTAGTGAAATGATTGAGATGCAAAGGAGGAAAGAAAGGTGAAATGATGGTGATCCGGCGTAAAGAGAGCCGTCCATGCACTGTACCAACCACAGGGTACAAACTTCCCCAACAAGAATCTTATTGACTCCTTTGAACTATATGAACCAACATTTTATGTTATTTTTCTCTTATTAGAAGCACCTATTATTACATCCTAGATTGGCTAGATATTTATGTTCATACCCTACTTTGCTAATGAACCAAGTCAACCAACATTTTATGTCTGAGAAATTGGCATGAAAATAATGCCTTTCGTAATGTATGAGAAAAAACGTTTATTTTTCACGTGTTGAAACTCTTTTTTAAAGTTATGAGTATACGTATTCTCATAATGTGCGTCTAAACTCCATGGATATACCACGAAATTAAACTAAATATGAGATCGTAAATTATGGTCTAACTATGTTACACACGGTGACGAATTGACAATATTTCATGTCACAGATGACTGTAGGTCACAAGCTACTACGGCTCACGGGTGAACTGGTGAGGACCCCCACCACCTGAGGGCTTCCTAAAAATGATGAGCTTGTGCGTGGCAATATATTTTCTTGGGCGAATGTCAGATTTGCCTACGATTTTTCAGAGATGCCAAAGATTAGAACAATGGTGAAAGTAAAGTACAAAGCCTCCAGACTCATTCAATATCATGTACATATGGTCGTTATTAAACCTTTGGTAATTTTTCCGTATGTAGGGAAAGCGATCATCAAAACTTTGTTAATGTTTTACTCCGTATTTCTTACGATGAGAGAGAACATACATTCGTATCAAAATAATGTATACAATTCAAAAACGAAAAATGTTCTAAGAGAAGGTAGAGTGCTTAAGGTGAAGTTACATCCGAGTCTAATAAATATATGGCCGAAAAATGATCATGAGATTGAAAAACTTTCCGATCAATAATGCAAGTCGGGTTTTTCAGGTCGGGTCGAAGTGAAGCGAAACTAGTCACAGACTCACAGGGTACATACATCTTGGCATTGGTCTAAAAATTGTGGGGAAAGGAAGTGGTACTCGAAAAAATCCAATAAGATGTATGCGTGTGATGTGGAGGCCCAAATGATTTTATATCATATGCATGGACCAAGTCATGGTTCTTGCATTCTAAAGCCTGAACTCTGCACTGACAAACAGATCACGAAATCTCCGATATGTTAAAAAGGATAATAGCCCTAAATCTGAATCTCCACTCAAGAATCTGGATTCTTTGAAATTTTAGTCATGACTTTTGACACTATCCTCTTTCCTCTATCATATGGGAGGTTTGATATACGCAATACCATGTCGTGAATAAGCATACTAAAGGACAACGTAAAATAATGGAGACGTCACTCTTGAGCCACCATATCTATATGTCTTTTAGTGTGCATGTACAAAAAAAAGTCAGCACCACATACCCATCTCTACGTGTGCAAGGAGCTTGGAGCAAGCGCTATGTCTATCAAATCTCCAAACTACCCGATATATTAACAACAAATTTAAAAGAGTTCATGAGACATGACATTCTAAACACAAGCTTCTACACTCTCACTAACATTATGAAGTGCCACTATAACGGTACATAGTAACTCCCTCTAGTTATTCTTGGCACATGCGTAAAACCTAAACGTAAAGACGATATAGATCATAAGAACACCGAGGATTATCAATTACTCTACATAAGTGTGACATCCATGAAGCTCAACAGACTATTTAAGGACTTATTATCAATAGGGTAACAATAATTCCCTGAAAAGGCTAGTAGTATATCCTAAAATCGTATGCAGAAAAAGAAAAAAGTTGCTAAAGATGGAAAGGGCATATCAATGTCGGACTGCAAAGCAAGGACAAACAGTCCCTTAAAAATTAAAAAAATAAAAAGAAATGGGAAAGCTTGTGAAGCAAAAAAATATACCAAATCTGGTAAAGGAATGGATATATGATTTGACCTTCACGAGGAAAGAGTGTACTCTACATTCCTGAGCCATGTTTGGCTCTGTTGTAATTAGTACTGTTTTCTGAAAATCTGACCCTTAGACAATGTCATAAGACTTTACTTTGATTTCTACGAGATTCACTATTTATGCATGTTGCCAAACAGAACTTTACTCAAGTGTATGCCTCAAGTTAAAAGACTTGTGTTCTTAGAGTTCCAAACTGGTAGTAGTAGTATGAAACAAACGTATAGCAGAAGCTCTGAAACTGAGAACTTGGAATCACAAGAATTTGTCACAATGCCACCCTCTGAGCAACAACAGCAAGTCTTCAAGATTAAGGTTTGTGTGTCATTACTCATTTCTTATGAGTGTCTTATGTCTAGCTTCGAGTGGCCGTGGAATCACGTCCACGGCCTCTCTCGGGGTTTCGAAAAGTCGTAAATATTAGTATTGGCTTTCTTAAGTTAGCTAAAAAGTCAATTCTAAATAAATTGAATTTCATGTTTTCTGATTTCAGACGTATGTGCTCAAAGTGAACGTGAACTGCCACGGCTGCCGCCGGAAAGTGCAGAAAATCCTCAGGAAGATTGAAGGTTTGTAACCCTTTTCTTAGCATAACATTTCATATGAACCCCCCCCCCCCCCCCACTTCTGTGCTGTACTGTGTACTGAACTACTGATCAGGTAAATATTGCAAGCATGGTTAATGTGCTTTCCTGTTATAAAATAAAGGGTGGTATTAGAACCATTTCTCGTACATTTCTGATTCCATAGATATAGCCATAACATTCGTTTATCCCGAAAATTGTAAGTAGACTGAAAACATACAGAGACAAAGAATTCATGCACATTAGACAAAAAATCTTGCACATCAAAAATTTCATGCACATTATATCGTTCGTAACAGTGTAACACAGCTTCGAATGCCTAATAGAGTACTGGTTTAAAGAATACATGTTTGTTATCTACTGTGTTATGTGTGTTAGTCTCTACCTGCAGACTGCAGCTACAATATACCTTTTTTTTTTTCTTTTTTTTTTTCTTTTTTTTTTTTTTTTCTTTTTTTTTTTTTCTGAAGGCGCTACAATAGACTTTGTGCACTCGTAAGTATCAGAACTGCATCTCTAGAATTATAAGGTAGTGCTTGAGTTCCAAGTTTCTCATGCTTTTCACAACTAAACCTATCATTTTTCAGTGAAAACCTGTGATTCAGACTTTCAGTGGCAACAATGCTAATAAACGTATCAATTTCGGTATCAGGAGTTTACTCAGTGAACATAGATGCAGAACAGCAGAGGGTCATAGTTAAGGGGGCTGTAGATTCCACAACTTTGATCAAGAAACTGATCAGATCAGGGAAACACGCCGAGCTCTGGTCTCAAAAGTCCCAGAAGCAAGACCAGAATCAAGAGCAGAACTTGCTGAACAAAATCAAGAATATAGACCAGCTGGTGTACCCTAACCTACTCGGGGGCGGAGAGTTCGAAGATGGACCATGGCAGTATGAAGGGAACCAGGGTATGGAATTGGATGCTAAGGAAATGGAAAACTTCCTAAAGGGTATTTCTGGAAACAGGTTTGCTGAGGATGGGAATTACCAAGGTGATATCGAAAGCATGATGCGTATGATGGGTATCAATGAGCGTCAAAATAACAATCCAGGGTATGATCTTGGAGGTTCTGTCAAGAATAATTTCCAGCAATTCCAAGACTACCCTGCAGGATCAGCAGCAGCATATGGGTATCAGCACCCATCACCTGTGATGATGGCAAATCTGATGGCTTCCCAATACAACCAAAATCCTTATGCTGCGTTGCTCAGAACAAATCCTCAGAACATGCAGGCCTTCATCAACAACAGGATGCTTGATCCATATGTGCCCATGCAGCATCAGTACTAACGCGGAAGGCAATGTTCTAATGGCTATGCTTGGATGCTTATAAAGGAGTAATCCTACTAATTAAAAGGCGCCTGATTTGGGCCTAGGTGAAGACAGATGAAAGATTAAGTGCAAACTTACAATCTGTAATAATGTTAATTTATCAAATACTAGTAGCTAGTAACTATGCTTTATATTAAGGTTAGAATGACAGAAATTCCAAAGTTTCAAGTTACCATGATACTATGTTAGTCAAGACTGCTACGATACATGGAAGATTCTAGGAATCTCTTTAAATCATCAGAATCCGAGATAAAGGCAACATGTGAAACACAAGCTTTGATGTTTGCCAAAAGTTGGTCACAGTTCACAGACACCCCAGAGTTACAGTAAGAATTTACATGAATAATGGCATATATGACTATGTAAGGAAGAAAGTAAGGTAGTAAGGTACCAGTACCTTGAACCAAGGTCAAGTGTTGACAGGATTAGCGCTTTCGATCTTTCCGACGTCTAGATTCCGTCTTCTGCCATTTCTTTTTAGGTACTGTTTTGGTTTTGGGTTTCAACTTCAGTTCTGGGGAGAACTTGTAATTTGGATCTCTCATTTTCGCTTGGATATCCTTGAAAAACTCCATGTTCAGTTTCTTAGGGCCTCCCTGCCTAAGTTCAGCATACTCCGGTCCAGAAACGATGTTTTCAAATGCTCCGATCAGAATATCCAAGTCACTCATTACTTCCCAAACATTCAAGTACCTTCCATCTGGCCCCTTTTTCAACTTCTTCAGGGCATTCTCAACAGCAAGTTTTCGCGCTTTTTTTCCAGGGGATAACTCTTCTGGTTCATTTTCAGATTTCAGTAGCTCCGAGAGAGTCCTGTACTTAGGTGTTTCGTCAAACTCAAACAACTTGTCTATATACGCGTCACTCTTCTCGTTTGGATAAGGTTCCGTAGGAGTATCACGATCAGAATCTTCTTCACTGCCTGTCCAAAGCGTCTTCTCCTCATCACTCCCAGACCATACGCTCCAGAGCTCATCACTGTCATCAGCATCTATACGATCTGAGTGCTCTTTTGCTTTCTGTTTCACTTTCCTAATTTCTTTCTCGAGAGGGCTTAACTTCTCAGAGTCGCTCTCATCTTCACTCCCAGTCCACACACAGTCCTCTTCGTCTAACTGCTTTGTCCATGCTTTCCTGAATTCTTTACTACCTGGTGGTCCTTGGCCGAAAAGATCATAATCCTTTCTATTACCTCGAGCATATGATCTTGATGCTGAAAAGATCCAACACAAAATCAGTTGAACTCCCTGATGCAGCTATACACGATTGAGCCTAATGCATACAATACAATTTACTAGATCACTTCCTCGTCAATCTAGGAGAAGGAAGTAATGTCAAGCATACATCACTGATGTACAAGAGCCCCACTACCTACAACGCTGCAATTGACCCTGCATAAACATACTGGACATATATCCAAAAACGTCGACCCATTTCAAAAGATAAATGTTTAACAAGTTCCTTATTATGAAGAGTTCAAGTTCTGCAGAGACATTTTATGCTAAAACCAATAAAAATACACTTACACTTCTCATGAACTGCACCAAACTTAAGCAAATTTTATACAATGCAACACTCCATCTACACACATGCGCGCGCACACACACACACACACACGCAATGACGCACATGCTGTCCAGGCGTCCTTGTGTCTAAACACGGGACTTTCGGACCAAAAAAGACACTTGAACAAATCACAACCAAAACAAAAAATTTCACGGGAAATCAGACTCCCAAACTCCAAATAACAGCACTAAAACAATCTCCCATGGCCCAAAGTTGCCAACTTTTTTAACAGAAAGGTGTAACAATAACAGTACTACGACACTGATTTTCGCCACAACGCCATCCATAAACAAATAACCAAAAACCAAAGCTTGTAGATATAATCAAACTTCAAAATCATCACATTAAAAATCATAGTATATACAACAACAAAGTGAGACCCTTGAAAATTTACACAAAATCAAATACACTAATTTGGGACTTTTAACAAACACATAGAGTGCATAAAAAAACCCAACATAAATCAAACCAACAAATACCTTGAAATAAAGTGGGCTGAAATTTTCTGGGCAAATTTATTTGGGTTGAATTTGCAGCAAATGAATCACAAAAAAGTTCGAACCTGTGCAAGAATTAACAAAAAATTCGAAATTTAGAAATGGGATTTTCTCAGTTTATAATTATAAACCTTCTGAAATACGCAACAAAATTCAGAGGAAAGGAAAAACCTTGATGAAGGAAAGCGGGAAATGCGAGAGGAGAGAGATGGGAGTGATGAGAAGCGGGTACAAAGCCTTCGCGCCATTTTTTTTCCAACGACAACGAACTACTTCCAACTGAAATTTAAATGGTTCGTTATATTTCGAGCCACTGGCTCGGTTGGTTAACTGGACTAGGGTCCGAGTCGGGTTTGGTGGTAGGAGTTGTATCAGTATCGCCTTCCGCGGAGTTGATTAGCTCGGTCTACTATACTAGAGTTTAAGTTTGAACCGAGTAGATGTTTTTCACTTCTTATTTGATGAAGATTATGGGTCGGCTATTTAGTGGATTTGGACTCTTTTTTGGCTGTATAGCTAGCCCGTTTTCGAGTACGGCGGTAGGTACGAGAGGTTAAAATACCGGGATTTAAAACACGGGATTAAGTATTGACATCTTCGTAAAAGAACGACACGAGAATAAAAACGGATTTTCCAAACAAATAGTAGGGAAATATTGCTTATCACTATCAAAGTAGCAATCAACACATCACCAAATTCACTTCATATGTTACATTTACATCCACACAAACTTTTAATAAGTTGGTCCACATTTCAAATTCGTGGCTAAGCTACCACTCTTAATTGTTGACGTAGCTGCAACTCGATCCCTTTCTGGCCGTGTGGATATGTCGGATTTGGTCAACAGTTGTGCTAGTTCGGATCACCGGATTGTCGCCTTGCCACTACAAGCTGAGCATTTGAGTATTGCAATCCCTGAGATATGCTCACCGCATCTCTAACTCTTCCTGCGATTCATGAAACAGAATTAAGAAGTAAGAAAACCAAGGTACAACCTGAATAACAAAAACCCTACAAAAGAGACAAAATCAAGGAAAATAAAAGCAACAAAATAGTTAAACATACCGTACAACAACGGTTAATGGACCTGTGACCCACGGAATATGGCAGTAGAAGCAACCAACTACAAGTAGTTTCATGTTGCGACCCCCGATATCACACGCTCGAGCAATATAGCAGTACGTGAAGCGTTTATCAGACCGTTCCTCGTACTTGTTGACTAAAATTCCAAACAGATCATCTTCAATGTGAAAGAAGGGTTCGAATTCTTCAAAACATGTCACATCTTTGAACATATTACGCATGTTCAATCCTTCAATCAAACCACGACTGAATCTCATGGATTCAGGATCATAACAACAAAAGAAACCCTGGTCGTCTACCCAAAACACGGTGTCATCCTCGTCGGCAGTAACCGTGTTTTGAAACATTCCCAATGTGTGCCGGGAAAAATTGATATCATTGAAATACGTCCACTCTTTTTGGGATGGATCGTAAACTACCTGTTGCTGGTATTTTAGACTTGTATCTTCCAGCCAGAGGCGATAGGCAAAAACAATTGTCGAACCCAGGGATATAGTGGCGACTGGACGAGGCGAGCTAATGGGGCGATGTGAGCTTCCCGTGTCAGGAACTGGCATCGTGTCCCAAGACCCCGTTTTGGGATCAAAGATAACACCGGCGCAGTCAGCCTGTGACTCGGAGAAGCCGACACCGATTAGGAAAACAAGACCCGCGGCACTAAGTAGCTTAGTATGTTCACTTCAAAGTCAAATAATTGGACAAATTAGAGGCGAAATAAAACAAAACAAACACCACACACATATAACTTGGACCATGTACTTAAACCAATCATGCGGGTTATATAATTATCAAAGGTTTTAAATATAATTAAGTACTAGCTCCCTCCTGTTCTAGATCAAGACCATATAACTAAGCTGAACTCGTCAAACATACTAGTATATATTAGCCTCACGACTTATATTTAATAACAAAATCCAACATCATTCAATTTCCGGTCTAGAAAAAGCGCAACTGCTCGTCAAAGTGGTCATTCTTAATTTTAACCCACATAGTCCATCTTATTATACCTGCAAATACGAAGGGGAGGACCGGGAATGTCGGTCCATTCTGTGCCGGCGACGTGAAACGAAACAAGACGCCTGCCGCAGGTCAGGGCATAGAATGTGTCATCGATCAAGATGGGTGGCCGAGGAAAATAATCTTCATTCTTCAGATTAGATGATACAAGCCAAGGTGTTGGATACATCTCAACAATATCGGGGATAGAGGGATTCCGGAAAGTAGCTGGGTTATGGGGTTTAAAATCACAATCTGGGATATATTCGTTCCGACTACAATCCGGTATGGGCCAGCAGTACCAATCTTGCGAAGACGGACTAACGTTATGTCGTAGACAGGTAAACCACAGCTCTGGTCTCCTTACCGGACCTAATCAAGCACAAGCGCAAGAAAATTAAATTCAATTGATTTAATATTTCATCAAAAAAAATAAAAATTCAATTCAATTCAATTGATTTCAGATTTCATCAAAAACTAGTTTGCATGCCCGTGCCACGCCCGGGCTATATATTTATTATATTGTTTATACACGTTTTATAAAAAAAATATTGCCTTATCTTTATTCTAATAAATTATCATAATGATTATTTCCCATAAATTAGTTAAAACTATAATACTCTATAATAATTTATTACCATATTCTAACCGATAATTGTATTTAATCCTATTTTTATGTTCTATCAAATTAATGTATGATAATTTCTTACCATATCTTAACCGATAATTGTATTTAATGCTATTTTTATGTTCTATCCAATTAATGTATGTCAAGTGTCGTCGTAGGAAAGACTTGGTTTCAGGTTTTAATATATAGTATTAGATAAAATCAACCAGCAACTTAACATACCTTCAGAGATTAGATTAGCCATGCCTTGATTATATACTCTTTATTTTTTTTTGGGTGCAGTCTCCGTATATTATTGTTCTTATATATATACTTTATTATTATTATTTTTTACTTTTTGGAAAATTTAACATAAATATACTTTTATTGGATTGAGTCCAATATCTGTGCGCCATGTGGATTTTCCTACGGAACTATACACTTATCTAATTGAATTAGGATGAATCTCGATTAGCTTGATTAACTAGCTAGAAGTGCTGAGGTGATCCAAGTTTGTTCATGTACTCCCTCCATTTCATTAGGTAGTTGGCATTTGGTTTGAATTCCTCTCACAGATTCAAACCAAATGCCAACTACCTAATGAAATGGAGGGAGTATGATGTATGATGTATCACACGCAAACTCAATTGATATGCCTTAATTTTTAACGAGTCACGACCATCTTAAAGGAGTTTAACTTTGAAAAGTCAATGAATGGAAAATGCCCAGAATGATTATGCATGACTAATCTTATTAGCTATTCCGTCAATAAACGGCCGTAATCTTGTAAAATTCCGAACGTCGCCATACAAATATACAATTCATGTGTTTCTTGAGAACTTGAAGTAATTAAAACTCGCATGTAAGTTTACATATAGGCAGATGTGGCAATTGTCTAATGTCTACTAACAACTTCATAAGTTTACGGTGGAGAGCGAATCCAATTGAGAATATATATTACATTACAATATTCAATTTACGAGGATCAAGGTTAGCCTAGTGGTTAGGAACTCAACCTGCCTGGGGGATCGTGTTAGTGTTTGTCAAGTAGGAATGTGTTAATTTTAATGTTTAATATAATTTTGTACATACACTTTTAAAATAAAATTAGTCCATTTCTTTTGAGGAATGGTCGAGTACTACTTCTGGAGGTTCAATTAACCTACCTTTAACATCAGCCTATTACAACTGATCGTAGGTTGATGTTACAATCAAGAACTTCCAAAGGAGTTGCTGCGTTCAAGCATACCCGGATAGTGACTAGGGTGGACATGGACGAAAAAGGTCAGTTGTCACGGTGGTGTGCTTAGTTTGTGGTTTCACGATCAAGAAAAAGTAAGGTAGTAAGGTACCAGTACCTTGAACCAAGGTGAGTGTTGACAGGATTAGCGCTTTCGATCTTTCCGACGTCTAGATTCTGTCTTCTGCCATTTCTTTTTAGGCACTGTCATCTGCATCTATACGATCTGAGTGCTCTTTTGCTTTCTGTTTCACTTTCCTAATTTCTTTCTCAAGAGGGCTTAGCTTCTCAGAGTCACTCTCATCCTCACTCCCCGTCCACACACACTCCTCTTCGTCTAATTGCTTTGTCCATGCTTTCCTGAATTCTTTACTACCTGGTGGTCCTTGGCCGAAAAGATCATAGTCCTTTCTATTAACTCGAGCATATGATCTTGATGCTGAAAAGATCCAATTCAAAATCTGTTTAGCTCCCTGATGCAGCTATACACGATCGAGCCTAATGCCCATAAAAATATACAATACAATCGACTAGATCAGTTCCTCGTCAGTCTATAAAGAAGGAAGTAATGTCAAGCATATTCACTGTGAAACCATTTGAGAGTCTGAGACCAGTCTTATCTTATGTACATTCAACACTCGTTCCGTAACTGGGGTCATAGTTTCTAGCGTTCATCTACATTCATTCATTTCGGGTACTCCAGGAAAAAAATGTGTTACATGAGCATGTTTAGTTCCTCCAACGTCTCAACCACCGGGGCATACTGCAGTGAAAACAGGCGCAGAGAGGTTAGAACAGTGTAATGCTAAAGAATGGAGTAATGGATTGCAGTACCAGGAAAAGAGTGCTCTTAAGCAATGAACTGACCTCATCATCCTCGTCAAAATACAACCCATCAACTGCACTTCTATGCTGGAAATCCCACCCCAGTGTGTTCTCGAGCAATTCCTTGAGCTTTCTTGTCTGTTAAAATTGGGGAAATGTCAAATATATACAGACAGTATAACAGCGCATCGCATGACAACATCAAATTTCATATACATTTCCACATTTGAAAGGCAAACAAGATTCAGTTTTCCCAGTTCCACACAAGATCCAACACTATCTTTGCAGTGTGGTATGCAATATTCGGTATGTTAGATGATGCCTAATTGCCTATACTGATAAAATCCCTTGGTTGTAATTGGAGCAACAAAGGTTCATTGTTCCATATTCCGAAGCAGCGAATTCAGAAAGACTGTCACAAGGAAACAAGAATGTACAAACACTTGTGTGTTGCTTCAGGACACATTGAGCAAGGATAACACAGACAAGCATAAAGGATTTAAAAAAAAATAGTGATACTCATAGCATAAGGTTCAGTGAATGAACTAGCTAAGGAAGTGTTGCAGTTTTATCCAGACATGTCCACTCAGACTGTGCCAGGAAGCAAAAAAAAAAGCATCCATGGGGTCTCTGCTGACATAACTTCCGCGGGCAAAAAACGTGAAAGCATGCATACAGTTCCAATATGCAGGGGAAATGTTTCAAATAAATAAAGAAGGCAGGTTGTGATTAGAAGAAATGATTAATAAAGAACAAGTCAGGTCAAGTATACTCACCCATGTCAAAAGATCACCATCAACAACTGAGGCTTCACTGACCAGTGGAAAGAAATCCTGCGAATCAGTAAATATGTGATGTCAACCTTAGTAACTAGCCAAATAGCCAGCCTTAATCTATATCAGAACAAATAATCAAATTCTTAAAGTCTTAGCACCCAAGGATGCTTATGCTATACTCTCTAACTGCTAAAAGTCCGTACCCCATCCCCCTTCAAACACACAATAGTATTCATTCCTTTCAGGGTCAGCGGGCTAAAGTCTAAGATGGACACAGGGGGTGGAATCTTCATGTGACTTGACAGGCCTATGGGTCCACGAAGCAAGAAAACCAAAGTCATACAGGCGATTTGATGAATGAGAAAATAGGGAGTGCATTCAATAACTGAGTGCAAATGAAGGACTGTGGGGAGATATCTGCCTTAGCCCATGGGTAGATAAATCATCTGGGGACTGGGGTACATGGCTGGAGACATGACTTAGCTTTGCCGCTTTGGCTCACTAATTCCAAGATTTATCATTCTAAAGAATGATTACATAGTGGTCCAACAAAATAAGAAAATCCAACCCACAGATATAAGCAAAGCACATATTAGGTAAAGATTATTACCTTGCAAAGGTGATGCAGAAAGCTATCAGTTGAAAACCACGAATCATCCAACGCCAATGGTGACTCTTTCTCTAACTCCGTATATCTTGTACGCTCTCTCTGAATTCCATATTTTAGCTGGTAGTACATGCATCTGATGAACTACAACAAGTGGTGTCAAAGTTAGACAAGGAAATTTAGTGCTCCTGATTTTTATTCGTTTCCTGAAGATTGCTGCTTCAATATAAGGTTGGAATGGTTGTAACATAGTGAATTTTGCCAAACAGTAAAATTCAAGATCTTACCTTTGTAAATAACTGACTCCTTGTATGAAATGGCTGCAAAAAAACAAATCCAGAGAATTCTGTAGTAAGTAGCATTACACAGAACTTAATCATAGGAAACAAACACAACAGCTTAGGGACATATGCTAAGCTTGAAAACAACAGCTGTTAAGTTTATCGCTAAACGAACTGCATACTGTGAGAATATATCTGACGTTAAATCTTGAGAACAAAACAGTAAAGCCTTAAAAGGTCATAATGAAACAAAAGGTTTGGAGCAGGAGTAAGACTGTAAGACCATAGAATAATGAGTAGTCACTAGATCAATAAACGTCAATCTGTTACTGAAACACTAGACTGGAGACTCTGACTTTGCGAGTCAGTTTAAAAGAGTAACATAATAAAGCAAGGACTTTGACCCCTAGTATTCTCTACATACATCAGGCTTTCACGAAAAACTTTTATCTAAGCTATGGAACCATCGCAATGTACTCCCATCATAGATTCTCGAGCTTTTTACTGATAAGAACAATTCGCCTGAGCTTATTAAGGTGACAATGGTAAGTTAATTTGAACTCTTATCTAGTAGTAATAAACTAGGTAACTTAAAAGGAACATATTTCTAGACATCCCTCCAATGTATTGAGTGTGAGTGTGTGTGACTTTGTTTTCTCTTTTCGTTCTTTAGTTACTATTGATGTATGCAGCAGAACACAAGAATGTGGGGCACAAATATAACCCTCGAAACCCAACGGGGCGCTATGGTTTTTTAAATGGCATGATTCACCTAAAAGCCAAGTTGACTTCAGAAGCTTGCATAATTTAGAAAGACCCAAGACATCTGCGCAGCAAGAACCAAGGACAGAAATGGAATATATACTCTACTCCGTATTAGATTCAAAAATCAAACACGTAGGGTAAAAGAGAGGAATGTGGGTAAGCATACTTACAGCTTCAGTACATCCCAATAGAAGACTGACCAAAGATTTCCATTGAAAGAATCCTTCTAATGATTGGCCCATCTGAAAAAGACACTAGTGTCAATAACATTTGGGTGCTCTAAAGAAAATTGCATGATTACTTGATAAATGAAAGAGATTCATAAATACCAGAAATGCAACAAATGCAAATTGCAGCTCGCCAAGAAGTCTGTCTTCAACACCATCATACCCTTTCATAAGAATGTTCTCCAGGACATGAGTCTGAATGGGAAAAAGTACTCCGTATCATAAAGCGAAATGAAAGTTAATGGTGCAAATTGATAATCTCAGTTTAGCAGAAAGCACAGACTAGAGAGAAAATGTTGCCGCAGAAATACCTTATCAAGATTTAATGATGTAAGGTCTGCTCCAGACACGCCTTTCTCCTTGATAACTCTAGGAATTAATGTGTAGTAACATCCTTTACTGCAAATTTTAGTTTCTGGAATTTCATCTTTTTTATTAAACTTATTGTTCTTTAATTGTTCGGCCAAAGCTTTCTCCATTGTGGTATTAGGAACACTGCCAAGGAGGCTTGATTCAGATGCCACTGTGATTTCCCCTCCTATAGGTTCTGCATAAGAGGAGATAATAGAAGGCTGTCAGTGATTTCAAAGCTTCTCAAAAAAAAAAAAAAAAAATTTCGAACAGATATGATAAAAATAATGCAGGGCAAAGATGCAGTCCTAAATTCAGACTGCCTAGCCACATAGCTATACAAGACAAACTGCTTGCTGATACCTTCATATCACGTCATTAGACTCAATTACCACAATACGTTATCTATATTGTCCGACTCTACTCACAATACGTAGCGGTCATTACTGAACATCAGTCTACTTTGGTTATTTTGGTCTCTTGGCTGGTTTTAAAGCATAAAAAAGTAAAGCATAGGCCACATGATAGACGGATAGCTCATACCAATACGATCGATGACATCTTTAGTGATGTAATTTGACAACCGCTTCCAATCTTCGTAATCACTCAAAGAATAAGGGCCAAGTTGTCGATCAAATTCCATGCATTTCACTGCTTGAGTATATCTCTCTTCCTATAATGAAACAGACAGGATTGGTATTAATAAAATCTGACAGCATAACACAAAAGGGTAGTAGAACAATTAAATGGAGCACTTGTCACAAATCACAATCAGTAATAGTAAGTGCACACCTCTTCCTCTGGAACCTTGACCAGCCGTTCCTCTTGTAGATTCCATTTCCGAACCACCACCTGTAGGTCCCAAAATAAATGAGATCCCGCCATTGACTAGAACTAAAAGATAAATAGGACTTGGAAAAGATTCAAACCTCAGACGGGGTTGTGTCAACAAAGAAGCCAATAACAGGAGAGAACTCATTCCCGTCTCTGCAAGTTAAGTTACACCTCCATATCAGTTAAGCTATCAAACCGATGAGCTAAACCACTGAAAGTAAAAACAGTAGCACATAACAGCTGTGAGATGGATCATCTTCGGCATTATCAAAAATATAAAATAAGTATCATGAGCATACCTGGTTGAACTGTAAAATACAAAGTGGACGCCAGGAGGGATCATCTTAATACCCTTGAAAATAGGCCCAGCCGAGAAAACCTATCAGAGAAAGTATTCACCTTTATCAGAAATTTAACATAGCAAGCTATAGCAATTAGCAAATAACGTCAGAGAAAATGTCCATCTGTGACGGCAATTATTCACATACGAATTCCAAAAACGATTCTCCAAGCTTATAAGGGGGAAATTGCGTTACGCGCATCAATTTCAGACACAGGGATGCCTGAAGATCCACTAGTTAATAAAACAGAATTGACATGTAACAGCTCCTAACATACATCAACCAAATCAAGATACCTTTAACATATCGCTACAAAACACGATTAAGCGACGAAAACTCACAACTAACCCCATATTTCCAAATTCCCACCCTTCTGATTATTAAACCATTAATCTTCTTCACAAATTTCTACCAGCTTCACTTTAACCTCCCCTCACAACTTCCAATTTCTCACAGTACTAATCTCAAAATTATATAAATTTCCACTCTTTATATCCTATAAATCAAATTAAACTTCAAAGACAAGTTATAATTTGTGAACTTTAATACTCCAATTAGAAATCATCGGCAAAATCAGAGAATTTTCACCACTCATTCAAATTAAAACTCCCAACATATATCATCAGAACATCAAATTATAGATAATTTCATTGATATCTTACCTTACAAGTTACAACAAACAGAAGTATGAATTATGTAGCTGATTCAATTGCACATTTGCACCACATACATCATCACAAAGAACCAAAAAGAAAGACGAAATTTTGAAGAGAACACAGAAAAGTGATGAACAAGCAACGTAAATAAACATAACCCAGAACATAAAAAAGCACAAAAATTGTAAAGAAAACCCAGAAAAAGTGTTGAACCTGGGTATCAATGCCAATGAGAGTGTACTGAGGAACATCGAGAAATAGAAGAGTTGAACCGTATTTCACAAGCTCTGCTGCTTTTTCTGCATCCATCTCTTTTTTTTCTGAGTATCGAACTACTGTTCTTTATTCTTCAAGTTTCGCAAGAACTACTGTTCTTTTTCACGTCTTATTTAGTGGATTTGGGCTCCCTTTTTGCTATAAAGCTAGCCCGTTTTCGAGTACGGTGGTAGGTACGAGAGGTTAAAATACTCGGAATTCAAAATACGGGATTAAGTATTGATGTAACACCCCCGAATTTCGGCTAATTTTAAAAACATTATTATAGCTAATACACAAATCTTAAACAATTTACACAGCGGAAGTTAAAACAAAATTCTCCAAGTAAGGCCCACGAGTTACTCTCCAACGAACCTGAAATCAAAACCAGACAAACCAAAGACCTACCCCATAACGGGTAGCCCGAAGGATTTAACACGTCAGCTCCTAAGCTGGGTAACCGACTCTACCTTGTAAAAACATGTCATGACCTAAAAAGGAAAATCATCTTACACATAATAAACACGTAATCATAGAATTTGAGAAACTTTACATAAGAAATGATACAAACCATTTATTCCAGCTACGAGAAAATTCATTCACTTGTGAATCTCAATTATGAGAAAATTCGTTCATTCCAATAATCTCAATTATCTCAATATGTGAGAAACCAAACCATCAATCACATAGCCATTTTTATTCAATGAGCGGGGAATCAACAACGGAACTCTTGCCGTACCAAAGTAACCAATAATAACGATAATCAAGGAAACTCCGTACCACCCTATTGGGGTGGACCGAGTCCTTCCAACAATAACATCATAAGACTACTAGACCTTAAGTGTGCACACCCCCTAGAGGGTACAATAATCTTTTCAGCCCACTAGAGTAGTACTAGAGTCTAGCCCTCTTACTAACCGATGCGGTGAGGCTGCAAATAATAAGCCGACGCGGCTTGCACAACCGATAGTGGAACCTCTACGGTCCACCCGGTAATAAATAGTCCCCAGGCCTCATTGTCTTTCACTTTAAATGATTTAATATTTTATTAATCAAACGGTGATCACATAATCAACACCAACCAACACCATAATCCAACAACATATGCCAATTACATAATCAATTCTTGGCTCTGCGCCACATTTAAACCAGCAATAGGCTTTTCGCCAATAATAATCAACCATACAAATTAGAATCATAATTGACAATGCACCATAAAATTTCAATAATACTGACCATTGGCTCAAGGCCATAAGAAAATCAAGAACCACAAGTTAAAGAATTCAAACATAGCTCACATGTTTCATTTCTATCTTAACATAACCCATACAGAATTAGTACATACACCTCAGAGACTAATAATTTCATTCCCTTTCTAATTATTCCATTGTCACACTCCACTTATAACACCATGGCATTTTTTTTTTGGTACAAAGGAGCAGCTAATGCTGCGGGGGGTGGGGGTATGAGGATTTAAACCCGGGACAACCCCCAGGCAGGTTGAGTTCCTATCCACTAGGCCAACCTTGATCCTCAAACACCATGGCATTTTAATCTAATGTATTATGCCTAATATACATTAACCGATGTCCATGATTCCTAATTCCATAAAATGGGCAGCCTAAACCAAAAATTCGAACACAACAATACCAAGCTAAACGTTCATCAACAAGTTGCATATACACACGAAACAATTGTGTCATACAACCATTTTCAAGGAGGTTAGACATCGTGTTACCTGTTAATCTCAAAAATCAACCCGAACCCAGCTCCCAAATTAGCTCATAGAATCAGCTTAACAAACCAGAAGTTGGAAACACGAAGCAACGGTGCCGCGAAGAGAACAGGTGGTGGTGGTCGGAAATCGAGAGCAAATGGGCAGCAAGAAGAGTGATCAGAAATGATGATGAATGATGATTTATGATTTGATTATGATGATAATAATGAAAATGATGATGAGGATGATTTGGGGTTAGGAGGTGTCGGGTATGGGGAAACCCAGAGAAAAGAAAATCAAAATAAAAGTATGTTAAGTGGATTTTGTTTTTTTTTTTTTTTAATAATAATAATAAAATGAAATGATAGATAGAAATTTGGGCTAAAATAAAGGTGGTCAAAATCGTATATTGTTACTTTCCCAAACCCGATTTCGAAAACACATTTCAAAACGGTACAATTAAGTCGACTCAACATTTTTGACGAAAGAGTAATTATTATTGATACAATTGACACCTTCGTAAAAAAAATCATTTGAAATTTTGTATTGTTACAATTGACACCTTCGTAAGAAAATACGACACGAGAATAAGAATGGATTTTTCAAACAAATAGTAGGGAAATATTGTCAATTACTACTCCAGCCATTAACACATTGTTTAAGTCACTTCATATGATACATTCATGCAAACTTTTAATAAATTGGTCGAAATTCCTGGATGAGCTACCACTCTTAATTGTTGAGGTAGCGGCATTTGCCATCTTACTAACTCGATCCCTTTCTGGTCGTGTGGATGTAATGGATTTGGTCAGCAGTTGTGCTAATTCATTCGAACTTGGAACACCCATTGGATTGTCGCAGTTCACTCGAAAACCCAAACCCAACTGGTCCACCACAAGCTGAGCATTTGAGTATTGGTCTGCGCCCATGGGCCAAGCCAACATGACAACCCCCGACCAAACGGCTTCCATTATCGAGTTCCATCCACAGTGAGTCACGAATCCACCTACGGCTCGATGCTTCAAAATTGCACGTTGTGGTGCCCAACCCTTGATTATAAGCCCATTTTCATGACTCATATGATCATACTCACACTCACTTATATTGGTGTTCATTCCCTCCTCACCATCGACTTCTCGAACACACCATACAAAACTTACCTTACTTTGCTCCAACGCCAAGTTCAAAACCATTGACTCCTCGTTAGTCAACGTGGTGCGACTCCCAAAGCAAATATACACAACAGAACAATCTGCCTTCCCATCAAGCCACGCCATCACCTCCTCACAATTGGCCCCACTAGCTTCTGCCACATCATCAGGTAAAAGTGGGCCCACAGCCCATACCCTTTCATGGCCCATTTCCTTCATAAACTGGTCAACATAGACTTTCTCCAACTCCGAAAACGTATTGAACACGGCTCCGAAACTAGTGAGATTGGTCAACAAGTCAGCCCGAAATATGTCCCAATCCGGGTCACCCGGTTTTCCACTACGGAACAAGAAAGACAACTCGGACCACTTGAAAACGGGTGACCCGACCACATCATCGAACGAGACCTCAACATCCGGGTCATTTGTCGGGTTGTCGTGTACGGATTGCCACATAGAGTACAAAACGACACAACCAAAAGCACCTGATGGGTAGAACACGACACGTGGCACGTCAAGTTGGGAGCAAACCTTGTGGGTCCAAGAGCAAAAGAAGTCAGAGATAATGACACGTGGAGGATTCTGGTGGGACCCACACCAAGAGATGATTGGGTCAGACAAAGCGTGTAGAGCACGTATCCTTGACGTGGGTGATGGAGTATCATCATCAGTAGCAGCTAAGGGTAGTGGAGGGGAGAGAATGAGAGGTTGGAGTTGTGTAGGAGGGAAGGAGGAGAGAAGAGGTTGGAGAAGAGATAAAGAAGAAGGGGTTGTTAAGAAGGTGATGTTAAGGTGGCTGTCGCGGTGGCCGAGCAACCGTCGAGTAAGGTCGAGGAGGGGGATGACGTGTCCCGGTGCCGGGAAGGGGATGATCAACACATGGTGTTTTTCATAGTTAGACTTTTCCATGGTGGTGTAAAGAAGAAGTTTTGTTAGACTAGAATCACTTAATTTAATCAAGTAGCTAGCCATATAATCTAGACACTCTTGTACTTCTTTAAAATAA
This sequence comes from Spergularia bocconei, assembly GCA_963457585.1. Classification (NCBI taxonomy): domain Eukaryota; kingdom Viridiplantae; phylum Streptophyta; class Magnoliopsida; order Caryophyllales; family Caryophyllaceae; genus Spergularia; species Spergularia bocconei. The sequence goes on from OY734951.1 coordinate 24,419,354, forward strand.
GTGGAACATGTTGTACGTCATGCCTCACGTAAGTAAGTGTACAACGGTATTATAGTAATATAGTATGAAGTCACGACCATAATGCATTGAACTTGCAAGGGATGTATTCCGTACTAATTACTCTTTTGTTACCTTGAATAAGCTGAGAAACTAATCTCAAAATTAAATAAATTTCCACTCTTTTGTCTCCTACAAATCAAATTAAACTTCACTGACAAGTTTTAATTTATGAACTATAATATCAATTAGAAATCATCAGCGAAATTAAAGAACTTTCACCACTCTCTCAATAAAAAAAGGTCCAGTTTATATCATCAAAGCATCAGATTACAGCTAATTTCATAGATATCTTACCTTACAAGTTACAACAAACAAAAGTACGAATAACATGGTTGATTCAAAGAACAGATCTAAAAAAAACACATACATCATCACAAAGAACCAATTCAAAAAGAAAGACTAGTTAAAGTTAAAGCAGCATATCTAAAAAAAACAGATTTCTTTTCATTACCTTCAATTTTATTACCCATAGTTAAAGCAGCATATTCTAAAAAAACGGATATTTAAAGATTAAGATATCTTTGTGCTAAACGCAATTTTATTACCCATAATTATTAATTCCTCCGATTCAAGGAGATTTTCCTCTTTCAATTTGAAGTGTTGAGGTGCCGTGTTGAGAGCTACTTCAATTTTATATCAAATGAATCATTCACTTATTATAAAAATTAATATATATTTTATTCTGCAATGCATTCTACCAACTCCATTTGATTCTACAACAAATGGATCTCCATTTAGTTTACAAGTAGTCCCCAACATGACAACTTAAAACTACAAAAAAGAAAGAGAAAAATATCTTTGATAATCGGAGGGAGTATCTTTGTTAAGTCAAGGTTAACGGAACAAATGTCATAAATTTGACAGAACAGCTGAAACAGAGTTGAAATTAAGTCTCAACATAAAATAGAAATTAGTAAATAAGAAGACCTAGATACAACCTGGATAAAACAAAGGTAATGCTGACAAAAGAGACAACAAGATCAAGAAAACAAAATTTACAAAATAGTTAAACATATCGTACAACAACGGTTAATGGACATGTGACCCACAGAAAAGCGTAGTAGAAGCAATCAATTACACGTAGTCTCATGTTGCTTCTAGGATACTTCATACAAGACGCTCGGGCAATGTAACAGTACGTATAGCGCTTGTCACACGGTTTCTCGTACTTATTGACTAAAATTTCGAACAAATTATCTTCGATGTGAAAAAAGGCTCGAATTCTTCAAAACATGTCAAATCTTTGAACATATTTTAAATGTTCAATCCTTCAATTAAGCCACGATTGAATATCATGGTTTCGGGGTCATAACAACAGAAAAACTCTGGTCGTCTACCTAGAACACGGTGCCATCCCCATCCGCAGTACCCGTGTTGGGAAACATTCCCAATTTGTGCCGTGACAAATCGGTAGTATCCTTGAAATAGGTCCACTCTCTTTGGGATGTGCGTAGACTACTCGTTGCTAGTATCTTAAAGTTTTATCTGTCAGTCATAGTCGATAGGCAAAAGGAATTGTAGAACCTAAGCTAGGGATATAGTGGCTACGGGGCGTGGTGAGCTAACGGGGCGATATGAGCTTCTTGTGTTAGGAACGGCCAACGTGTTCCAATATCCCGTTTTGGAATCAAAGATAACCCCGTCACAGTCAACTTTTGACTCGGAAAAATTGATGCCGATTAGAAAAACAAGACCTTATGTACTCAGTAGTTTAGAATGTTCACAACAAAGTCAAATAGTTGGATAAATTAAAGGCGACACAAACACACACCACACGCATATATTTGATAATAACTTCGACCATGTGCTTTAACCAATCAGGTGGTTATATTATTATCAAAAGTTCTATTAATTGTCGAAAGGTTTATCAACATCAAATCATGAGAACAATGTTTGTGAAAGTAATAGGAGGAAGTATGGACCTTCTGGTGTCGATAAAAGAATGTGTTAGGGACGAACTTGTGTTTTGAAGATCTCAAGTCATCTTGTTTCAATTTGATACAAGTCGTCATGTTTGTCCTTTGATCTTTAATTTGTTGTTCTTTGCCCTTGCCCATTTTGCTGCTAGTGATTTGAGTTACTTGCATGAATTCACTTTTAGTTTCTTAAGTTCAGGTATGTCTGCGTCTGTATGGTGGCCCTTATTTACTACTAAAATGTTTATTATGATGTGAGGTCTTTTCGTTGTTACTTGTTAAACTCTAGATGATCTATACGTGTATCTTGTGTTATTGGAGATTGTGTTTACTTGATGATATGCGACATCAGTTAAACATGTGTATCCTCATGTGTATCCTCTCAAATCTGGCCACTGCCAGCCACCTTTTGCGATAAAGTTTCAGCTCCTTTCGAATTATATTATCATGATCTTTTTAGAGTCTTTGGGCATTTGTGTTTTGTGTATGATCACAAGAGCTGCAGAGTGTGCATATGTTTCACATATAATTTGTGACTAATTTTAGTAAGATTTTATCGAAAAAAGTACTTCATATATCATTTGTGACAGACTCTAGACTCCATGTACAATAAACCCGATTTATATGTTGTTGTTTTTTCCTTTGCGTTTCAGTCTTCAAATTGATTATTCACTTTATAATTTCGAATTGGTTAAACTTATGCTTACTAAGATCAATTCTACTTACGTCATACTATTCACGGATTTGCTTATGCATATGTATGATTTATTTGTATGATCCTCCAAACGTGATGTAATTTTATCTATACTTATCTCGTGTATGTGATTGTTAGGCAATTGTTTTTGTTTTTTTTTTCTTCTTTCGAGGCTATTAGCTCAAACATGGTAGAGCAATGTGCTATTGCACAAAGATGTGGGTTCGAATCCCATGTAGCCTGTGAGTTTCTAAATTGTTAGATTGATCGATTAAAATGCTATTAGACAATCGCAGATTTGCGACCAAACAAAAGTCGCAAATTCAGTACCATGTTTGCGACCGTCAGTTGGTCGCAAATCCGTCGTATATATGCGACCGCCAGTTGGTCGCAAATCGGTCATATACATGCGACCGTCAGTTGGTCGCAAATTGGTCGCATATATGCGACCGCTATCAGTCGCAAACCAGTCGCATTTAAAGCGACCGATCGTCGGTTGCAAATCAGTCGCATTTTGTGCGACCGACAATCGGTCGCAAATCAGTCGTATACTTTGCGACTACCCGAAATCGGTCGCATTTTTTTGATTTGCGACCAAGGTTTATGCGACCACCCATATCGGTCGCAAATCGGTCGCAAATGCCTGTTTGCGACCGATTTTCCATACTTTGCGACCGATTTGGACGGTCGCAATTTGCCTGTTTTCTTGTAGTGGTAACATTATTATTTATTATTATTATAATTATTATTATTGACATTATACCTGCAGAAACGAATAGGGAGGACATGAGACATCGTTCCATTTGGTGCCTTGCAATTCGATATCTTTGGCGACGTGAAAGGAAACGAGTCGTCTGCCGCAGGTCAGAGCGTAGAATGTTCCGTCGATCAAGATGAGGGGATCAAGCAAAATAATCATCAGAATTGAGATTAGTTGAGACACGCCGAGGTGCTAGATCCATCTCAACAAGATGGGGGACATATGGTTTCTCATGACGATCGAAGAAAAATGATTTATTATCACAATCATTAATAACCATTTATCGCTGCGCTACGTCCATTTATGTGCGATATACCAAGTAACAAAACGTTATGTATATGAACTTGATCCATTAATGGTAACCAATTTAGAAAACATTCCCAATGTGTGCGGAAAAAAGTTGGTATCCTTGAAATGGTTTTATTCTCTTTTGGATAAGTCATAGACTACTTGTTGCTGGTAGTGTAGAGCTTAATCAGCCAATCATATGCGATAGACAAAAAACAAAAAAATTTAGAACTTAGTGATATAGTGGCTACAAGGGTGGTAAGGTTATGGGGCGTTGTGAGTTTCTCGTGTTAGGAACGAGCAACATGTCCCAAGACCCCGTTTTGGGATCAAATATAACCCTAGCCCAATCAACTTTGAGAAATTAACCTCAATCAGAAAAAGAAACTATGCGGCACTTAATAGTTTATAATATCCACTACAAAGTCAAATAATTGGACAAATGAAAGGCAAAACAAATACACACCACACGCATCTTATCTAATCTTATCTTATATATACGGAGTATATGAATAAAAATGAGTTTAGACGGTGTGTTGAAAACTCAAGCAAATTCTTATTGGTTATGAACTTGCAACTTATATTGGTACAGTATTTTGATTCTTACTAATGTTGGTGGGAAGATATAGGTTCATCGTGATTTAACCCTTACTAATAAACAACCGCATGACATGAACTTAGATTATAAGGTTAATTCACGTGATACCTTCGTGTTTTGCTGATTTACACGTGGTACCAATTGTTTTGCAAATTTGTACAAATACCCTCGAGATTTGACTTTTTGCCCACGGTACCCTAAGCTTAACCCTCAAATTAACACCGTTAGTTTTTTTTTTAAAGGTTAATTCATGTGGAACCCTCGTGTTTTTCCGATTTGCACGTGGTACCCAATGTTGTACCAAATACCCGCAAGATATGACTGTTTTTACATAATACTCTTCCCTTTAAATTTCCGTTAACGCCGTTGATTGGAAAAAAAACCCGTTGATTTTCTCGTTTATCACCATCTCTATCTTCCCCTGTTCACCTTCATCATCACCACCATCATTTTTCGCCACCACCTTCATTATCAACATAATATAACATATTCATCCTTTTCCACCATCACCATCATTTCCACGTATAAAAAACACTAAACCATCATTTTTTCCTTCTCCATTGAAACCAATTTTGAAACGACGTTAACGGAATTTTAAGGTAAAGGTACCATGTAAAAACGGTCAAATCTTGAGGGTATTTGGTACAAATTTTCAAAACACTGGGCACACGTGCAAATCGGCAAAACATGAGGGTACCACATGAATTAAACCCTTTTTTTAAAATAAAAAAATTGACGGTGATAATGGGAGGGTTAAGTTTACAATACCGCATGCAAACATTCAAATCTCGAGGGTATTTTGTACAAATTTGCAAAACACTGGATACCACGTGCAAATCAGCAAAACACAAGAGCACCACGTGAATTGACCCCAAACTATAAGAGAACATGATGAATAAAATGAAGGTCCCTTCGTTTGGCTATAAATTGCTTATGACTGCTTGCCACTCTTATTGAGGCGCCATCCAATTAATTCAAAATTTTGATCAACCGATTAGTTTTTTTTTTTTTTTTTTTTTTTGGTACAAAGGAGCAGCTAATGCTGCGGGGGGTGGGGGTATGAGGATTTGAACCCGGGCCAACCCCCAGACAGATTGAGTTCCTATCCACTAGGTCAACCTTAATCCTCGATCAACCGATTAGTAAGAGTGTCAAATTATCCTACACAGTTTTTAACCAAAAGGAGAGAGAGTATTTAAGTACTACTCCCACATTGAGGAATCTTAACTAATAATTCACCATGCAATTTTTTGAAACCTTGAACGGATTAGTGTCTACAATCTACACTTTACTTAACTAGCTAGAAGTGTTGAGGTGATCCAAGTTTGTCCATGTATCACACGCAAACTCAATCGATATGCCTTAATTTTTAACGAGTCACGATCATCTTAAACGAGTTTAACTTTGAAAAGTCAATTGCATGGAAAAAATGTTGTGGAGAAAAGAAAAAATTGCGAAAAAAAGGATCAAAACTGAAATCACATACTGTAGGAACCGATCATCCAATCGTTGGTTTTAATATAGCTCGTTCATTATAACGAATACAATCTTATTTGTATATCTCTGCAATGAACTTAATTTGGGGGTTGCGGATGTCGTCCTGGCTCTGAACCAGTCTGATCTCCAGGCTACTGGTCTTGGGATCAAATCCTGCAGCTCTGTAGTCGTCAATTGTCCTCTGCAGAAGTGCCTGAAAAATATGTTGTTTAGATCAGACTATTGTTCTGCAGAACAAACACCATCTGCCTCCCAAATCACGGTTCTTTAATGATTCAAATAGCACCGGAGCAGAAGCACTCGAAAAATGCGTGAAACCATTAGCATTTCAATCCCATGAAACACCAGCATCAAACTAGTTGTTTGCTGCGCAGATGGCTCATGGGTCGAATGTATCATGTTAATAGTGCATCAGAGTATTCTCTAAACACAAGTTACATCAAATGTGTATCTTGTTGAAAGGGACTGTAATACTGAGACTTTGATACGATGCCAAGGCAAAGAACGTAAACTGACAATTACCTGCAAGCTTGAAACTGCAAGCTCTGCTGCTTTTGCTAGATTATCAGGATACTTATTGCTCCACCCGAGTAACAACGCAGTTGTTAGATCTCCTGTTCCCTACACAAACCCACATGAATGGGTTCACATATTTGATAAGTCAATTACTCGTTCTACCTCAGAGCATTGAATGAGAGACCTTATTTAGAAACTACATACCGTGAAATAGGCGGGAATTTTTGGTATCATTATCTTAAATTGCTCAGGAGCTTGATCCTATACAAAACAGGAACAGGACCATCATCAGAAAAAAAAAATCGGGAACCACTACATTTTCACAACAACTGATACAAGAAATAACAGCTCCAATGGCAATCCACGCAAGATTAACTCTAGAGATTCTGAAGCCTTCCCTCGACCATTGAAGCAAAGCGGAACACTTCGACAGATTACATACAGACAAATCAGTTTCAGTTTCAGACTTCACAAGCTTAGTCATGCAAGTTCTCATCCATAAACATGAAGCATTAGCATCAATGCTTTGTCAACAAGAAATGAGCAAGATAAAATAGAAATTTTCGTAAGTCATTTCATTCTAACAAAGAAAACTATGGTCTTATGAGGTAACGACATACCTTATCCTTTTTACTGCTCCCGATGAGGAAGAGGCTACCATCAATATTTATGCTTGTGATCACAACCTGTAAGGAATATCAACTCATACTCATCACAACTTGATATAGAACCAGCTAAGTACATCTATTGAAACATCGATTGATTGACATGATGAGAAACATGTACACCGAGACAGTTTTATTTAAGTAAACCCATGAAATTCCGACACAAAGTTCTGAATAAGTTCTCGCATGGAGTAAGTATTCTGTTTTTAGTGGCATGTCTTACTAAGCTTTGACAAAACATCACCTTAGCTGGTCCAGCTGCATGAAGTTTGTTACAAGCTTCCCTACCATCTTGTTCTGACACAATCCTGTAAGCATGAACTTTGGTAAAGTTATGACACTTGATCTAGATGTTAAACGGGAATAAAAATGATACACTGTAAAGAGAAGATCATAACAATCGACGTATAAAACCTTAATGACAGAAAATTTCAAAAGGGAATTATGGTTGCAAATAGAATAATTAACTTCACCAGTCTCCATATGTTACTGTTTCTTCTAGTCCAAACTTGGAGTACCGTACATATGGAGATAGGTGGAATCAATCAACTATCTATCTTTGCATCCAGCTATGAGTTCAAAACTAAATTTGCTATGACATACTTTCTGACAGAAAGACAACAGATATTACATCTTCAATTTATAAAAGAAAATAGTCTTCAGCTTACCTACTACAGGAAAACATCAGAAACTAACCCATGAAAGAGAAGAGATAAGGGGACAGGAAGGAAGGTAATATTTTCGCATTTTAACAGTCAAATGAAGTATACTCGCAGAAAAACAACTTTAAGAATACAACATAGTAAAACTTTCAAAGAATCACAAAGAAGGGATGGTACCTCAAACCAGTCAGCATTTCAGCTTCAAACTGGTTAGGAGTCAACATCGATGCTACAGGAACAACCTAATCATCAGCAAACCACCCAGTTAAACTAATTCCAATTCAATGAGGGGGGGGGGGATACGTGGAGAAGGGCAGAAGATAGGAAAATACAAATTAATACAACTAACTCAACAATGGCCCCTTAGTCCCCAATTCAACTGACGAAAAAAATGGCCAGGGAGTTGACAAGCGTAAGACAATGAACATCAGAAACAAAGAACACTTTCAGCCACAAAAAGATTGTAGTATGCAAGACAATGCACTGCCGTATTAGCTTTATGAATTATGATCAAGGTTAATAAGCCATGCATGATATCATCAAACATCATTTAGCACTGGAATTTGCAGGGACTCAGTTTCATAGAAGCATTTTCCCGAAAGAAAAAACAGACTGTCAACCAAGGTTAAAAATCAAAGACCAGTTAGGTTCTCCAAGAAAGCATGGTAACAAAAGACAACCCCATGCGAGAAAAAAAGACTGTTCTAATGATTGCCTAAACAAAATGTTGGTCTGTGCATAGTGAACGGCCTAATAGATAAACCACTCACCTTCTCCCTATATACTGACACCAGCTCTTGCGGGACATACAGCTTTCCTTCATCACCCATGACTGGATCACAAACTGAGTACATATGGTATGCCAGAGTTAGCAAATAGTATAAAGAAGCAATTAGAAGGAGCCAAAAGACTACAGAAAAAACACATCAATAATGTTTCAAGACTCAAATAACCATTTCATTTGAAAAAAGGCAAATCAAGTCTGCCCAAGAACCAGGAACCAAAAAAAAAAAAAAAAAAAAAGAAAGGAGAGGGAGAAAAAGGAAAAGAGAGAAACACAGGACTTCAGAGTTCAGAATCATAATATGTTAGAGCTTCAATTCCACATACAAAACCAGAAAAGCCAGCTGGTCACTTCCAGAACCTTTGCGATGTATTTATGCACAAGCAATGTTAAGAACATCCAGTTTACACCAGATTTCTTGTCGAGATGAACCGACATATAATAATTTTTTTTCATTTGCTGAAACCAATCCCAGTCAAGATCAGTAAGGAAATTTAATTCCACTCATTGTCCAATTACATATCCAGCATCTTTTGGTAAAACTTCTAAATGAGCAGAAACTTATCATCAAGAAGGCAGCTTTAAGCATTTGGCATACGATTTAAGCAACATGGTATAACATACCAAAAGACAACATTAGACACACAAAAATGAACCACATACAGCACAGAGACACAGACCTACCATAGATAAGTCCAGGATTCACAGAACGTAGTTTAGTTACAACTTCTAGTACAGTATTCAAAAATGAGACAGAACCAATATACCCTGCAAAAACAGAAAGAAAGCAAGTCAATTTCACGATATAGGGAATGAAATCAACATTGCAAAAAAAAAAAAAAAAAAAAAAAAAAGAAAGAAAGAAAAAAGAAAAAAAGAGAACCCTGTAGGATCCAAGGCATACAGAATTAAAGAACCATGCCTGATTTCAAAAGACGGAATAAAGCGCCAACCGACACCTTTGAGCATTATCAACCTTAACTTCTCATATGGACAATTGATCACATCTAACCCGAGGTTTACCGTCACGAAACACAAATGACATATCTCAAAGATATGGCTTGGTCAGCAGGACACCCTCCATACCACCAAGCCATATACTTTGTTAATTATTATATAACAGGCTCCAACAACTGGTTGGGATAAGAGGAAGACAAGCACTCTGTTATGCCCTCCCCACCCTCTTCAGTAGCAAGGGTAGTCTCGTCTATGTGGATATGTATGCATTTGTTTCTTTTCCAACTGAATACCAATTGGTATTGAGTCATACAAGGTTCAGAAAAGAAAATAAAAAAGATCCATGAAACAATAGTGAATCCTACCTGTCAATAAATGAGTGTAAAAACACAGATTATTCGCTTGTAGACCTTCTATTAAGTCCCATAGCTCTTTCCCATTCAAAACCTGCCCTCTGAATGTCGGATATCCTGCATAAACCTCAGTCGAAGCAAAATTAGAAGAGCTCCTCATTCGTCAAAGTTCTGATGGTGGGTTGAGATAAGTCATAAAATATAGCTTGCCTGTGTGATTCGAGAACTGGACGGAATTAATCGGGTCAACATCAAATCCAAGAAGTTGAAGTGGAAACACAGCGGATTTATTGCCAACATATCCCTGCAATTAGAGGCCGTAGTAAAGCAAAATATCACATCATTGGTAATGGATATCAAAGCACTGCACTAAAGTTATTAACTCTAAGAAGCATCACGAATTTTTAACTGTATATGCATCACTGCCATAGCGTCATAGATTCTCCTTTTTCTCCTCCTATATCCAGCTGAATCTACATGACTTGCATATGTAACGGAAACTTGCCTAAGAAAATTTCTAAAAACAAACCGCCTCAACATAGTCAAAATTTGTTAACCTGCTATGAGTTCAGGTGGTCAGAATGACAGCCAAATTGTTGATAAAGATATAATTTGATCCTCAAAACATTAGAAAGGAGTCCATGTCATATTTTTCCAATTCTCGTGGTTTCTTAGCGATACAAAGATCAGGTCATTAAAAAGACTTCATCTTTTAAATCCGAACACTCCAGCTCAGTAAAGGAAGCTTCTATTACACACAGACATCAAGTCAACATTTCTCTACCAGCATAATTCAAGACCATAGCAAAGTCAGGTCAATATAATCACTTCAATGATTGTTCTTTGGCGATCATATTCTTCTATCAACTCAAAATGATCGATTTCTCTTTATTCTTTTGGTTTCAGAGTTCATGTCATCTTTTTCCAACTCTCGTGGTTTCTTAGCGATATAATGATCAGGTATTCAGGTCCATTAGAAAGAATTCATCTTTTAAATCCAAATAATCTAGCTCAGAACAGGAAGCTTCATTTACACAGACATCAAGTCAACATTTCTCTACCATCATAATTCAAAAACATAGCAAATCTAGGTCAATATAATCTAAATTATTGTTCTCATATTCTTCTATCATCTAAAAAATGATCAATTTCTCTCAATTCTTTTGGTTCAATTCCATCGATTCTCGTAAGCTATCTACAATATCTGGATACTCTAGCACCAAGTTTTTGACACACTGGATACAATTGCATTAACCACACATACAAATATACAATCATTCTTACTCACAAGCAGTTTCAATGCTAAAATTCCGACATTTCGAACAAATAATGATCACTTTCAACAATATTCACAATTCATACTCATATATTATACTATGAACTAGATAAAAATCCAAACTTTATATAATACTCCCATGAACTCGATAAAAATCGAACATTATAGTAAAAATGCAATCTTTATATGATCACTTTTAACAATTTTCACACTTCATACTCAATATATTACTACAAGAACATGATAAAAATCCAAACTTTATAGTAAAAATCAAAACTTTATATTATAAGATAATGATGAAATTACTACCTGAACAGTATGAGACTGAATGCTAAGAACACGACCAGTATCAGACGGCAAAGCAATCGACAAAATCGGAGGTTGCGCCATTGACGATATCATGAAGCTTCTTCCACAATTAAACCTAATAATTCAATCACCCAAATTACCAAATTTCACCAAACCGTAAAAATTTACCCTTTTCGAAGGTTAAAAAAAAAATCTAAATCTACCTTACCTAAACACTCAAATTTACCATAATATAAAGACAGCTAATAAATATCTGAATTTGAACAAAGAACAATCACTTACAAATGAATTCAATTCAATTATGCACAAATTGAATTAACGAGAAAACAATCTTGTTCCAGAAGATTCGGGGTTGACCGAGAGTTTTTCAGGTCATATTCAAGAGTTCATTTTGTTTTGTTGAATGTGAGCGATAAATTTGGAAGCCGCCTTTGTATGTGTCAGGCGAGTTGGGGAGTGTGAATGATGCCTGATCAAGTAAAAGCCTTTAACTTTGGACTTGACTTTCTCGAGTTTCGAGTAGTTTGGATTCAAGTCGAATAAGATTATCGATAGAATTATTTGGGAAGCAATAACTCTCGCTTAGTCACGTTTGAGCTTCAGTTGATTACGTTAGTCGTAATTGTTGGATAAATGGGCTAGGTGAGGTTAGAATGTCGAAGTTGACCTCAATATGTCTTGATCGTAAGGGTCTAGTTCAAGACGGGTGACCACACATGAAAAAACAGGTTCATATCACTGAAAAAACACATTGAATCGATCCGACCTGGGTCTACGTTTGATCTTTACGAGTAGTCCATTGCTCAAGCTTTAGTTTCGTGTCATCTTAGTCGTATGGGTTTTAAGAATATGAACTTAATCACATTTTGTGTACAAACATTGATTTTATGGATGTCATGTTTGATAGGACCGTATATTTCTAATCTAATTAGAATGCTTTGAACTAATCTGAATTAGTTGAAATTTTATCTGAATTTCAATGAATCAATATAAACAATTCTATTTTGATTTGATTTGATTTGAATAAATCTGATCCGAATTGATAATAATGCATCTATTTTTGAATATGAATACATTGTTTAGTAAATTCTATCCAATAGAGCTGAAACGTGACAAACTTGTCACTATTGGAAGTTACATTTTGTTTTCGTAACTTTTCACATTCTATTTAATTATGGTACTATTCCGTACTTGACAATATTGACACGCTTACTCTTTAAATTATGTGTAACCGTCTTTAGCTTATCACTAGATATTGAACGCAATGTGTATCTGTGTGCAGCTATTGTAACCCAAAGTTTTCACTTTGGAGGATACTATAGTGGCTGATAGAAGTATATGATCACCAAAGAGCAATAATTAAAGTGATTACATTGACCTAACTTTGCTATGAATTCGAATTATGCTCGTAAAGAATTTTTGACTTAATGTCTGTGTGTAGCACTTAGTCAAAGCTAAAACATTAAAACTGTTCTGTTCAGTTCTGTTCTGTTCTCTTGTACTCCGCATCCGGAGTGAGTTCAGTTTTAATGTACTTTATCCTATCTTTTGTCTATCTTTCCACATATGGTAAATATATATTACGACTATGGGCTTGTTCGGTATCATTGTCGTTTTTGCTAACGAGTGTGTCCGAATCCAAATTTTATACATACCCATCTATGTTCGTGTTTACATACCTTGGCGGCTTTGCACCAACAAATAAAACAGCCCCTCTTTCTCTCACCAGTCAGTCACCGCTCTGTGTTGTTAACTTCCGGCTGGTTCCGGACCTGTAAATTGTAAGTTTTCTCAATCTATTCTATTTGTTTGTGTATTTGAAAATCTGGGTTTTATTCACAGTGATTGAAAAATCATATATTATTGAGCTCATCATGCCTTTTTTCTATGTTTTGATGATGTTCAATTGGGATTATTGAGCTCATCATGCCTTTTTTTTCTATGTTTTCAATGTTTTGATGATGTTCAATTGGGATTATTGAGCACATCATGCCTTTTTATTATCTGTTTAATGTTATCTCAATTGGGGTTTTGATTATTCTTCACAATTTGTTGTTTGGCCTCAAGTTTGGGTTTTAGTTATTCACATGATGGAGGTTGTCCCGGGTTCGAATTCTCATATCCCTGGTCTCGCAACATTAGCTGCTCCTATGTACCAACATTAGTTTACATGCCATTATTTTGAAGTAATTAGTCTACATTTTGACAAGTCCAAGTTACTTGTCTGGAAAAAGGTCTCTATGACTGACTGTTGTGAAGAACCTGTAAAGCTTGATTGGGTTTGTTGATGTGATTGGGAAAAGAAGGGAAAGGGAGGTAGAGAGAAAATATCGAAGAAAGCATTCGTTGTTTTGGTCGTTTTTCTAGTAGTTGAAATTATGATTATCTGCTAAATAAGACTTGGGATGTAAGAGAAACAAGACTTTGGATGTAAGACTTGTTCTTTCATATTCCAAATGTCAGGCTAAATAGTTCAAATTAGACATGGTAAAGTAATGAAAAACAACAAATTGTTTGGTTGAAAGAACAAATCTTACATCCAAAGACATGGTAAAGTAATGAAAACAACGAATCTACCACTTGCTTGAAATGGCCATTCGGGTCGACAAAAACAAGTGGTAAGTTGTTTGGTTGACAAAAACCAACCTGTGAGTAGTTGTTTGGTTGAGAGATTCCCGAGTTCCTCGATACTTACCTTGAGAATGTCTAAACAAATTTCACCAAAGGCAGAAGAAAATTATGGAAAATACTAAATCCTAAGCATGAAAAGTTCTTTCGATTCATCAGAACTACATACCATTGTGTATTTGTGTACCTCATCTAGTTTTACTTATCCATCTATTATCATTTTGAGTAATGAACATAACTGGCGTGTGGTTCCAAATAAACTCATGAATACTTTTGGTGTCCAGTTTTTTTTGGCCCTTTGTTTTAGTCAAATGGTTCCGCTGTTAGTAATAATCGTGGCTGCATGGTTTGGATATGGGAGCAGAAGAATTAGAATTTCCGAAGACAAACGTAATAATCAGTGCAAGGTAATCTTTCTACTCTGTTTGGTTAAAATGCCATGTATTGTATTTTCCCCTTCCATAATCCAGTTTTATCAGGGCATCCGATTTGTTATCTCCGTGGACATTCATAATTTTAAAATTGATCTTTCCAAGTAGGTCATTGAAGGTTTTAATCATAAGTGCGACAAGTTGGTTTGTGAGGTCCCTCCTTCTCTTACCAAGGAGGACCATATTAGTGAGCTACCTGATGACGTATTACTCAATATTCTGGCACGCTTATCTCTTCGAGAAGTTTCTCGAATTTCAACAATATCAAAGCGCTGGAAAAATATGTGCTTAAGCTTGCCCTTTCTTAACATGGACTGGCGTGTGATGTCTGGTTATAATGGGCATTGGCATTCAGAGCGCTGTAAATATTATAATACAGCATATGTACAAAATGTAGATCAGGTATTACAACAGCGGAAGGACCAGAACATCTTGGCCTTCCATCTCTCATTCTGCCTTAATTATAATAAATACGCACGTGACATTCACCGGTGGATCGAGTTTGCTGCTGCCAATAAAGGTCTGGAACGTCTTGGACTTGAGTTTAACTGTATCGACCGTTGCAGAGAACCTTCCAAAGTGTGTGATCATGATGAAAAATATGTTGTCAGCGATTCCTGGCTTCGCCAGTTTCCTTATCTGAAGGATTTGCATCTGGACACATGCATCTTAGAGTTTCAGAGTGAATTTAGATTGACGAACATTATATCCCTCAATCTAAGCCATGTTACTCTAAAAGGGGCTGAATGGCAGAGCATTGTTTCTAGTTTAGCAACAGTTGAGTGCTTACGGAT
The DNA here is from genome assembly GCA_963457585.1 of Spergularia bocconei. NCBI lineage: Eukaryota > Viridiplantae > Streptophyta > Magnoliopsida > Caryophyllales > Caryophyllaceae > Spergularia > Spergularia bocconei. Next base: position 24,434,542 of record OY734951.1, read on the forward strand.
AGAATGGTGCAGCCTTCCTGGGAAATTATGCATCAGTGAGAACTTGGAGTGTTTAAGCGCCCTCTCGGTTTATCATTGCTGTGGGTTGGAGGAAGTTCAATTTCATGCCGCGAACTTGAAAACCCTAGACCTTCGTGTGTCTGAATCTGTGAAGTGTTCTTTCTCAGGTCCTTTAATGCTAGAAAGTCTTTTTGTGTGGTTCACTCGGGAAAGTGAAGTTACAAAAGCACGAAAAATGTTTAGTGATCTTGTCCAGCATACCCCCTGCCTCAAAACTTTATCTCTTCGAGCAGATTTTGCTCAGGTGCGTGAGTTTTGATAGTCAATCTTTCCTATCACTCTAAGCTCTATAATTTAATACGTATTTTATCTGTATCAGATGTATAAGCTACCTTATTGCGGGACCGTATCATTTGGCTCCATTTTGAGGTTGAATCTCTTTATGAAGGAGGAGGATCCCGAAGTTGATTTAGTGATGAATCTTTGTCACATGGTGAAATTCTTTCAACAATTGGAGACACTCGTCATAAGGGTGAGTGTTCTAAAGTATTTTTCTGTATAATGAAAATTTATACTTAGTCTCAAAATATGTAGCGATTTTACCATTTTCAAGCTCTCATAGGTTTCATTCAATCATTAGGGACACCTCTTTGTTCTGTTTGGTATTCATGCAAAATGAGGGACTTGGTATAGGCAGTCTGGGCACTATCATACATTGACCTGCAATCCCCTCCATCCTTCTCTTCTTGTAGGAGTAGTTCAACCATTGTTTTTTACCCCCCTAGTGGAACTTTATGCAAACACGATATCTTACTTCCCAACCTGGACATTGCAATATACAGTTATACACCATGGGGTCAAAAGCGTTCAATCTCCTCTCCCATCCCTTTTTCTTGTAGGATCAGTTCACCCATTGCTTCTTTTTAGCAGGTTGGTTATACGGCTATAAGCCCATTACCCATAAAGGCAAACATTTACCCTGAGAAAGTATAAGATAAGATATGTTATCAAAATAAAGAATATGTTGTAGAGCTGTTCCTCTGTGTTTTGATGGTGGTCTGTTCACTATGTTCTTCATTGCTTTGCAACGCTGGATATGACTACTACAGTACTAGTAGAGATACTTAGATGTCAGATTTAAAATGTGTCGTTAATCTGATGTTTTGTGAGCACACCAAGACCTAGGCTTCTGAAGTAGAGGGGGGTGGTAGAGGGGAGTGTACAGATTACAATCATCTGTGTCCTACTATTCATGTGCACTTCATTAGTTGTCAGTTAACTGTTGTATGTGATTGCTCTTACATTCTTGTTCCTTGCCATTATAAGAAATAAATAGCATTAGCTTTGCCAACCGCGCGAATGTTTCTGCCTGTTTTTGACAGCAGTTGGTGTCATATTGGATGTTTTATTGTGTCGGCTGTTCATTATTTTGCTCTTGCTATCTAAAGTTCATGAAATACAATTTCCCGAAAGTTTATCCTTGATTTTGCTCTATTTCAATGGAGCCCTTTTTTAATAACTGCTTATCTTTAGGTTTGGAGATCAAAATATGGTTAATGTGGAGTCGAAAAAACGAGGTCGTCCTTTTATTATTGTGAAAGGAAGAGCTTAGTGCTAGTCTTCTGTTAGTTCTTTACTTAGTTGTGCTTTCCTCACTCGTTGTCACAAGAATCTCTCAAGGACGGCCTCTTGCATGTAAAGTGTAAAGTGTGTGTGGTGTGGACCTTCTCATCTTTTAGTGATATCTTCATATGTTCACCCTTGCAGATGAACGAAACCATCACCAGTTCTCATCTTATAAAATTGAAAACTAGAAGCATGATTAGTTTGAGATCCATGTGGGTTGATTTTGAAGACTTGATCTTAGCAACTTCGTATCCGTGCTCTTTAAGTTTTGATTAGTCCTTGTGTCCTCTCTTTTAACTCATTGTGTTGTTTGGCCCATTTATGTCTGCAGATGCCGGCTATTCCTCGCCGTGACAGATATGAACCTCTAGCCCCGTCCTTTTTCACTAAACTGAAAGAGGTGCAGTTATATCAATTCAGCGAACCATGGATAGGTTTTGCAAGCTTCTTGCTGAAAAGTGCCATCAATTTGGATTCAATGATGCTTAAAAGTTACTCAAAATTTTACAATTGTTTTGGAGACCCGCATTATTTCACGAGTCCCTTTATCAAAGGTGAAAGCAGACGTATGAGTAAAGCACTTGAAGGCAAGGCTATATCCCGTACTGCCAAGGTGATTGTTGTTAATAACATGTGCAAATGCTATAATGAGAACTGCATCTACTCCAATTAGCTGTTCTTCTCAACCATGTTCACGCCATTCTCTAGTCCTACCGTAATGCTTGGGTAGGACAATCGCGCGTGCTGTGACATACTATGTATTTCTAGTAGTGTTATGCTTTTACTTTATAAGAGTAAGGCTCCCCCCCCCCCGATTATTTGGGGAGTTCGTAGCCTTTGCTTTAGCTGTAGCATGTAATATTAGTTATTGATTACGAGTAGCTGCTAAGCCGGAAGAATAAGGATCCTTGTTTGAACGTTAGATTAGCTCATGGCTGTTCTGTAATCTGTAAACAAAATTGATCTTTTATTAATGCTTTGTACATCTGGGTTTCACTCTTTTAACTTTTTACCATTTGGAATATGTGACTGTAAAAACTCGTGATTCTTTGATTTATAATGAAAACATGGAGTATGCAATTGTGAAGTCATTTCGTCCTTTATCTCGCATATTGGGGTACTTGTAGTAAGGTGGAGCACCGGAGGTCCCTTTCCGTAGTCAAGTAACACTTATACTTGGTGTATTGACCGTAATACTGACTAGGTCGTGCACTAACCATGGTAGATTGGTAGTGAGTTAGAGCAACAGGTAATAATGGAAAGTTTGATTACTCAACATTCTTCTTTGGGTCGAAGGGGGAGAATTGTTGGGTCTATGACGACGTGTAAATACGTAACTGTTTTTTCTCGATTCTTGTGATGCAACTTTTGATTAACCAACATACTGTAACTTTTTTTCCTTTGAGGTAAACCTAAAAGATAACTGGACCTTTTTTTACGGTCTTTTTTGACGGTTTTGGTCCATAATAGCCCCCATACACACCGGTTAAGGTAAAACCGTCCCGTGCCATGACGGTTTTGGTCTGTTTCGCAAAAAAAAAAAAAAAAAAAAAAAAAAAAGAAAAAAGAAAAGAGAAAAATGAAGCTGGCTCGGAGAATAGCAATTATACGTGGACCCATTTTGTGTAATACTTTCATTCCGCACACGTTGGCCTTCCAAAAAAAGTTACTATACGAGGTACTACTATATAAGAACATAATTACCACCGAAATTTACTAGTCCACTTCATTTCTTACCAGTTACCACCTAAATTTACAGTCGAAATTTACAGTCCAAACAGCAGGCAGTCATGAGCAACACCGCCGGTCAAGCCTTCCACATCGTTGATAGCGAGACAACCTTCGACGAGGTGGCCGCGTCGGCAAGAAGCGTCAGTAATACCCAACCACCGGCTACGAGTTACCTTCTTTTCACTCCAACAATCAAAGAAGACGAGGTTCAGCGCCTCCTCAAGAGGTGGCCGGATGGCGTCGCCGTTGAGAGAGTTTTACCCGGTGGTCGGCTCGGTGGCGGAGTCGACGGTTGGAAGATGTGGCGGATGGTGAGAGATATGATGATGGGGTTGATCGTTGGAGTCGAAGTATTTCGCTACCTCAACCATAAGTATTTCGCTACCTCAACAGCATTGTGCATTACCTGCTACTTTTCGTAGATTTTCATTTCGATATTTCGTTATGTCTCCTCGTCAATAACAAAACTTATGGTTGTGCAACTCATGAGTTTGTAACCAGACTTGCTTAAAAGCACAATTTTCATATGTTGGTGTTTGGCACTTTGGTAGCCATGTAAGGCTTTGCTATGTGCACACCCTTTACTATTTGGTATATACGCATAAGGGGCTACACATTCATTTTCAATTCAAGAGTGTCTGTTAATTTACACTTGTTAGCCGACCCCAAATCTTTTTGGGAATAAGGCTTGGTTGTTGTTGTTGTTGTTGTTGTATGTCAACATTTTCTGACGCCCATTTACCATATGTTTGAACTTGGTGTAGAATTCTTGTAGTAGCAACTTGTGGTGTGTGTGAGTAGTTCACTCGTATTTTTATATACAAAACCAAAACTACATCACTTATTATGGAAGAGTAAAACCGGAGTATATCATAAACTCACACAAAGGTCGTTTTTAACTTTCATGTCCTCCTTGTCATGGAATGAAGGAGTTAAAACAGGTCTCGAGATATGATTTGTATTACATGATTGTATCATAGTACCATCTTATGCTATTTACCAACTAATTCTGTTTTTCATCTAATTTTTTTTTATTCTTTACAATTATGCTAATCTAATATACTCATACTTTTATTTGCTTGTTTTTTGCAGTGATTTTTGGCATCATGGAGTTTTTGGCATCATAATCATCTCTGAATCATTAGGGTCACATTGTTGAGAAAGATTTTGGCATAGTGTTGATATTGTTGAGTCCTATCATTTGTAGGCTTGTCTAGGAGGATATGTTGATGTAGTGATTAATGATGGTGAATTTGTATGTTGGTAGTTGAAATATATGGCATAACCCTAATTTTGTCTATATTCCACAACGCCTCCTTCCAAAACAGTTTGGAAACCACCAAGTCCATTAACAGGTCCCAACCCGGACAATCTCACGCCACCGAAACTCGGGCCCCCAAGTTGCTCCGTCATAGCAACGCAAGGCTTCGGTTCCCCATATTCCGATGCCCTCCTAACCCGAACTTATTGATAAGGCGGGTAGCCGTTCTGCTGTACTTGGGGCTGAAAAGGCAGAAGGGGGTGGTGGGTGGCGTAGCTTCGGACTAGGCGGGTGCTGCCAAGTTGGGCAAGTACTCCGTGTAGTAAGTCATCAAAGGGTCCAAGATGCGTATTATGATTGCATTATTTGTATAAGCCTAGTCGTAAGCTCCGTAGCATATACACCTCTATGACATAGCATGTCCGTGTTTGGTACAGACATCGATACGATACGACACTTGACGATTACATGTCCGACACATCAAAGTCTTGTCTAGTTGTCTTTTGGTGGAAAATAAATAGAAACGCCCGCTAACTAACCTAAGTTTTAGGCCATTCTTTGATTCGGGTTTTTTCGAGCGTGGTTTACCCTTAATTGTAGCACATGTATTACATCAAGTCATCAACGGAAATGTCTAAACTAAGTAGATTATAAGTCTATGATGTTGTCTTTTCTAGATAGCCCATTAGTTACACGAAGGAAGAGCATCACCAATTCACCAGGCCACCAGCATCGAATCTTGAATGAATTATTATTTTTTTGTGGGAATTATTGAATTCTTTCTTTGATTTGAATATAGAGAGAAATTTGTATTGTTATGTTAGATACACAAAGACACGAAAGAAGGACTATATAGCTCGAGAAGTGAGGCTCGACTGCTCGAGTAACAATACACGAGTCATGGAACCCCGAACATTTGCGTAAGATCGTTCTAATCAAGCACAAATGATAAGTTCCCCTTGAAAACATGATTGATCATACGCCGCTTCTGCCGGCCGTATGTATCACAATAAGATTGAGTAGCTAACAAAATCTCAAGTATTCACAAAGATCAATTACGAAACTACCCTCATCAACAGCTCATCAAAAACTAAACAGGGATGCTTCTTCCTGTTATACCTACCAGCAGAATGCTACCACAAAATAGTACATGAGTTATCGCATGCGAAAGCTACTACAAAATACCTAAGGTTATAGATCATTGACATTCGAATAATGTCGTCTTACCCAAGGTTAGAGTAGCAGAAGACGCTGTGCCTAATTGGCGTACATGCAATCCTCGTCATAGCATTTGCATCTGCCATCAACAATTATCACCTTCGCAGTCTGAGAAATTGCCTTACCTTCCAAGACTTTCCTAATACGTTCGCTTTCCCCTTTCCGGAATTGATCATGGGCATAAAGCAGCCATCCACAACTTAAATAAAATTTAGAGTAACTTTTAAGTATCATAGAGTCCAAAACGAGGGCACTTTTCAGCAAGAATCTAGCAAAGCCTGTCCATGCTTCCGCGAATCTATACAGCTTAACCTTCCTCAGTTTGGTATGACTAGATGGGGCTAGGGATATATATTTATCGTGGTGAAGACTAGTCGGCATCTGCAACATCAATGAACCAAACGATACACGAATACAGTCATAAACAGGCAATGTCACCATATATACTCAAGAATACAAGTGCATGGACAAATCATAGATTTAAAAAACATGAAAAAAAGATCCTGGATAACTCACCAGCATAACTAGTGTCTCAAGTTGCGGAAACAATTTAAGCATGCGACAAAGATTCAACACTAGATCAACTTCAGGATCTCCAAAGTTCATAGTTAGGTTTAAACTCAAGACGGAACCAAATGATGAGGATTTGCAGAAAGGCAGTTTGTACATCTGAAACAGAAAATTATGCAGCAAATTAAATTATCGAGCTTGAGATAGCTATAAAAGAACGATAAACCACTTCTATTAGCGCACCTGAGGAGAATGTACTCGGAGAGCCAGGTATTTGAGGCAAGGAATGCCCTCAATAAGATCACAAAACAAACACTCTGCCTTCTGTTCAGTTTCCGCAGTAAAGACCACATGCAGACTTGCTAGCTTTGAGGCATCTGAGAAACAGCCTTTCACAGTTTCATTTACACCAAATTTGAATGTCTTCAAGTTCGTGGCATGAATTTGAATTTCCTTTAACCCATAGCAATTATAAACCATGAGGAATCTCAAACATTCCAAGTTCTTGCTGATGCATAATTTCTCAGGAAGGTTGCAGCCTGCTAATCGCAGCCACTCCAAGTTTGTTGAACTAGAAACAATGCTTTGCCAATCAACCCCTCTTAGAGTAACATAGCTTAGATTAAGGGTCTTAATGTTCTTCAATCTGAATTCACTCTGAAACTCCAAGATGCAAGTCCCGAGATGTAATTTCTTCAGATAGGGAAATTGGCTAAGCCAGGAGTCCCTGACAACATATTGGTCACCGGGATCAAATTTATCTCTCTTAAAATCAGAACAGATAAACTCGAGTTCAATATTTTCCAAACCTTTCATAGCAGTAGCAAAGCTGATCCACCGGTCAATGTCGGACATGTATTCGGTATAATTAAGGCAGAATGAGAGATGGAGGGACTTGATGTTCTGGTCCTTTCGCTGTTGTAATACCTGATCTACACTACTTACATATGCTGCATTATAATCTATGCATCTCTTTCTATGCATACACCCATCATAACCTGACATAACACGCCAATGCATATAAATTTGGGTATGCTTAAGCACGCATTTCTCCAGCACCTTGATATTGTAGCCATTCTAGCAACATCTCGAAGAGACAAGCGTGCCAGAATCTCAACCAACAAATCTATTGGCAGCTTACTGACATGGTCCTCCTGGGTAAGAGAAGGTGAGATCACATAATTGTCGCACTTACATACGCTTGAAACCTGCAATGACCTACTTGGTAAAAGATCGTTTTCAAGGTTATGAATCTCCACAACAATAAGAAATAGAAAGTTTCACAAAAACACCGATGTTACTTCTAATATGTCCCAAGGAATTCGCAAATTAGTATTATCCATCATCAGATCATCTTCTACTTCTTATACAACAACAACAACAACAACCAAGCCTTATTCCCAAAATGATTTGGGGTCGGCTAACATGAATCGTCATCCAGTAACCGTCTTGTGTACGCCAAGAAATTTCGAAAACGTTGTAAAACATATTAGAAGTATTTAAACACTTTCAAATGAAATTTAGAAAGTCGTCAAAATAAATAAAAAAGTTTTAAAAAATATTGCAATAAACAGATGAACTTTGAACACAAGTTAAAAAAGTTTTGGAAAAATAGTTGGAAAAACCAAACAAATAAATCGAAAGGGGTCAGAAAAAGTCCTCCACATGGATAGAGTCTCGCCACCCTGCCCTATCCAACACCATACTCTCTTCAAGCCCTAGGAAGCTCATATCACTTCTAATCACCCTCGCCCAAGTCAAGGAACTTCCTCTATTTCGGAGGCATGTGTCAACCAAACAACTCAGCCACTCGCTTCAATTACCATATGTTTGAAAGGACGGAATTGTCTAGAAAGGAAAGGAAGCGAAAGCAAAACAATCAGTAAGGTCTCTCAATTAGTGTTGTTTACTCAACCTTGCAAACATCGCGGAATTTGGACTGATCGAAAGAAAGTTGACAAACATAATTGATCTCATCGAACTTTCCAATTCTCAAGGCAGCTAAAAGTGATGATCCCTTCCAATTACTAGTAAATAAACCGAAAAACCGAAAACACACCGTTGTTTTCCTCTACCTTAGCTTCATCTCTTTTCTTTACCAATTACACCAACAAACCAACCAAAGTATACAAAATTGAATGTATATAAACTAATTTACCCAATTTTACTTATAAAATGATTTCTAAGAACTTGTCAATAGAATGATTGCAGACAAATTGGACCCAATTTTTGGAGCAAATAACGAAATTGGGTTATAATCAAACCCTAATTCAGGGTGCATGCATCAAACAAAAAACCCAATTGAACATGAAAAAATGAAATAAAGAACTCAACTTTATTGCGTATTCAACAAGATAATCAGAGTTTATGCATACATGCAGCTCAAAAATTCCCAATTGAACATCTTGTTGAACATGAAAAAAGGACAAAAGAACTCAACTTTGTTGCTTATTCAACAAGATAATCAGGGTTTACGAACACATGCAACTCAAAAATTCCCAATTGGACATGAAAGACGACATAAAGAACTCAACTTTGTATCGTATTCAACAAGTTACTCAGGGTGTATGCACACATGCAACTCAAGAACTCCGTCAAGTTTTACCTTTGCAAATTGCAACACATGTACAGAGTTTCTAATTAAGGAAAACAAATATATAAAGAATTGAGAATTTCGAAAACTTACTATAAAAAGTAACCGGCAGTCCAGAATCCGCCGGAAAAGTCGACGGAGTTGTGACAGAGGAAAGCTTGTGAATTGGACCTTTTTTTTTTACTAGTGGTCTTTTCTTACCTTTGGTGTGGTAACTCTCGATATGATTAAACTTGCCCGAGGGTTATCCCGAGTTCCAATAATAGTCATATTTCGCAACATTAGGTGCTCTTGTATATCGACTTAGGGGCTTAGCGCAAGTTCACTTTGGATCACTGCTTAAAATCTGTTCAAAACGGATAATAAGTAGTGATGATCGAGACGATACAGATCAGAGTTTTTGAGTATTGAAAGAGAATAAAATATGAAAGCGAGTTTAATGAGGTTAATGAAAAATAGATTATTTGTGAGATGAATCAAATTCAAAATAAGGTATACAGAGGTTAATATCATGATCATAGATTGGTTAAATGGGCGTGACTCGTAAAGATAACTAAAATAGTCTTTATTATGTCCGCAATATGAACGCATATTGTTGAGCATTGACTAAAAATTCTAAGGTTTATATATAGAACTTGTCTCTCTTTATTTGGTTTAGAAAATCATATTTGTACTGAAAATTTCTTTCTCCATTCTTCTCGTTTTTTTATGTTTGGTTTGAATACGTGATAGAATTTTAAACAAGTCGTAAAAAAGTGAAAAGGGGAAAATAAAGGGAGCACAAAATGATGCAATTCTCTTTTCACTAATTAATCATCACCACTTTGGTTTATAAATCAAAAGTGAACATAATAATTAACATTACTATGGTCGGCACACCATCTTTTCAAATGAGAATCAATTGTCTATCAACCTTTTAATCTTTGGCTAATTGAACCATTGCGTATCTTCGCAACACTTAAACTTAAACATTAGAGATTTTTTTTATCTCAACCGACAGTTAACACGACTTTACGTTACCCACTTATACTGAGCATTATTTATATTATTATACTACTTAAAGTGCCAGAACTATTAGCAGTGTACATTGTGTATAACTGCATAAGTCATATATGCTCAACTACGATGTGCTATAAGGTCGAGGATTATATGACCTACCTACTAAATACGATAATGGATGAAAATAAAATTAGAATCGTCAATTTGTATGTACACCGTATTGCATAAACCGTAAACCTGTCATATCTTCACCTTATTCTTCAATGTGAATGACCAATATTCTCTCTCAGAATTCGATGTACCACATTTACGTCGCACTTAGCAACCACAAGGTTCACGCCATCGAGTGATCACACAAAAATATGCTTCACATTCACGCCATTGAATACATCACATACCACAAATCCAAAATCACGTGCCTACCATGTGCAAACCTTATGAAACAAGTAAACGCGATTACGCGCGCAATTCCGTTTACTTACTCTTCTTCCACGCCACAATCTTGTAATGGCGGGCAACAATTCGATGAGACCAAGTAACCAATACTCGTATACTTTGACTTTATTTTATTATTAGATTAGACGTCTTCTATCAAAATTATACACGAATAGTTACTCAATTCATACACAAACGCAAAAAAAAAACATCATCAAACCTATTGCAATATAAATCAAAATAAATAATATATAATTGACATACGGAGTATACGTTACAAATTAAAAATTGTTCGACGAATTGTTGGACCCAATTTTCTTTTTTCCTTTCCTTCATATTCACACTTCCATTATCCATGATTACATTCTAGATTCTAGAAGCCCACCCAAATTTGGACACCCCATCATTACACTTCCCATCATATAAAAAAACATGCTACTACTAAATTAATAATCATTCCTCCTCCACCATATATTATACAATCTCTACCTCAAATCGATCATATAATATAAACTTACATAATATAAGTCGTCGTAACTTACAAGTCATACACATTTCTTGTCGTAGAGGGGAGATAATGGGCAACAACATAGTCATCGGAGGAGGAAACAAAGGAAGCAAATCATCAGCAAAGATCATGAAGTTAAATGGAGAATACTTCAGAGTGAAGATACCAACAAATGTTATAGACATTATCAAAGATTACCCTGATCATATTTTGCTCGATTCCGATGATTTCATACGTTATAATCTTAGAGCGAAACCTCTTGATCTTGATTTTCAGTTAAAACCAAGAAAAATTTACCTTCTTTTTGAGCTACCAAAATTTCCAGGTAATAATAACAATTTTAGTCCAAATAATTTTGGAAATGTTAATAGTAATAAAAGTCCGCTTAGGAGGGTGCGATCAGGTGTGCTCGAGACTACGGGTACCACTTCGAAGAAGCTGAGGATGATGATGATGATGTCTAAAAGATCAGTTTCTGACCTTTCGATTACGACCAAATCAACGGTTGTCGTTGACTCTAACGATGATGATGATGATGGTGGTGGTGGTGGGCCGGATGTGGGTCCTACAAGGGTTAAATTGAGGCTGCCTAAGGCAAAGGTGCAGAGGATTATAAAGGAAAGTAATGATGATGTTGAGGTTGTACAAAGGATTCTTCGGCTTTTCGCTGCCGTGGAAGGTGGTGATGCGGTGGTGGACGTGGAGGAGGGTAGTGGCGGGCGAGGCGAGGAGAGTGGAAGTATGGTGGTGGTGGAGGAGGTGGAGGAAGATGAGGTGGAGGTTGAAGTGGTGGATAAGCGTTGCTTTAATATATTGCATGCCGTGTATGGTAGTCCTCACCGGCGTAAGTATATGAAATTAGTCTCTTAATTAGTTTTGATTAGCACTAATTTGATGTGGAAATTAGTAAAATATATGATTTTGATGTATATAAATCAGGTGTAAATATGTACAAAATTGGTGATTTTGGTAGAATTTTTGAAATGATCGGTGTTTTCTTGCATGCCATGAGCCTTAGATGGAGCCCAAATAAGCATCATTTTTGTAGATTGTAATAACGTGTATATAGTAAGGTCGTGTGATCGACAAGTTTGCTAGATTAGTAGGATTGAGGGTGTTATCTTAATCTTTGGCGACTGAATGGAACGTCCTGACTAATGATTTTTAGTGTGAATTTGTTTCGTGTGACTTATGCAATTGTCATTTGTAAGGATGTTAGTGTTTCGATTTCTTAATTATTTGTTTTTTTATGAAGTCTTGTATACTATGAATACTCGTGAATATGAGTTAGTATTTGGTGCTCATATATCAAGATTAAACTCTACTAGATATTAATTTACAGGTAATGTTATTTCTATGGGACCAATGTCACTCGACAGACCATAGGTGACGACCTGACGTGGAAGACATTGGTCCTTGAATTTATGCATGTCATTTTTTCAGCATTTCTCCTCCCACTATGTGCCAAAAATGGATAAGAAATTTGGATATAAATAGAGGAAGTCATACTACTTTCGCAAAAGCAATCCCTTTTCTTGCGTGGGAACTCTGGGAAGCCTGGAAGCTTCAAAAAGATTGAAATCGCATCTTCTCTTAAGCCCTTCGAATGCCCAACATAACTATGCGTTCAAGATTGGATTGAAACTATAAACTCTAAGCATCTAATTGATCTTGTTACTTGTTTTTATCATAACTAGTCTTTGGGCGCGTATTAACAAGTAGTAACATATTATGTGATGTCGCAATTTAAATTAAAATCTGTAGAGTTAACCCACCATGTAGTATTAGCTGCTCGACTGCTCTTATAGTCTTACGTACCAACAAAGATCAACTCAAATGTAACATGATAAGTGATAACATAGCACAACACAAGCACAGCTTATTTGACAACTCTTTTTAACCCACCTCCATCTCAATGGTCTTTTCTTTCCTATGACCCTCAGAAAGCCCACGGGCCACGGGAGTGAAGAATATTTAAGTCCCGAGTCTATTGTCCCATGAGTTACTATTTGGCCATTGACTAATTTTGGGCCTTGGTATCTTCGAGATTAAATGATGGTCTCACATTGACAGCATTGTGTTACACATATTTTGTTACAAAGTGATACGACTTACGGGTATATCTTATCGTAATCTTGGACATCTATGCACAATGCACTGAATGAGTGTAGATAGTAAGATCTTTGATTAAATTGGTTATTATGTAGGACTAGAAATGTGGAAGTGAGTACATTTCTACGGCTCTTACTTGACTAGAACTTGTGGATACACGCAGCACTGCAACAACCAACAGTCACACTCCTAGTTTTGGGCATTTGTTTCAACCAAGTCATCTAATACGAACTAAAGTATAGAGAAAACAAATGCTACTTTCAAGGATCGAATTGTAGACAAACGATCTCTGAGTAACTGCAACATTGTCCTCGCATCAAGCGTAAATATCTATTTCGAGAATCTATATAAAGCACTTCTCGTGAAACTATAAGATTATAAAATCATGTCGAGATATTTTGAGTATTGCTGTAATCAATTCAAAACATTCGATCATATACGACATGTTGATCTATTAACGACAAAATTTGAGTTATGAACGACCCGTGTGTAATAAACTTCAACATTTCCGGAGAAACTAAGGATCAACATCGAAATTACATTCAAACTATTTGACGTTTACTAAGGAATTTATGCGTAACAAGGTCTAATTAGAAAAACCCTCGTCAACATTAGGACATACTCCGAATATAATATTCACAACAAGTTATTAAGAAAATAAAAAGTTGAAAATTAACAACGTAAATAGTAAAATTTAGGAGACAACTACCTGATTAGTAATAGAGCTAATTATCTTTTTAGCATCAATAGATTTACGATTAGGCACAAGATTACCCTCAGAATCATACTCAATTTTCCCTGAAAATTCGAGTGGACGACATTTTCCACCCTTAATAATAGTCTTCTTCCAAACAGCATCATCCTTTTCTAAACCCTCATCAACATCATTATTAACAACATAACCATGATTAACACTATCATTAGTATAATCTTCATCATCATCATCATCATCTTCTTCTTCTTCACGTTGATCATGGACCGGTTTTCGCCGCGAAATCATCTTGAAGAAAGCCTTAGTACTCATGTCGTTGGCCTTGTTGAAACTTGACAACAAGTGTTTCTTACTAAGAGAAAGCTTTTTCTTCATGAAAACTACCTCCTTTTGGTTTTCGTGTGATGCACATAAGAACATTACTAGGGAAAATATTGACACTGTTGCTAATACCGCGAAAACTATGTAACTTAAGGAGATTATGTTAAATGGAAGGACTATTGCTAAGATTGGAATAGGCCGTGCCATGGTGAAATTTGTTGTTATGATTATAATGAAGATGATTTTTTTTTTTTTTTGGGGGGAATTTGGGAACTTTCTTTGTGTTTTAGGTAGGTGGTGTGCTTGGTGAGTGTGTGTGTATATATAAGGGAGTGAAAATATGGGCCTAATTATATGTCGGGTATGATGGTGCTGAAGTTTTGTAATACTAATGTCACTCAGCTCGATAAAATGAAGTGATCTGATCTCTCTATTCAATTATTTGATTGTAGACGTTTGGTTTGGATATATGATAGAGATCTGACCCAAATGCTAAAAAATCCGAGTCGACCATGATGTGAGTTTTCATTTATTCGTGAGTACAGATTTGAGTGGAAATGTGGAATTGAAGGTGATATGGAAGGGTAAAATGTAAGACTATTCGCGGCGTGGGAATAGGGGGAGGTTATATACTTGGTTACCTTAGTGTTTTGACTGACTTTTATTTTGTTATGCAAGGTCGTTCTTAGTTCTTGACAAACATTCTAACCAACGATCAAATTAAGCGCATACTAGTATGTCATTATATTCAACTTACCGTCTATGATAAGACTTAAACATACATGACAATACAATTCGAATGGTGAAAGAAAGAAACTACTTTTCATAGGTCGATATGACGATATGTTGTTGATACTTGATGCGGATTAGTAATCACATACTATACCACTATGTCGTAAGAAAGAAAAAGAAAAAAAGTACTACCTAGAGCAGGGAGGAGAACAGAGGAAAGCAAAGAAGTACTCCGTACGATCGTTAGGGACTCAAATTACTCAATAATGAAAATAATCTATTTTACGTTTGGTTTAGATATTATATTGATACTCTACAAACCGTTTTCTTGTTTCGCGCAAAACCTTTAAAATGTCGGAATCAGCCTTAATTAGGTCGTAATGTCATTCTGCGATGCGACTACCACCAAACTTGATTCAATTTGCTTTATTTCTGCCCAACAACATTGGTGAGAGAGAGGTTTTTGTGTCGTAATGTCGTATGATATATGCCACAAAGAGTGAAAGTAGTTTGATAGATACAAGTGTTCAATGTAATGCTAAGTTATGCCACAATCGTGAAAGTAGTTTCGAGATTGCTTCATACCCACTTTTCACTTTTCAGTATCTCGGTTCAAAGATCCGATACCCGATTACGTGGTTCATCAACTGGGCCTGAACTACTTGGATTGTGGGTCACCAAATTATAAATCGTTATCCAATGTTTGGGCTTGGCCCATACTATTCAAATCAAAAGACTCGTTTGGGCTCCTCGTGTCTTACCCATTGGGCTCCTCAACCAATATCAGCCCACCAAATGGGTTGAAATTAACGTTATTGCGTCAATTTGACGACTATTGTATTTCCGCTTTGATCGTCAGCGTTTTGGATTGAATTCATCTCACATGTTCAACCTCAAGTTTTAGCGATGACAAAGAATATATGGAGTTTGCTACTCCTATCGCCTACGTTGATTGGTAAAAGTTGTGTTTTCTCACGTGTCTGTTTATAACTTACGTGAAATTTTACACCTTGGTAAATACTAGTGTCAATTCTTATAGGTAAAACACACAAACACTTGTACTACCGAAAAAGAAAGTGTTTTACCTCAAAAGTTTCATACGTGTATGTGATTCAACGTGGATTTACAAAACTTTTTTTGGTAAATATTGTTGTCTATTTTTATCTAGTTACTTGTTGAGGGAAAATATCCTTAATCTACCAAATGTTGTGAAGTTGAGTCTTCCACAAGATACAAATGTGCAAGTGAAGGGCAATCATCAAGTTGACACATCCGAGCTCACAAGTTTCCTTCAAGGCACTGAAAATGATGGGTCTACTGCCCTACTTTTGGGCTTTAATTAAGTCTTTTTAATAAACCATGATTTCATCGAGCATTACTTTGTAGAATTATTATACACAAATCCAAACGAAATTCATATACTCAACCACCGTGTTGACGCATGAATATTTCCTTTGCTCCACCAAATCCACATACATCTTGTTAAATAAAAAAAAAAAAATCACATTCTCATCATTCAAAAACTAGAATTTAAAGAGAAAATGTCGAAATTCATATATAAAAATTTACAACAATTTTTTGAGTATTTTATCATAACCCTCTAATTTAGGATCGACAAATCTAGAACTTAAAACAAAATAATATCTCCGAGGATGTTGTTAGGATTATGACGGCAAATCAGCAATACTACATGACAAAATAATTTCGTTAAAACATCACGCATTTCACGAATTTCACATAATAATCCAGTGCAAAAAAAAAAAAAAGATTTTCCTATTTCATTTTCTGTTTTTAACTGGTCATGTCGGGATTTACTCGTATCATATTCAGCATTATATTTCACCACCTTCCCTTGATTTAAAGCCAAACGAGTATTTCATCTGATGTAAAATTAACTTCCAAAATGACAAGTCAAAACATAGAACGAAATAGTAAAATCTGTTTGTGAAAATTATGTCGATTCATTTCCAAATTTGGCTGATTATATTACCATAGTAAGAAGATCACCCAACGAATTACTAATAATAATTTGGATTTGTACAGTAGTAGTAGTAAAGCAGACAGCCAGCAAATAAGACTGTGAACTGTGAACTGTGAACTGTGAATGTGAAGTAAGAGAGAGAGAGACAGTAGATCTACTTCAAAGTCTTCATCTTGCACTTCTTTCTCTCTCCTTGTCGGTGACATTTTTATATTATTATTTTCTGAGTCTTTCATTTTATGTAACTTCACATATAAGCTGTTATACTCATCTCTCTTCTTTCTCTCACTGTCGGAGGGAAGCTTGTGTTGCATTTCACTGCCGACACAAATTCCTCATTTCCCCCCAAAATCCCTTCTTTTTTTTTGGGATTTTCATTTTGTTTGATTTAATGAAGTGGGTATTTCTCAGATCAATTTAATTCGTTTTATTTTCTCAGATCTTTTGATTGGTTTTTTTTTTAGTTTAATCTGTCCCAAAATATGGAGGACTCTCAAAATGAGGTAAAATTTCTTGTAAAGTTTTGATCTTTTATTGATTTTTTGGATTTGTTTCAGTAAGTTTTTAGTTTCTGTTTATTTACTGCATTGATTGATGATTTGATGTTGATGAATTGAATTTTTTCTGCACTTGTTACTGTGGAATTTGGTTGTATGATGTGGGTTTTTTTATTGTTTAGGATTGGTTTCAGTAAGTATTTAGCTTCTGTTTATTTACTGCATTGATTGATGTTGATGAATTAGATTTTTACTGCTTGTTAATTACTGTGGGCTTTGGTTGTATGATTTGGGGTTTCAATGGTAATTTTTCATGATAATTGGATCGAGTTGATTCTATATGATGATTTGGGGTTAAAATTGGTGGTTGTAGTTGTTGTTTTACTTATTGATACTTAATTTTACCTGTGAATTGTGATGTGTAATTAATCTTTTTAATCTGGGTCTAGAAATACTGATGCAGGATGCTATGTCACTAGTTTTTGATTGGTTGTTATTGATTTAGGCTTGCTTAATTTCATATTGATATGATTATCTCATGATTAGTTTGTGTAATTGAGCTGATTTTTACCCCATATATGCACTGATTGGGAATAAGGCTTGGTTGTTGTTATTGTTGTTGTTGTTGTTGTTGTTGTATATGCACTGATTTACAATTTTTTACTGTCTTGATTTATTTACTTGCAATGAATTTATCATTTGTACTTGAAAATTGGGTTATGTAGTGATAATTTTTGTTGTTTGTGATTGGCAATTCAGTTAAAACCCACTAAACAATCCAGTGAACAAGTCTGTCAGATCTGTAGTGGATCAGTTGGCGCCGATGTGAATGAGGATCCGTTTGTCGCCTGTGATGTTTGTGCGTTCCCTGTTTGCCGTCCCTGCTATGAGTATGAGAGGAAGGAGGGCAATCAGTGTTGCCCACAGTGCAAGACCAGGTACAAGAGGCATAAGGGTAGTCCCGCAATCCGGGGGGACAAGGTGGAGGATTCTGATGCTGAGGATGGGTTGAGTGGCATCAATGAGCCCTCGGGAAGTCATCTCCACAAGGAGAAGGCGCAGGAGAGAATGCTTGGTTGGCATATGAACCATGGCCAATCAGGGGAGCTTTCCGATAAAGAAGGTCCCATGAGTCATATCCCTCGCCTTGCCAGTGGACGAACAGTATGTCGGCTTTCATGAAATTTCATTTCCTGTCAATATTTTTGGTGATTTGTCAGGATGCTGATGAAATGTTTTTGTATTGCCACCTAGATCTCTGGAGACTTGTCAGCTGCATCCCCTGAACGCTACTCGATGCCTTCCCCTGGTGCCAGTGGAGGTAATGAGTAATGACAATGCTTTTATATATGGCGGTTGATTTGTTTTATACAAGGAATTTACCTGTTTTGAGTTGGATCTTACATGTTGTCTGTGATGTTGTAAAGTGTTTGTTTACACCTTGATAATTATTGTTTGCAGCCAATATTAGAATTTCAAGGGAATTCGCTTCACCTGGGTTCGGAAATGTAGCATGGAAAGAAAGGATTGATGGCTGGAAAATGAAACAAGAGAAAAGCACTGGTCCTCCAAGTATCAGTCATGCACCTTCTGAAGGAAGATTTGGAAATGATATCGATGCCAGCACTGATATTGTTATGGATGATGCTTTACTGTAAGTGTTCTGCTCATCATATTCTATACACCTCGTGCTTCTCTGGCTTGCATCTCGTACAAAAAATAGAATTCTAGCTGCATCTTGTACTCAGATAGTCGTATTGCCAAGCAACAAGAACAATCATGAACCTCTTCGTAATGTGAAATTAGCAATCTCACTCAGTAGAGTAAGCCAGATGTTACCATCCACACCTGTGATGTGTCCAAGTTGAAATGGGCTGGAATGAAAAGAAACTAGAGACACCATTTTTGTTTGCCCGTTTTTTGCCATTGATTATAAACAATTCAGTGGGAAGGCATGTTGATAAGAGAGTTTGTAAAATTGTGGGCTGAGCATATTGGGATACAGCCATTTCTAGTTCATACACATAATTGATGATCATCTCTTCCTTATGATATGGAGTAACACATTAACTACAATCTGGTATCGTTCCTCAATCTGATGTAGATGGCTAACAGCTTGTTTTTCTTTACCTTATATATGCAGAAATGACGAGGCTCGACAGCCCCTATCAAGGAAAGTTCCTGTTTCATCATCCAGGATCAATCCTTATAGAATGGTTATTGTACTGCGGCTTGTTGTTCTCGGTATCTTCTTGCACTATCGTGTAACAAACCCCGTGTTAAATGCCTATCCTCTTTGGTTGATATCTGTCATTTGTGAGATTTGGTTTGCTATATCGTGGATTCTGGATCAGTTTCCCAAATGGCTTCCTATCAACCGTGAGACATATCTTGACAGGCTGGCCCTCAGGTATTTACTTTCTTACTGTCTTACGTAGAATCCAGGCCTTCTCTGATGATGGAAATGTATAACTGTACACTCTTCTTCCACAGATATGACCGCGAAGGAGAACCATCACAGTTGGCTGCTGTTGACGTTTTCGTCAGTACTGTGGATCCCTTAAAGGAACCTCCCATCGTCACGGCCAATACTGTGTTATCTATTCTTGCGGTAGATTACCCTGTGGACAAAGTTTCCTGCTATGTGTCTGATGATGGAGCTGCTATGCTGACATTTGAAGCCCTCTCAGAAACTTCGGAATTTGCCAAAAAATGGGTACCTTTCTGCAAAAGATATAACATAGAGCCACGGGCTCCTGAGTGGTACTTCTGTCAGAAGATTGACTACTTAAAAGACAAGGTTGAAACTTCTTTTGTCAAGGACCGTCGGGCCATGAAGGTGAAATATTGATTCTCCATGTGTTATCCTTATGTACATTATTTATGGACTTGGTTGTAGTAACAGGTGTTATACGCTTTTCTTCTTGGCAGAGAGAGTACGAGGAGTTCAAAATTCGTGTCAATGGTCTTGTTGCAAAGGCGACAAAAGTTCCAGAGGAAGGATGGGTCATGCAAGATGGGACACCTTGGCCAGGAAACAACACCAGAGACCATCCGGGGATGATCCAGGTCTGTTAATTTAGTTAAAAAATGGTCTTCCTGGTGCTCAACTTTTCTGCACTTTAAGATTGATCAAAGTCCGTTTATGTTAAACTATCGGCTCTTCCTTCCAGTTTCATAGTTTCAGTTTGAGTTTATAGAACTTCCAGCCGCTTTCACTGCAAAAATCAGAACAAAAAGAAGATAGCTCAAGTGGTTTTTTTTTTTTTAAAGTTGCATTTGTCTGCACACCATGATATTCGAAAGGAAGAAATATAATTCAGAAGTGTTTATCCCCCCCCCCTCCAGGTGCCCGTTAAGTGTCTAATTTGAAGATTAATTGCATTACATAATTGGAATTTCGGTCTGTTCTCATCGTACTTGGGTGTCTTTCGGGTTTAGCATCTACTGTCTCGTAAGATGGGTATTAGTTTAGGGATAAATTGCGTTACCTTCATGTGCAGACATTGTACTATTTCACACGATGTTTCCTAACACGTGGTATGATACTTGCAGATATTCTTGGGTCAAAGTGGAGGACTTGACACTGATGGCAATGAACTTCCACGTCTGGTTTATGTTTCTCGTGAAAAACGTCCTGGGTTTCAACATCACAAAAAAGCTGGTGCAATGAATTCTCTCGTAAGTAGTCATCTGGCAAGTTTAGCATTTTCAGTTGCCTTGTTTACAATGGGATTAGCTTAACTAATCAGCTTGACTCTCTTGCAGGTTCGTGTAGCAGCAGTACTCACAAATGGGCCATTCTTGTTGAATCTTGATTGTGATCATTACATAAACAACAGCAAGGCGTTGAGGGAAGCAATGTGTTTTATGATGGATCCTAACCTTGGGAAATATGTCTGCTATGTTCAATTTCCTCAGAGATTTGATGGAATTGATAGGAACGATCGATATGCTAATCGTAACACCGTCTTCTTTGATGTGAGTTCTTATTAGATCTTGTCCCTTATGTTCTGTTGCAACATCTCTGTTTTGGTTCCAAGTTTATTAATCTGTCTGCTAAACTTTGTTCTTTGTTGGGTTTTAGATTAACTTGAGAGGTTTGGATGGCATCCAAGGACCAGTGTATGTGGGGACAGGATGTGTCTTCAACAGAACAGCTTTGTACGGTTATGAGCCTCCTCTTAAACCCAAGAACAAATCCACAGGGTTTTTGTCTACATGCTTTGGTGGTTCCCGAAAGAAATCAAGCAAGAAAGATTCGAAAAAGAAGTCAAGTAAACATGCTGACCCTACTGTTCCGATATTCAATTTGGAAGATATAGAAGAAGGAGTTGAAGGTATCCGAGTTTTTCCTTCTCTTTACTTTTAGCTCATTGATCACATCCGTTTGACATTCACTTTTTGGGGAAGTTATTAAGTAGACGGCACCTTTATTTTAGAGCACATTGCCAATGACTGAAATTTAACTGCTGCTGTATTCCAGAGAACTGCTATTCTGACATTTTTTTTTTCATTTTGTTATAATATAAGTTTTTGCCTACCTAGTTCTTTTGAATTGTAATTGCTGATATGCTTTTCGGTTGGTATTTATAGGTGCTGGGTTCGATGATGAGAAGACACTACTTATGTCCCAGATGAGCCTGGAGAAAAGATTTGGGCAATCGGAAGTTTTTGTGGCTTCTACCCTCATGGAAAATGGAGGAGTACCGCAGTCCGCAACCCCTGACACTCTCTTGAAAGAAGCTATTCATGTTATCAGCTGTGGATATGAAGACAAGACAGATTGGGGACAGGAAGTATGTTACCTCATCTTCATGACATGACCTTTATTTTGTGCTCTTCATCTCATGTTTACAATGTTTTGTTTCGACCTCCTAAGTTTGTTGCTTTTAGAGAATTAACATTAGCCGATATGCTGAGTAAGGAACCCAGTACACTCTTGCGCTGGGTTGTCACAAGTCTTTGCATGAGTGCAACAACATGATTTAAGAATTAGAACTGGGGACGTACAAAAAAAAGTGAGAATTGGGGTGGCCGGGCGATAACAAGTTTATGATTTATGAAGGCTTGTGTGTCTCCCATGTTTTGGCTAGGATCCCCACATCCTGCACGTCTTGTAGTTTGGGCTTACTCAACATTTACTTGGAGTTATTGATTTGTTTACGTTGTTGACACCTTAAGACGAAAACCTGATTTCGGAATCAGTAATATGCTATTTACGCAGCGGTCATATGCATTCTAGTGACAAATCTGGCTAAGATTAATATTTGGAAAGTATTTGTGCATGAAGTGTGTTCTTGTAACAAATGCTTATCATCAGTTTACCTCACCCAGCAATCTAACAAGATTGTAACTGGACTTCTTTTGTGCAGATTGGCTGGATTTACGGTTCTGTCACAGAAGATATTCTTACTGGATTTAAGATGCATGCCCGGGGATGGCGGTCAATCTACTGCATGCCAAAGCGCCCAGCTTTTAAGGGATCTGCTCCCATTAACTTGTCTGATCGTCTAAATCAAGTGCTTCGGTGGGCTTTAGGTTCCGTTGAAATTCTGTTCAGTCGTCATTGTCCCTTATGGTATGGTTATAATGGACGACTGAAATGGCTAGAGAGATTTGCTTATATCAACACAACTATCTACCCTATCACCTCCATCCCGCTTCTTTTATATTGTACGTTGCCAGCTGTCTGTCTATTGACCGGAAAGTTTATCATCCCTCAGGTAAGCAGGTTTCTATGAAAGTACTTCTGTATGTGTCATTTGTTATATTACGACTTTACGAGTGCTCTCACTCTTATTTGTTTTCTCATAAATTGTACCTTTCTAATATTGCAGATTAGTAACCTGGCTAGTGTCTGGTTTCTGTCGCTCTTTCTTTCTATCTTCGCCACTGGTATTCTAGAAATGAGATGGAGTGGTGTCGGGATTGATGAATGGTGGAGAAATGAGCAGTTTTGGGTTATTGGAGGTGTTTCTGCCCATCTGTTTGCTGTCTTCCAAGGTTTGCTCAAAGTCCTTGCTGGAATCGATACCAATTTCACTGTCACTTCCAAAGCTTCTGATGAGGACGGTGACTCTGCTGAGCTTTACTTGTTCAAATGGACTACACTTCTCATCCCACCCACCACCCTTCTCATATTCAACCTGGTCGGAGTTGTTGCCGGTATCTCCTACGCCATTAACAGTGGCTACCAGTCATGGGGTCCACTTTTCGGAAAGCTCTTCTTTGCTTTTTGGGTGATTGTCCATCTTTACCCCTTCCTCAAGGGTCTCATGGGTCGCCAGAACAGAACGCCCACGATTGTTGTGGTTTGGTCTATTCTTCTTGCATCCATCTTCTCCTTATTATGGGTCAGAATCGATCCATTTACGACCAGGGTGACTGGCCCCAACAATGAAGAGTGTGGAATAAATTGCTAGTCTCGCCTGAGAAAGAGAATTAGCAGCTTTCTCGGACCGCCTTAGGTATCACAATATTTAGTTATTTACCACAAATTTAAGTAATTTATTTGTATGTATAAACACTCCTGAGCACATAGTGTACGTACTATTGCAAATTTTTCCATACATTTTCTCTATTTTTTTTGTGAGTGTATTATTAGGAAGATAGCAGCAACTCTTTAGCTCTCTCATATTCTTTGTATCTGTATCTGTATCAAACTGGCTGCTACAAGCAAAAGGCCGTGTAACTGTTCCGAGTTAAAATTTTTTGATCTGTTGAAATAGTATAAATTTTATGTTCAGTCTCGAAAATTGAATCTGTGAGTTTACTCTTTACTCCCATTTCGGTTCCCTTGCTGCTGGTAAAATCTTGGTTTCCTCTCGTCTTTGTAAACCGAGTAGGTTCTTGGTATGATCAGCTAACCCTTGTATTAGACTTTTGTCCGACATTGAAGCCGAGACTGAACACTTCGTTTTAGGCCGAAAACCCGAGAACTTTCTGTAATACTTGAAATATGGAACCACTGTTACCTAAAGACTACTCAATCTTACTCATTTTTCATGCTGATACTTTCGTTTGTTAAAAAGGAGTAAAAGGGTCCCCCAACGGTCAGATTATATGAATGCTCATTGCACATTTGCACTGAACAAATCCCAGTAAGATTCACATGAGAAGAACTTTATTAAAGCAGCAGGAATTTGGTCAAAATGTTTATACTAGTTTGATTTCTAGTGAAAAAATTTGCTGGTACTTGTTCTGTGCAGTTTATCAGACTTCTCACTTGCACTTGAAGTCCTGAACTCAGCTTTTTGCTCACTTGGATCAGGTAATGGGTATGAAGGGTCGACAGCCTGATCGAAAGTGATCAAATTTTTCGGATGGAACGGGTTATATATGCGCCCTTGCCCGATTCTTCTAAGGGGCGAATTAACGTAGCAGGACTACTTAATAACACAGTAAATCACCAATTTGTTCATGGGAAAATGCTGATAAAACGAATGACATGATTATTATACAGAGAAAATGCATTAGATATGAAGCTTAGAAATCTTAATCAAATTAGAATACAACAAAACACAAAAATACTCTCTTGATCATATACTAATACTATAACTCTAATGCTAAGAAAACGACTAATTAGTCTGGTGACTCGTAGACGGGGTATCAGATGTACGCAACCTAACACAAAATGAAAATTACGTCAAGAATTGTTACGACCTTCACAATAATATAATATTCAAGATTGAACTCTAGGCTGAATGTTGTCACTTGTTCTGTTCCTCAGCAGCAGCTGGCTTAGCTCCGTCCGTGGCAGCGGCAGGTGGTGGTGGAGGTGGCGGAAGGCCGCCGTCAATGCAGCTCCGGCAGTTTCTTTCCACCCACCCTTCAATGTCATGCTCTCCACTTCCTCCAAAGTGCCTGCCTCCGCACAACCTCGCTATAATGCCAGCAAACACCGCAACAATCGTGATCACGGCCAACACCACCACCAACGTCTCGATGGACCGCCGTGTGTACCGCCCCGTGTCCACCGAAACCGGTGGAGGCCCGACCAATGGCGGCAGCGGACTACTAGTAGTCTCCCATTTTTGCACCACTTTCCACTTGTGTATACCACTCATAGTACTTAGCATTGTGAAATGTGAAGTGTGTGTTTTTTGAGTGTTGAAACTTGTAAAGGAAGCCAAGGAAATAAGGGAGGTACTAAAAGCAAAGGGTATGTTAAATATAGGATTCCTTAATATGTGGAGCATTTTGGTACTGTGTCCCTTTTCTTTCCTTCCAATGTACTAATTAATCATGATTATGTATCTTTTTTTTTTTTTGAGGGGAACATGATTATGTATCTTACTATCTTATTAACCTAATTTTTTCTCACCTTTATCGTAACCAAACATTTAAACTGATTGATACTTTTAGGTTGAATCAACGATTCTTATTTGTGGTGTCTCTCACACAGATACCGTTCTAGGCACAAATGTGAATATGTGATGATACTAATGTAAAAGTCGACTCTTAAGTAATATGGAGTGCATACATACACGCATACTGATAGTTAACTTGACCAAAAGAGTGTAGACATCTTAGTCATCCGTCATCTTGGTCATCGTTATGCTCGGATACCATGCTAAAAAGATCGTGACAATAAGTTAAACTCATGGTAATCTGCTCAAGTCATGCTTATTAGAAAAGAATGAGTTGGAAGTTGAACCTCAAATTAAGCAAAACAACTTTGATTTTCTCATCTAAACTTGTCATTAAGCAAAATCACATTTAGTTGTATGATGAATCTAGTCGATGTGATTGTTCGTAATTCCCAAGAAGGTCTTGTTAACATTTTTGTCTATTTCCTGTGGATTATTCCCCACCACATCATATGTTTTTAACCTAAGTGATAAAAATGGCCCTACAAATTTCTCAGTAAACCATGCAAATTTTCCTACAGAAAAATTCGTAAAATTGACCATTGTTTTGCCATTTCTTCATTGTATTTATGGTGGGTTTTCTGTTTTTTCATATACAGATACTGAACCACTGATGAGCAACTCTGTTCCCATGTGCTATGATTCAGGCAGTAAAAAATCATTAGTAGTTACTTGCATCATGTGATCTTGTTCAATGGTCATTTAAGTGTAGGTGAAAACCTATGGTGGATTCCCAAATCAGACTAGTTGGTTTGGTGAAGCACATATTATGATCTAAGTTCGAAACACGTCTACTCATTTATATTGGTATCACATCTTTCTTCACCGTTACATGACAAAATAAGGGTTATGATCGATACACCAAACAAGTCTAAGATCTCAAGTTTAAATAAGGGTTATCATATGCGAGTTTCGGTGACTTCGAGATCTCAAGTTTAAATTACTCATAGTCAACCCTTGGATTGGGGCAACCTGCATTGTTTTGGGCTCAGTGTGGTATCCAACCCAAAAACACACTTGGGCTGAAAGTTGCAAGCGGAATCGAATGGCAATCTTTTGTAAGAATTGATTCGTTTTACTAACATTTTGCAGCCCAAAACAAAGCGGGTGCCGGGTGATGAAGAGGCGGTTTGGCGCATGGTCAATTACTTGACTTTGTCGACACCGATACACGATCTTCACAAAATTATTTCGGAACAAAAATGACTCGAAATTTTGTTATTCCGGAACAAAAATGACTCAGATTTTCATCAGCGCCTTGTTGGGTATTTTTGCCTAAAATGGCCCTAGAGCAAAAATGACATTAATTTTCGTAGGAGCTTCTTTGGGTCGAATTACGTGTTAGTAACTTAGTAACAAAATATGAGACCAAAAGACACTAAACCCAAATGGGCTAAAGTCAAACACGGAGACAGTCTCATAATAAAAAGAGCAAAAGTACAGACATTTCTATAAAAACTGAAATTACAGGACCAACATGTTATTTGTAGTCGATATTAGTACAAGTTACACATAAGGCCGATAAACACTGACACATCGATTAAATGAATCAAATAGGTATAGCATTGTTGACCTTAGGAAACACAACAGAGGCAGGGTGCCCCATAATCCTACGACCTTTCCTATGCTTAAACGGATAAACCAATACACCAATCGGCCACTCTACCACCGCCGCCACCGCGAACGCCACGAAACCAAGCGTAGGACCCACAACCTTGCACCTCATAGGGTTGTCCCTTGTTCCACACTGTATACACAACGGCACCCCAACTACCGGCATCTTTCTATCTCTAAATAAGGAGCAAATTAAATGAAAGTGGTAGCGTGTTTTAGAAGAATCTTGAAATAAACGGGACAATTGTATCGTATAGAAGGTATATTATTAATGAGAATTTTCTTAGGATGATGAGATTGTAAGCTACACGAATCATGATTTTATAGGGGTTGAATTAATCTTTGTTGGAGTTTTGATTTTTTATGGGGTTTTTGAATAAATCATCATCTTTTAGTTATTTCTTTTTTGGGTAACAATTTTATATTTCTGGGTTTAGTAAGTCGGCGACACGTGGCGAGTTCTAAGAGCTATGTTTTGTGTACGTGTAACTTGGTCCTTGATTTCCTGTCTCCTCTCAATATCTTTGACGTGGTGTAAGAAATGATGAGGTGGGCCGACAGCCCGACACTCTTCCAGAAACGAGTTTGGGCTTTGGTGGATTTACAACTTGGTAATGGGCCTTACGGCCCAATATGATTTTCCGGAGTTTTGATGATCGTGTTTGGGTTGGAACTGGGCTACAAAGAGTCAAAGAAGCTTTCCAATAACGTTTCCAAGTTCTAACATGTGGGCTATATTTGGTAAAACTAGCTGAAATAGTAGCTGAATGCTGAAATTGTAGCTGAAAGCTGAATTAATAGCTACAATATTAGCTTAAAATTTTTAGCTGATAGTAATAGGAGTGCTTGTCAAAATTAGCTGATACGGGAGCTGATATATATAAAATTACATAAAAATGTATTAAATATTTTTAATGTCATTTTATTTTAGTAAATAAATGAGGGTAAATTAGGAATAAAATTATGATAAGCTAGCTTATTTTTTAATATGCTACCCAGGGTAACATCTTAAATAAGCTAGCTTATTATTTAAGCTAGTGGTGTCACCAAACACACTTATTTGGTCAAAGAGTTTAAAAATCTAGTCAAATAAGCTACTTTGCCCAAATAAGCTAGCTTATTTGGCATACCAAACATAACCGTGTTCTTCGAGCACACACTGGAAAAACCGTTTCTATACTACCTTGTATTTTACTAAGGTGGAGAATGAATATAGTGATAGTGATATTGCGCACCCGTATATATAGTTTCGCAAATCGGTACCGTAGCTATTGACTGAGCCTCACACCAACTACGATCATTGATCGTCTCATTGATCGCATCACAGGCCCATTTCATCCAAAAATAGTGGTCTGGAGACTAGCTTCATAAAATCGGTTCATCAATTAGGAATACTTCGCACAACTCACATGTGAATCGTATTTTTCCGCTCGTTATCTTAACACTACTAGTAGTCTAGTACTATATAGTATAAAATAAGTTGCCCTTAGCATATAAGGGGCTGATATATTGAGGAGCATAATTGGATAGAATCTTCTCCTTTGCAATTGTAAGGCTCGTGGCCTATGACTGGAGTCTAGCTGGTGAGTGGTCATGCTGAGGATTTGAGGAACGTATTTGGTTTAACTACCACATTGTCTCACAACTGTCCACTTTGATTTTGGACCAACAGTTTTCCATCACCAAATTATAATTTTTAGTGTTTACATCATGCCTAAATTATAATGCATGACTGTGATATATTGATGAGTGACGTGATGACATATTGACATGCATTTGCT
Organism: Spergularia bocconei; assembly: GCA_963457585.1. NCBI lineage: Eukaryota > Viridiplantae > Streptophyta > Magnoliopsida > Caryophyllales > Caryophyllaceae > Spergularia > Spergularia bocconei. The sequence continues at coordinate 24,463,545 of OY734951.1, forward strand.
AACAAGTAATCAAAATGGGTGAACCAATGACTCAATGAGTGATGGCATGCGACATCGGGATATCATCAAGTTATATATGTAACGGTGAAATGAAAAACAAACGATGGAGACATCGTCAGAGAAGGGTTTCAACATACACGTAAATTAAAAGTATAATGTAATAATGATGCAAGCGAACTAATCTATCTAGGCCAGGGTTGGTCGATGACCATCATGATTATTTATTTGAAGAATTGAAGCGTGGTAACGCTATTTTATTTTCCCCGAAAAGAATACATTCACGATCATTCAACGAATAGGAAAGTAGTATATATGGGAATAACATACAACAACAAAAGAAGCAAGATTGTGGCAGCGGGTGCATGAAGATTATTGAGGAGGTATCTTCCATTACTTCACAAAGGAATAAATGCCTTTGGCTGGCAAAACCTCAGAAAGTTGGAAACAACTGATATACAAAAGCAAAGAATTAATGGCTAAGTTTTGAAATTCTTTATTTTGTGAGCATTTGATTCTATGTTCTTTAAGTTTTGGTGCACCATCACTTTTTTGGGTCACCAAAGGTTTCCTCTTTCAGCTACCAAGTTTATTAGCTTCCTTGAGCTGGATCTTCAATTCTTTGTCTTAGCTTCTTGTGTACATTTTTATTTCTCACACACAGGAGTGAAATACTACATATCGGTTTTTGTAATGAAACTCCTTTAGTCCTTTAATTTATATATATTGGATATCGGTTTTTCAAGTAGTGTACTAAATCGAATATAGATTATATATAGATCGAGAACTAGTGATGCCACGATCAGTATATAACAACTTATCTTGTTCGGTCAGACATTTTTGTAGTTTATAAATAGTCGACGAGTAGCTAAGTAGCTATCCATCCTACTTATCGAACACGTTGATACTTGTATGTTGTCATCAAAACCTCCAATAGTTGGATTGTCCATCAAAGTTCAATGGAATTATATAAGAATAATGCCAGGCTCAAACGTCGCCGTACGTGCCCACATGGCATGGGCTATAACATTGATTGATTAATTAATTTAATCCAACCAATTTATATATATATATTTCTACAAATCAATATCACGGCAGTTAATAAATGTCGTTTTAAATTTCGATCGATATATCAGCAATGTGTGATGGCGTAACTGATAAGCTAGCATGCTAATTGGTAAGTATACTTCTTATATTACTTGAAGTATTTGCACCGTCGTCAAGGCTAGCTAGGAGCCAAACATATTTAAATGGCTAATTTAATTTGTTTGTAGACATAATTAAATAATGCATTATCGCTTAATCAACATAATGCTTACGGACGATGATCAAGATTTGAAATTCACCTCCTTCGATGTTATTACCCTTCCCTTCCCTTCATTAAACACGTTAAAATTACAAAAGCTTAGGACAAGCTTTACTCGTTTAAGCATCCAAATGATTGTCAAATCAAGACTAATGCTATTTATACAAAAAAAGCCGGTTTCTAATTTGGACTTTTGTTTACACCACTTTGAGCGGTGTAATATAGTACAATTACTTAATCATTAGCTAGTAAAATTATTGGATTTCAATCAAACAGTTCATAATTTTCTGCATGATCGAATTAAATTATTGCTAATAATAATCTTGTGAAAATTGGATGAATGTTCAACACTTGAATTTCGAAAGGAACAACTTCACATGGCATTAATAAATTAAACTTTTCGTCGATTTCACTTATTCATGAATCAAATTAATAGTCTTCTTCCACACTACTCCAAGTCAACTACCCATCTAATAATAGTCTTCTTCTTTGCAATTTTTATTTTTAAAATCTTCCACTCCAACTCCAAGTAGATGTTTGTGTGACTATCAAAAAGTTCATGGAAATGAATTGGATACATAGTCAAATTTTAGTAGGTTGGTCCTTTCGATTTTGTCAAGATATATATAAGCATTAAATTATCACGACTTAGGAAAAGAAGTCTCAATTAATGAGTAAATTGTTCAGGCAAGCTAAAGTACAATTGGACTTTTGATAATACAATAACGATAACATTATCCCCGTGTCTTAAAAGTTCTTAATAAAAAAATGGTGAAATCCACTTAATTGCGGTTGATCATAGAGTTAAACTTATGTTCACGATAACTGTTCATTTGCTTTTTACCCTGGCATGCATATAATCAATATGTGATTAAAAAGTGATGTTACATTTGGTGTGAACCGGAAATTCGGAATGGCTAGTACGAGCCACATAGGACGCGTAGAATCACAGCCAAAAATAAAGGGTAAGAACCTTCCCACTCACTTTACAAAATTCTCCCCCAAAAAAAGCCAAAAGTCCACCAACCCATCATATAACCACTCTATTTCATCCCCATATAACTTGACCATAACTCCTCCATGCACAATATTATTTAACGTACAAATAAACACCTCAAAACACTCACAAAATTTCTCTTCTAAAAACTCCATTCCCTCAAAATCTCTCAAATTCTCAAATTCTTGAAGTTATATGCAAAAATAAAATGTCATATTTTAATAGAAAATTCTCCAACAATATTATTCTCCTCTTTATTTTGATAACAATTTCATGCAAAATCACTAATGCTAGTGAAAACATTGCTAGAAAAACACAGGAAATTGGTACAATCCCAGATCCTAGCATAAAATGTGACACATGCCCATGTGACACTTGTGAACCAATTCCTCCGCCGCCGCCGCCACCAGTTCTACCACCGTGTCCTCCACCACCACCTCCACCATGTCCTCCTCCACCGTCGCCTCCTCCACCACCAAAGAAGCCACCTTGCTACCCTTGCATGGAGGAGTACTCGCCGCCGCCGCCTCGGTGGTCCTACACTCCAAACAACAATGACTTGTACGTGACGGAGTACAACTACAATGGTGCAACACAAGTTAATGTTGTTATGGGTGTTTTGGTGATTTTTGGAGTTGCATTATTGCAATTAAGCTTCTTTTTATGATCAATATTAATATGATGGGTGAATGTAAATTTAGGAAATTGATCATCAAATTAAAAGTTGAGTTTTAATTTCTAAGTTTTAATTATTTAGCTTAGTTATAGTTAGTATGATCATTTCATCATTTGATAATTTAATCTCCAATTCTCCATCATGTCAAATTTCATTTTTTTTTGGGTACATGTAGTTCTAATTCCACAATATAATTCCAAGTTGCTCTAGTTCTTCTTCTTAAAGAGTTGACTACTATTTTTTATTATATTGATCTTGTTTTATATTTTTGTACTGTTATTTTTCTTAGAACAAAACTCGAAAACTCCGACTAGGTTAATTCTGAATAGTAAGAGGTCGGTCCAATAAGTTGAGTGTTAGAGTCGTATTTACTAACAGGATTATTTGGCCTCGTACATCCTATTTTCCCAAGAAAATAAATGAGAAAGGAAATGTAGCGTAAGAGGGCAAAGGAGAATAAAGGCAAGGGAATATTGGATGTAATATGTGCTTGATAATGAAGAAAAGAAATGTAATTGGTGGTGAGAGACAAAAAGGTTGATTCTAGTGGAACCAAGTAAAAGCTTGTTTTTTTTTTTAACAATCTAAGTTGGTTAAATTTCGGAGAGATGCTTAATCTGATTTAGTTCTCTCTCGATGTTATTCTGAATAAATTCGGAAAATAAATGAAAGAATAAAGAGTTTGGTAAGGTGTAAATATGCCAACTATTGCTTATTCAGGAACAACACAGCCTGTGTCATATGATTGAGATTGGTTTGTTGTTTTGTTGGTATACTGATAATTTGGTGGACTGACTAAGCTAGTGGTATAGAATGCTTTGCCAAGAAGGCACATATCTTGATTCTTGTTAAAGCTAACCATGTTCAATCATTTCCCTGCCTAATATATATCACTTGCTTACCAAATTTCTTATTCCCCTGCCTGCATGTTTAATTTTAGTTTGGTCCAATTGAATTTTTTTCCTTTATCGTAATACTCACATTTTCGCTGTATTATAGATTAAGATATTCAGTAAAAATCAATGCTCTAAAATTTGTACTCAGGGACATGTACAACTTTTGGGACAAGGCATAAAAGTGTTAAAAGTCTTAAAACATGATTTTGAAAGTTGAGAGACTTTCCTAGAAGGCGAAAGAATATCATCATATGCTCATCACATCACAAAGTACTTCACATATGTCCTCCAATGTCTATTCCCCCTGTTTCTCATGGTCTTCATTCGAAAGTATTGTTTCCTTGGTACAACCTAATTATACATCCTATCAAGTTATATACTAGTATCGATGATTAAATATATTATATAGTCACGTACCAAACTTTAAACGGTTGATGCCAAAATTATAGCCTTTTACGCTTCCTTCTTATATGCCCGTGATTACATCGAACTCAAACCTTGATCTCGTCATAATGAAGCTGAACTTTCGATCACTTGGATCAAACTTACTTGTTGTACCCTATACTCAAGGCTAGTCCACTGTTGTTGCTCCCACATGAGGCATGGTACGAAATGGGTCGACATTCGTATTGGGCCACGTTGGGTTTTGTCACAGTAATTCTCACAAATCCGCAAAATGCTGGGCCGGACTAGCCCATGGTCATCAACCATAAGTCAACCCAAGTACTGTGGGCTACTTTCTATATATGGACAAAATAAGTCAAAGTTTAGGACCCCCAAAAAAAGTCAAAATTGAGTAGCTGATAAAACTTGTCAGAAATTACAGAGGTACTTTTTTGGATAAAGTGGGAAAATTAGAATGTAAGAGAACAAAGCCCAATGAAGATTTACCTTGTCAGAAGGCTTTAATGGGCCCATTTACCTGCCACTACCAACCCAATTTCTGTCTTGTCTAGTTCTTATCCTATGAGTTTGTGCAACTCTCATGTCAATGATATATCATCATTAATTTTTGACAGTTCAGAGTTTTTGTCCCCATGATTTTTGGCACCTACCTTATCAAACTCCTAATTTTTCATCTATTACATTTACAAAGCGAAGAGTGATGCTAGCTCCGACATTATATTAACGGAAAATTCACGTGGTGTCTCCGAGATTTACCAGTTTGCGCGTGGTGTCCCTATCTTTGAAACTTGTACATTGTGGTGTCCCTGAGATTTGCAAAACGCGGTACGTGGTGTCCCTCAAGCTAACGGTGTTAACTTTTTTCCGTTAAGTGATGACGTGGCGGCCATTTATAAATTTAATTTGGTATTAATTCAATTTTGTAATTTCTGAAAATATTAAAAAAATTCAAAAATTCAAAAAAAAAAAAAGTTCCAAAATCAATTTTAATAATTATTGGGAAAAAAAATTCGCAAAAAAAATCAAGTTATATAATTTTAAACGTAATTTTAGTGAAAATTTTTCGAAAATTCTCTAATATCTGTAAACTTCAGTGCACATGGTGTCCCTGAACTATAGACACTAGTTTACATGGTGTCCCTGAACTATACACAATAGTGTACATGGTGTCCCTCAGGTTTGCATTACACTGCACATGGTGACCCTCTGTTTTTGTTTTTTTTATTGCAACCGCTAGTTACAAAAGTGAATTAGTCTTGAAAGATTTGAAGGTGTTTCGGATGACCTAATGTGAGTGTTCGTTTTGCATCGAGGGCATAGACCGTTTTCCACGAAAAAAACTTACGAAATTGAAGATTCATGGGATGAAATGGAATCCATGAATATGATTTGATTTAATAATAATGTTTGCTTTGGAAAGAAGGATATTTTTACATATATATGCAGCTACAACGGCTACTTTTGTAATTAGCCGTTGCAATAAAAAACAGAAACATGGGGTCACCATGTGCAGTCTAATGCAAACCTAAGGGACACCATGTACACTAGTGTGTATAGTTCAGGGACACCATGTGCACCGAATTTTATAGATATTAGAGAATTTTCGGAAAAATTTCACTAAAATTACGTTTAAAATTATATAAATTGATTTTTTTTGCAAAATTTTTTTTCCAATAATTATTAAAATTGATTTTGGAACTTTTTTTTTTTTTTTTAATTTTTTTACTTTTTTTAATTTTTTAAATACTTTCAGAAATTACAAAAATTAATTTTCAATTTTTTTCTTTTTTTTCCAGAAATTACAAAAATGAATTAAACCCAAGTTAAATTTATAAATGTCCGCCACATCATCACTTAACGGAAAAAAGTTAACACTGTTAGCTTGAGGGACACCACGTACCGCGTTTTGCAAATCTCAGGGACACCACAATGTACAAGTTTCAAACATAGGGACACCACGCGCAAACTGGTAAACCTCGGGGACACCACGTGAATTTTCCGTTATATTAATGTAAATTTGCGATTCTCTTATCTATCTTTTTGTAGATTTTTGTGTGTAAATAAACGTATAATGTTGTGGGGCGGTCTTTGATCAAGCTTCAAGATGACATAGTGGATAGATGAATGTATTATATGTTGTGCTAATGGCTCCTCTTGTTTGAGAGTAATTAACTTGTTTTTATTAACGCTGATAAATTTCATGGTCTATCGCTTTAGTGACGAAAAATATAAAACGCTCATGTTGAGCCACCTGAAAAGGGAAGAGATGGAGATGGTTGAAGACGCAATCCCTTTGTGACAATGATTATATCCTTATATATCTAAGAAGTGAACAAATTTCTTTGGACGAATTGAAACAAAAAGTAGTGAGAGTACCTTTCGACCAAAATTATGTGCATAAACAATTTTAAAACACTATTTAATACCGCATTTTGAAACTTCTAATGTCTTTGTTAATGGTCACATTCAAAGTTGAGATGGAGCAATATCTACACATTTTCAGTCAAATTAATGCTCGAGTTAGTACACTTCTACTCTTCAACCACAAGTTAGCTACTTTGCTAGGTCTCCCCGGCCTATATATGGACGAATATACCTGGTAATTAAAGCCACTTAAATTGACTTCATAGGTAAATTTTCAAGGGATCACAACTGTATTCGAACATTTAGCGAAGTGTAGTGTACTTTCTATATTACAAAGTTTATAACAAGATGTTATATTATATGTATTTGATTTCTACACAACTCTCCAATAATAACACCATTATCTTCTTCATAGTAATCATGGAGTTCCTTTATCGTTTAGCCATAGCTAACTCAGGTACCTCCAAGAATGTCCCTTTCGTGCCTCTTTTCTTGGTCTCTACTTTCTTGTTTCCATGTTGCTACTAACATTTTCTTATAACTTTGCATTTTGTTGCGATACCATAATAATATGCATGCATGTTCTTAAATAATCAACGGTCACTAAAGAAAAAAAAAATATATTATGACTCAAGTCAACATCTTTGCCAACATAAAAGAAAGGTTTTTCAATATGTTTAGGGATAGAAGACCATCGATCCGTAGTCATCTAACAAATAGCGACACTTGTGATGAAGCACGAGTTTCAGATCCTAGCTTTAGGCATCGACGTATGTATTAGATGAAATAACGACCTTAATTGATTAATACAGATGCATACGTATGCGTTTAATAAGAACCAAAAAAGAAGTTTTACTAAATTGAGAATATAGTTGTAAGATCTTCATAATCTTGAAGAAAGAAAATCAAAAAGTGAAGAAAAGAAAAGGGTGAACTAGTAAAGCCATCCTCTTTGACAACACATGTTGACAACAATCAACTTATTTTTTTTGTTTATCATCAATTTCCAATGTTGCTTTCAAAGTGTCCAATAATTATAACAATTGTTCCACCTTTATATGTACTACTACTACTATCATCTTTTCTTCTCATTCACTCCCATACCTTACTCTTATCTACTTCTACTCCATTATTTCTTCCCTTATTTTTGGCCTAATTTCATCCCAAAAATATGGCCAAAATCACATCCACCCCACAAATATTTCCCTTAATTTTGATAATTTTGTCAACATTGGTACAAAATTCACTACAAGATAACCCTTATGTTTGTCCATACCCTTGTCTACCACCACCCATAGGAGGAGGAGGCTCCTCATACTCCCCTCCACCAGAGGACCTTCCACCACCCTCCACCACCCCCACTCCCACAACTTCCAACTGCCCGCCACCGCCATCACCGCCCTCGGAGCCTACGTACTACGAGTCCCCGCCGCCACCAGCGACACCTCAACAATTCTACTACTCACCACCACCACCCTCAGGGTATACTCCTAGTTATGAATATTACCCTCCACCTGGAGGGTCTACTTACCCTACTTATGGTAATGCACCTCCTCCACCTAACCCCATTTTGCCTTACTGGCCTTTCTACTTTAAGAGCCCACCCCCACCACCTGATGAATCTTCAGCAACAAGCTTTAATATGGGCATGATGAAGATATACCAACCAGTGTTGTTATTGTCTACTGTTGTTCTTCTAGGTTTGAGATAATTCAGCGGCTAAGTGTTAGAGGAAACTATGAGTTTAAGATCATTTATGTAAATTTTCAGTAGCATTTTATTATAAATTTTAAGTTATAAATTGAAAATTGTTTTGTAGCAATTGTGGTTAAGCTATGCATAGTATTCGCACTTTTTTCATCATTTCAACAACTATGCTTGTCAATTGTTCTATGAGCGTACGTATTAGACTTATGGTCACATTCTTAATTGCGAAATTGACAATTTGCTCCTAACAATCTACATTTGAATTACGTTACATTATCATGGTGAATTAGTGATGCCAAACAAGAAAGTCCCAGGTATCACCCTACAAACCGCAAAGTATCATCCTACATTGAATCGTCTTGCCTTTTCATTCTTTCCGAAATCATAGAAAGCATTAGTACTAAGAACAAGTTATTACCACGAAATTTTGTTGCAAAACACGGGTTTGTCACATTGTCAGCTCATGTGTGTGACATCGTGAACATAGTTACAGAACACTTACTTGCTACACGTTTGAGCTGTAGGCCTTTAGCATTCGATGTTTGATACAATTGGTAGTGCATCGTACAATTTTTAACACCAATAATGACTACCATTAGCATTAAGATAATGATCTAACCTATTGAAGAACGTTGGATGAGCATATTCCAACTAAACTAAGACAAAGAAAGGTCCCAAAAATCAACTTGTTAAGTGCTCTTTATGCTCTACTTTATGGCAAAAACTCCTTTTTTTCGCCCTTTTACATGGGTTGATTCCCCGTCGTAATCAACCTTGAGCCCCATGACACTGAATTCTTTTACGCTCCAACAGCTTTAATATTTCGACATCTTAACCACCGTTACTATAAGGTCAAGAGTCAAGACAGAGATCGACGGCCGGTCTGGATCTGCCAGAACTTTTTACCACCGGCCGATAAATTACTGATACTCCGTAGTTACTAATCTTACAATCGTAATTGTAATAGAATGACTAGATTGATTTCCTCAAAGACGGTAAAAAGAAAGCTTTGACATCGACGAGGAAACCCACCGAAACGTACAGAAAATGTATCAGGTGTAAAGTGACAAATAAGTGACCAAAGTTCAAGGTTATAGAGAACACTCATGGATGGATGAAAAGAGTAAAATGCACTTTATATAAGAATCAGAGTACCGTAAAGCTGCGACACAAATCCAGCCTACGTTAAGAATGAGATAAATGGTTTGAAGACCTATTTATTACCTAGAATTACACCTCTTTTGAGTTTTGAATGAATTTTGTGGCACCTAAGTGTACAATTTCAATCACATAACAATAATACATGCATATAAAGAGCCGAATTACCCTCTAAAATGATCAACGTTTCACTGAAACAAGAACCATGTGATTTAGGGGCGGCACAACCCCGAAATTGAATGTTAACAGTATGACTGACCACAGAAATGGCTGCGACTTGCGAGTCTTGGTGTTCGAACAATTTCCCCATTCGTGATGATACCTCAGACGGCCATCCCATGTAGGTCACAAACTCTCTTGTCTCTGACCAAGAAGGTTGTACACCAGCCAGAAATACTCATTCAACAGCAGTCTCCAGTGTTTTAATTGTATTTCGGCGCCACAGTGCGGTTTCAGTATCAAATCTCAACTCCCAAGTAGGCCAATAATGCAAATCCTGCTTCAATGTTAATACTCGGGGCTTCCCATTTAGGTGGATAGTTCTAATACGCGCATAATCCCCATGTTGTAGTTCCTGCACATTAAATACGCGCATAAGTGGATTGTTACCAACACACAAAATTAGCTTCAAGCTGAAAGTATGAGAATTCATGTATATAAATACCTTGGTTACACTAACAAAGGCATCTAGATTGGGGGTCGGTTTGCCATTCACTTCAACGATCCACTGAAGGGCATATAGACCATATCTATGTACTGGACTTCCATGACACCACCTGTAAAGTGATAAATTAAATATTAGTTTGCGATAAGAGGAACTTGAGAAGAATCTCAGAGAAAGCTTTCGATGCTTTGTTCAAGATTACGAGTAAGTCAGCTTAACCAGGCACTGAAGCAGTCATAAGAAGCACAAGTCCACACACCTTGAAATTTCTAAACAACTTCTCTTGATTTAAATGAATCTTTTTTGAAAATCTCAAAGCTATAGCTACTGTATTTTATATTAATTTGGAGCCCGGCTGGATCACACAGCAGCTAATAGCAAGTACACTAATTAGATTACCTTGCCACATATACGCCATGGCCTTCTTCAGGAAGAAACCCAAGTGCTCGAACTGCAGGGTGAGGATCCTGAACTATGCACCCACACCAATTCACAACACGAACTGTACCAATGCCATCTCTCACATCTGTTCCCACCACTACTTCCAACTCACGTCCCTGCAAAACCTCAGCATTAAGATTTCAAATAGAAGACAGACCTGGTCTATGTAAATGAGGAGGAAAGCAGTATATATGCAACACTTCGAAATCGCACATTGACTACAGGGAGTAGCTAATTGCTCGTTAGTAACTTACCTGCCGGAAAATGGTCATCTGCAGCATTCCTTCAGTGTTGCCATCCTTGTCCAAATCTTGGCAAGCATTTTCTATATCGCGAAAGCAAGTTACAGGCTCTTTATTGATTGCCAGAAGCATGTCACCTTGCTCCAGAATGTTTTCAGCTCTTGACCCAGCTAAACAACCTTTCACACGCAGGACTTGACGCCTCAAAGGATCTTTCTTGACAAGAGCCTATATGAAGTAAGTTTGAATTAGTTAAGAGAATACAGTGGAATGTACACAGCATTTACCAAAGAGGGGCAAAGAAATCAGACATTAAGGATAACCCCAACAGATACCAGAGGAAATGACAGATATCAGACAGTTTCTAGATAATTGATGCACTCTAGGACCATGATTTGAGGATTTATTTGGCAAGTGAGAATATGCATTTGAGCATTATGGTAGGTCTCCCTTGTTTAGATGTGAATATTTATATTGCACACGGAGTTGGATATAACATTGATTCCGGGTGCTGCTCAAGATTCAAAAAGAATATATCACATCTTTTGTTTTTACAGAGTATCTGACATCAGGTACATTTGGCACGTTTAAAAATATTTAACAGAGGTGAAAAACTACTAATACAGAGAAAGAAAAAAGTACCTGGATCCAGTAATCACTCAAGCCGAAGCTCCGTGCCTTCGACAATAAGGTAGGATAGAATTCCACCTCCAAGATTCTGACAAGTGGCATGGGTCTTTTAATGCCATTTATAAGAAGCGGTGGACCATTTGAGCCGGACAAAATTTTGTCAAGGACTTGACTGATGGCATAAACTGGTATGCCTCGGACAAATTGATGATCTTCAGATGAGCTAGACCCATATTTGAGCTACATATGAGAACGAAATATCAGAACCAGCCATGCTAAACAAATTCAAAGCACAAGACAGAAGAAGTACCTGTGTAGAAAAGCTCCCCCATATTGCTTGAACTCTACCATGTTCGTCTGTCAGGACGCCAGAAAATGTGCTGCCAAAATCTGGGATGAAGAGAGAAACCACAAGCTCTTAGAAGAGGTTAAGGCACCATAGAATATCCCTTGTTATTGCATTTCTTTACATAAGGGCAGCCCGGCGCACATTGGCGTCCCCGACAAGCGAGGGTCCGGGGAAGGGTCCCACCACAAGGGTGTAATGAGGGCAAACCTTCCCTTGTCAATTTATTTGACAAGAGGCTGCTCCCAGGACTTGAACCCGTGACCTATCGATCACACAGCAACACCTTTACCGGTGTGCCAAGGCTCCCCTTCATTTCTTTACATACTCTTAAAAAAAATGTTTTAAAAAGTTTTTTTTTCATTGTTTTTCTTAATTTCTTGTCCTTTCCATATAAGAACATCTACACTCAACAAAATTACCTGTGTCAAGTTCGATCACTTCCATGTTAATCGCTCTGTATCGGGGACAATCGGCCGAACCAATATTTAATGCAGCACCAGGATTGGTTACAATGGATTTCCGTGAAGTTGCCTGTAGACTTCTACTCAACCCAACAAGATACACAGCATCCCCGCGGCGTAAAGGAGGGTCTGAACATAAAAAAAAAAAAAAAAAAAAAAAAAAACACAACAACGTTCATGCTCCAGAATTCAAAGCTAAACCAAGTTGCATTTTATAGCTCACAACTACCACCACCTACTGGGATAGATACTTTGCTCTCTTTCAGAGTTTAATCAGATATGAGACCTTTACGATGCACTAGCCAGTATAATCAAGTTTAGAGCTTAGGTAGCACAACTCCCTTCAATGGGAATCATACACAAACATAAAGGATTGCCCCAAACTAAATCATGGAAGTAACACTATGCATATAATATACTACATTCAAGTGAATCACAATTCACATGAATTCAAATAAGGACAATATGTCTGAACTAGAACTAGCCACTTCACACGGAGAACGGCTTTTTCCACATAATTAAATTGGACATGATCAGATGCCAAAACAGATACATTATGTTACAGTGAAAGCAGAAAACCTATTGCACAAACTCACCTGGAAGTAGCTCAGCAGCACGAACTACTGCCGCACCAGCAGCTCCCAGAGCAGAAGGATCATATGCAATGAGGGCATAGTTGTGTACAGGGTGAAGAAAAACAACCTAAAACACCATATAATTCCTCAGAAGGGAATGTTAATGGGACTCCATATAAGCAACTTAAATACATAAATACAGTTACCTCGCCTGGAATTTCTATAGGATAGGCAGCAAAGGATAACATGATATCTGATGAAGTTATTGCAACGGTGTTCTTATCAACCACAACCAATCCCATGCTTTCAGAATGATGAATGATGAGACCAGTCCCAAAGAAATGTTGGGAATGCACGCCATCGAGCATGCATGAAGGTGGTACATGAACCTAAAAAAGGCATGCGATAGATGAGAATGAGCCCGGTAACCCAAGGTCATACCAGAATCTTAAAAGCAACGCATAATCTACTCCAGTGACCAACAAAAATCACAAGATATAAAGCTTGTCACATTGTCACATGAAATGTAGCGAAAGAAGCATCTTGTTTTCAGAATAATTCTCTCCTAAAGGACGTGAATAAATTGGCAAATATAACAGAAATCATGGCTGGAACTCTGGAAGTAAACAGAACTCTACCAGAAAATAACTCTAGCAAAAGTCAACATACAAGTACCTCAAACATAACAAGGGTAGGCTCTATAACACGCTCTGCAATAGAAGCATTGGATGCTGCAGCAGTAGCAACTTGGCAGTTATCATTCTCTGAAATCCCAGAGTCCTCCACTTTCTCATCTCTAGATTCCTGTGAGTTATCTGTTATAAGATGGCCATCAGCAGACACACGCCCTTGTACTTTACGTTTTTTGCTCCCAGTATCAGACTCATCCCGGGAGCAGGCTTCCTCAGAGACATGATCGCTATTAGTCTCCATGCTAGTAGCACCATCAGGTAGCTTTTGATTGTTATCTTGATGCGTGAAGTCCATTAGACAAGCCTCTTTGCTGTCCAACGACAAAGTGTTATTGCTGGTGCCACCATTAACATGATTGAGAGCGGGCAACAGCAGTGGGGACTCTGACGGCAAGGCAGGCCTTGCTACCCATAAACCACTACTGTCATTGCGGGTATACATACGAGGAGGGGCGTACCATTCATGCCGGTCAACAGTAACCAAGACTGACTGCAGCAACAAATTTTGCAATACATAAATATAACACCAACAATAATAATAAGGTGCGACCATAATCTCATTGACCAAGCGACTACGTACACAATTAAGAATGGCGCAACGAGATGAGTAAAAATTGGCATGTATATGACTAAGTGGTAATTAACAAATTGAAATTTATGGGTTAAATTAGCAATGCCTTGGAGCTAAAATGAAAGCATTGAAATTTAAGGATTAAATTAGCAATGCCTCAATGATGAAGGGAAAGGGCTTTGGTGTGATACGATTTTGGACAATTGCAGTATTGCCATCATCTTCTTTTCATACATTTGAAACCAACTCTATATTGTACAGATAACCATGAAAGCATATATGAATATATATCTGTTACAGAGGAGATGAGAGGGAAGAGAGCAAGCTCCAATCTCTGGGATGTGAAATACAGAGAGATGGAACCACAATCAATCGTTATCGAATTATGTATATTGTGAGACACAGAGCTGCGTGCGAAACAACAAGAAGCACAATACAGAGCTAAGATTTTTCAAAATTCTCTAACATGAAGAAGAGCACGAGCAAGACAAATGAGATGCTACTCAAGCGCATAGAGACTATTCAACTTTATCGGAGAGAGACACTCTTCCCTATGGCACCAAAAAACCAGGCATATGCCGACTCAGATACCCTCACCAACTTTTAGAAATCAAAGACAAAATAATTCCTGTTCCAGAAATAACGTGTTAAGATTGGAATAGTAATCAAACTGGGAGACGCCCGATTTGAAGAGACTTATATACAAAATTACTCCCTGGATTTCTTCCAGACTTCAACTTCACTTCTCAATCATCCAAAAGAAAAGGTGGTTGGTAAAGGTCTTTTATCATATATCCAAAAGTGATATTTACCTTTCTTCGATGTCGGTCCACGTAAGTTATAAATTCAAGTGGAACTCGGATACCCCTAGATAGCTTCGAGAGGACAGAGATGAGCTCTGCAAGACATGATATCTCCTGTCCAGCAAACTTTCTTATAATGGCATGACGGGGGACTCCAGCTCTAAAAAGCATGTATCTGTCATCATCCCCAACAAGAAGATGCAAACTCTTTAAGAGACGAATGACAAAGACAAAAGCAGAAAGAAGCACTTTAAAACAATGGCATACCCAGGCTCCGCAACATATACAAGACCACAAAAAAAGCGGAAATTACGAGCCTGCAAAAGAGCATAACTGATTCAGCAACTCCACTGACAAAGCAAAAATTGGAATTTGAAAGAAAGAGTCAACTCATAAATCAAAACTCACAAGAAAGTTAAGAGCTTTGAGGATTAAACATTCATGGCTCCAGCAACAGAAGGCTTGATATTGTAACAACTTATCAAATTTACTAGAATAAAATGTTTTCAAAATTTCAGAAATCAATTGTGAAAATTTGGACAGACAGACCCACTCACCCAACTGAAAGGTGGTTGATTTGAAATAAAGAAAAAGAGGAAGTTTTTCACCCAATAATTGCACAATAATTTTTTTAGTAAAAGGATGCATTACCCGAACAATAATCAGTCCCCACCCATCATGTAAACACACCACATAGATTTATTTTGTTTCCTTTTGCTTTTGGGCACAAGCACCAGGTAATAACCAACAGCCTAATTACACAATAGCGTCCCAGAAGTATATTACACGAAGACTTTCAATCATTCACTACAAACAGAAAGTAAAATTATGGTAAATGATCCTCAATGAGGAATCTCATATACCGTGCACCAACCTGCTGATAGGACAGAGAATGAATCACTCCACCACTCACTTCAAGGAAACGATCTGGAGTAACTGAGTGTAAATCTTGAACCTGAAACATTATTCATAGGAGATTTGTATTATACATACTACAGATAACATACCATCTAACAACGGTAAGTCGGTAGCATCTATGTCAATCCAACATTTAAATTGCCCCCCAGAAGGCTTCGATATGGTCACATGACTGCTGCTAAAACACAAATTGCAGAACA
Organism: Spergularia bocconei; assembly: GCA_963457585.1. Lineage (NCBI taxonomy): Eukaryota > Viridiplantae > Streptophyta > Magnoliopsida > Caryophyllales > Caryophyllaceae > Spergularia > Spergularia bocconei. The sequence continues at coordinate 24,479,597 of OY734951.1, forward strand.
GTCTAAACTAAGCCCAACACCAGAAACTCTTCTGACTCCTTCCAGAACTCTCAGTAACATAGGATGAATGACAAGTGTTGGTGATAATAACTTGACATAACGTCCCTTAGTCGGTTCAATGACATGTTAGACTATTTCAAACAAATATCTCTATTGTTTCCAAATCCATTTTATAATTGGGAGATAGTACTCTCTAACACTAATTGGTCCATCGTGTCATACCATATACAACTATCTTTTCAGACTTCTACTAAAGTCTTCTATGTAATTCCCAGCCACTAGAAAACTTGTTAAAAACCACACGTGGCATAATGTATCCAGTAAGCAAGCTCACCACCAAATCAACTGTAACTGGTGTGCCACCTCTTTCGATCTGCAATTCAATTTTTTGGTTCACATTATCGTCCAACAAAGTCTCCAATTTCAGGAACTGGGTCATAACCTGCATATAAATTTGAAGTTAAAATGCAAGTCCAAGCCCTTCTGCTACTGCTATTCTTAACAGAAGTACATAACTGATTATCCTCCAAGTAAATGATAATTTTGAAACAGACTGATAAGAAATTAGTCATATCATTAAGTATCTTATGATAGGCTTGGGTACAAAAAAAAAAAAAAAAAAAAAAAAAAAACAAAGTGTGTATAATAGGGAAGGGCAATTAGAAAAGCATTATGTGTCCTTAGAACTAAGATACTACTGGCACAACTCCAGAGATGTACAGATGTCATGTCATGACTGACTAAACACTTGTAAGGCACCCATTCTAGATTAGGACACTTTGCAGCAAGATAAAAGAACGAAAAGACACGCACATTAGTAATACAAGCAACCAAAAAGGTATTTTGACACTATGATTTTAAAAGGGCAAGTGGAAACGTAACACCCGGATAACTTACACAGTCACACCATTTTACAAACTAACCATGTAACAGCTTTGGCAGAGGCTATGAAGTGCACTTTGCAAAAAATATCAACACTCACAATTAGCTCAAATGTAATTTGGACAAAACAAAGAGTTAAATGCAAAATTCGGTTGACTCACTTCACCATTAACACGGACAAGCACATCACCGGTTTCCAGATGCTTATGAGCTGGCCCACCAGGAACCTGGAACAAGTATGAGGTTCAGTCTAAAACTTGAATAAGGAACTCTCAATATTCTACTTCTGATTAATCCGACCACTCACCACTGAGTCAACAATTAGCATTCCAGTTTCTTCTGGCGGTGATGCATGCCGAACCATCTACTTAATTAGACCACAAAACAACACATAAATATCTTAAAATTTTAGTGGTCGCAAACATGCAACTCATGGCACCTACAAAAAACAAAGGGGCACTCAAGCTCGGTAGATACCAATTCTGTATCACGTTGAAGTCCAAGCCGAAATGTCTCGTCAAAACCCTTGTGAACAAAAGTGGCCTGGAAAAGTAGCACAAGGGCAAGCATTAGTAAATTAAATGGTAAGTCTCCCATCAACAATAGCAATAACAGGAACGCATTGTAGATATATTCCAAGCCATATGCTAATAAAAATACACAAAACAAACTAGGTATCGTATCATAGACTGCTCGAGCCAGCAATAACTCTAGCTTTCCACATACTATATAGCAAATGTAATATATGCCAGAAAATCAATAACAAACCTGAAGCGTACCACGAGGAATGGTAACAGCAGACCATTCGCCTGGAGACAAATCCCTACCATTTTGTAGGTAACTAAGAGCCCTGACTACCTGCGAGATTAACATACCGAAAATTAATAATTAAAAGGTAGAACTCCTTGAAAACCATCTACAAAGACAGCTTATTAACGAGGATGCTTCACAGCAAGCATCAACAAACAGTAACAGAGACATCAAATGATCAATGTGGGTGCTTCACGACAAAAGTCAACACAGATTGGTAAATAGTAAAGCAACTGCTTCACGTTAAACATCAGCAATATCTAGTCACCCAGCCAGGTATGCACCTTGAATGCTGGCTAATCAAACAATTAGTTCCAGGTTTCCATGTCATAACATCAACCATTCAACAAACAAGATCCTCAAATTTTATAGGTAAGAAAAAGTCACAAGACTAATCAGAACTCACTCTTTCCAAGGGTAAGAAAAAAGCTGATGCGCTGGACGACTTGCTTCCGGCATTTAAAGCAACAGCCCTTCCTTGCCAATCAATAACAGGGGAACCACTTGAACCACCCTTAGTACCAGAAGCAGCCTGCAACAAAAGAAGAAAGAAAACATTAAAATCCTCATTATTGGGACAAATATTTGAGATGCAAGCAGTACTCACAGTGAAAAAGATAAGACTGAATCTCTCCAAAGCACCAAGTCGATCTGCTACTTACTTGCATATAAAAGGTGTTGAAGTCATTGTAGCCATCCCTGGATAAAGAAAACAGCACAATTATAAACATTTCACGCAAAGTTTTACAAAACGACAATCCACAATAATGGCATACTGATACCAACAAATGTTCACCTATTACAATTAGAGTTGTGAGGTGGCAAAAGGAGAACTTTGGGGTAACAAAACAAAAGGTCCTTCCTATGGAATTACAAATACCAATAGGCCCACTGGCACACCACATGTTTTCGTCAAACCACTGCTACAGTGAAGAAAATAGCTAAAACAAAACCACTGGTTTTCAACATGTGCAGCTTCAAAATAGATTCTAAAACTTCCTAAAGCTCCAGCTCCACTCCTAATCTACCCACTCTTCTTAAAGCTATGTCAACAACTATTCAGTTATTCACTAAAGACAATAAATTGACATATAACATCCGCTCATTTGAGAAGGGCTATCGCAGACCAGTATTTCAAAATCTCCAAAATCTAAGGAAAAATAATAAAGACAATCCAGCTCAATTAACCTGGACAAGATAAATATTTGATTCTCCTCCATGACTGGCTAACTATACCTCCAACCAGATTATCTCTACTTTCTTACTGAATCAAAGAAACATAAAGCCTCTGCAGTCTGAATCTTAAAACTGCCTTCAACCTTTAACTTGCGAGAGGCTTATGATCTACAACCTTCATACATCAATGCCACAGACCAATTACCGATTAATCAATCAGGGCTATGCAAAATCCATCTACAATATTCTCTCTAACAGATGTATAGTAACTATAAACATCTACAGACTATACACATCCTTTCTGTTTTATTATTGGACGAGTTCACTCGACCTATACTACTAAATTATTAACAGTGAGTAGAGCACATACTTTTTGTAGTGGGGAGCATCCCTGTCAAGACGGGCAATAGTGCCAGCTAAAATGGATACCTGCACGAGAGAAATATCGTCAAGGGAAAAACAGGCATAAGACCAAATAGAGGAATATTGGTAGTACAAAACCAAGCGGGGGAAAAAAAGAAAGAAAGAAAGAAAAAGAAGTTACCTTTTCTCCACTATCATTACCAACAACCCTGATTTCAAGTCCAACACAAGCACACTCAGGGGCAAGCGGTATCTCTTCATAGTTCAGAAACCGAATTTGTTGTGGATCATAGCGAAAAAAGCCAAAATCATGGACCTGAAGAGAAAGATAAGCATCACTGTGATGACTGACAACAGCGAGATTCAGAAAGTATTGGGCTTCATCACATGGTTCCGAACACATGGCAACTGTGAGCTATGTTATGGATGTTTGAGCCTTTTGTCTTCAAAACACCGTCATACCCCGTAAACGTTATGTTTATTTCATATCACATTAAGATTAAGGTGCCCCAAACTCTGCTCTCTGTAGTACTAGTATGCACTTCTTGATACATTTTAAAAACTACATTGATTTTTTTTTTTTTGCACAATAATTTGAGGCACGCCAATTACTATTTTCAGTTCCAGTGGAGCCGAAGACTTTCTTTGGCCTTGGGGTACATGGTATAAAGCAAAAACATTTCACTAACTGTCTGAGCTTTATGTAAAGAAGCAGTCAATTGCTGAAAATCTTGATTTCGCAGCACAGGTCAGCAAAAACATACACAATATAACCCAAAAAAGTCTTGAACTTAACTCCGTTACACCCACGTAAATGTTTGTATTTCAGGACCATTATCATACTTTCATATAATATAGGAAGAACAATACAAGTTCACTACTAACATATAGCCCAATGTCAGGTATAAAAGCACTAACAGGCATCAGCTGTACACCATGTGAACTATAATGCCGGTCGGACATTCATGGAATTCAGGGAGTGAGTGTTCGACCATGCTGGGGCTGTCCACAGATCCTTCCAATGTGGGTGGGTAAAATCACAAATATGAAGAACCGCGACACCTCAAAAGTCATCATATTCAAAAGCCGATACAAAAACACCGCTCTTTCGCTAAACTATTGACAAAGTTCCTCACACAAAAGTATCAAAATGCAACAAAAACACCAATAAACAAACCAAAGCACCCCGCATCGCCATCATATTCCCTTCAAACTAGAATCCAATTCCATGACCATACACATTCAAATCATTTCCACAATACAAGATTCCTCCTTTTTCAGCCGAAATATCTAAAGATGGTTCCTTTTTCCCCAAAACATCCCATACACAGAATCTAAACCAAAAGCAAAACAACAGGCTAAAACTTTTCGAAAAAAGGAACAAAAAAATTCCCCACTCACCGGATCTCTATAAACTGGATAAACAGGAATCTCTTCCCTATTCAAAAACATCGCTTCCGCCACAACCGGTCCTGCGAAAACCACATTTCATCAATTTCCTCACTCCAAACCTCAATTAACTTCACAATTACATCATCAAACAAACATAAAACACTCATCCAATCCAATCCAATCCAATCCAATTTTCGCCGAAAACGAAACTTCTACTACACGATTCTCAATTCAATCAAATGACCAACTCTACTACAAATTAGAATTCCAATTTGTGAGTACAATCTGCAGAGTATAAAACATTCATTTATTCATCCAATCCAATTTCCACCGAAAACGAAACTTCTACAACACGATTATCAATTCAATCAATTGATCAACTCAATTAGAATTCCAATTTGTACCTGGTTTAACAACGTGGCGATTAGTAAGAATAATACCGCGTCGCTTATCGACAACGAAACCGGTAGCGTAACTAGCACCAGCAGCTTCAGTATCAAACGCGCGACACGCGGTGGTGCGAAGCACGACGACGGCGGGAACAACCTTGTTGAGCGCCTTCCGCCAATCTTCGGCGGTGGCGGCGTTTTCTTTGAACGGCGGATCGATCTCCATACATAACTCCTCCTTCATCGTTGATTCTATCGCCGGCGATTCCTCCGATCCTAATCTCTCCACCTCATCTCCCATCTTCTGATCTTTATGAGGCGTGTAGTTGAAGATTTCTGTGTGCTTGATTACGGTTAATTGAGGAGATAGAGGAAATGATTACAAACCCTAATTTTTTAAAATTGGGGATTTTTTTGGGAATTAGGGTTTAAGAATGACAATGAAATGAGAAGTGTGTGTAAGAAGTTAAGAACAGGTGATGAACATGATCAACTGATTTTGTTTTTTGTTTTTTTTTTTCCTTTTTCTCCCAATTTTTTTTTTTTACATATTTTTTTTTTACAATGAGTCAACTAGAAGTAGTTAAAAGTTAGTTAAAGTCCACTATGAGATTATTGTTGGTGTACTAAAATTCTGAATTCAAAAGAATGAATGTTGGTGTTTAATGAGGAGTATTTTTCTTGAAAAATGTGCCAGAAGTTTTTGTCATTGTTGCAACGTTCAAACTAACGTAATGATTTCAAGTTCGTTGTTTATTTCTTGGCGTAATTATGGAGTAGTAATTGTTTGACATTATAGCTGCTATTGCTCGTACCCAAGTTATTTGACGGAAAGTAACATATATATACTCGCATAAGATTATTAAAAAGTGACGTTGTCATACTTTATATAGTTTTTTGTAAGAGCATAACCAGATGAAATAACTTTCTTATTTATTTCTGTTATGAAGAGATGAACATTGTGAATGCTAGGAAATGTTGTTTTTCACTTGACAAGGTTTTATATACCATTTCATTACCTACGTGTACTTAATCGTCATCACGTAATATATGAACATCAATATACAAGAGGTTACACTTACAAGTATCAAAAGATCAAAGAAGCAAACATTATTGCATCTTTGTTACTACATGTTCAAGAGTAAAAACCTAGATAATTAATTTGGGTGTTTATAATCTAGTGAACTTTATGAAATGCATCAAAGAATTTGCCCTTCAAGATAGTGAGACAATTGGTGGACATTTTCTTAAAGGATGTGGTATCTATGAGTATGAGTTCAGATGAGAATTGGTCCATATGTTTGATTGTGTTATACGCAACTCCACCAGCTATGCACCCAACAGTTGGACCGACTACATAAATCCAGAGCCCTTTGTAGGTGTGCTTCACAATTGCTGGCCCAATACTTCTTGCAGGATTCATTGATGCTCCTGAAATTGTTCTGTTCAACATATACACATGGAAATTGATGAGTTGGTGACGTTTGAAAGCATGTTTTTATCGATATTATTGTTTGATTTCAATTTCAATTCTCTTTGGACTTTGGTTTTAGGAAAGTCGAAATTGAAAATAAAAAACGATATCGTATGAGAAGTGGTCAGAAAGAAGTAAAGGAGCTTACCCTGCGACCAATGCGTTTATGAGAATTGTCATACCAATAGCAACTCCAGCAAATTGGTTATGCTGGACAAAGGAAGAGGCAAAGGGTCAACAAAAGTCTATGTGAAGTTGTGTACAAAGTGATAAGTTAGAGGTTTTGAATCGAGTTTTAAGGTTTTAAGGTGAATTGTGCGCGTAAAGTTCATAAGAATGATACGTCTTGATGTATGTAGAATGGTTTTATCGACTTATTGCTTTATAAGAACGAGTCTAGTACGTACCGCTCTATCGTCGAAGGCGGTGCTGAAGATGACGAACATGAGGATGAAAGAAATGATGATTTCCATGACCAAAGATTGTGCATCGGACCCAGATGGTGCACTTCCAAAGAACGCCTCAGGTGTTATGTCAAATAGAAGGTCCAAAGTGCCACTAGCAAGAGTAGACCCCAATAATTGTGCACCAATGTACAAAGGAACCTACAATAATTAACATCGACATCATAATAATTAGTTCAAAACTTCAACCGGATATTAGTGAAACTTTTTAGAGCAACCATCGCAATTTGTAACTATCAGGCTAAAGTTTACGTACCTGCTTCCAAGGGAAGCCCCTTAGAAGAGCATAAGTAATGGTGACTGCTGGGTTAAAATGGCAAGAAATATGTTCGAATGTGTAAACCACAATCATGATGACTAGTCCCCAAGTAACACAGATTCCCGGAAATGTTACCGAGCCATTGATTTTGTCTACGACAATTGCTCCACATCCTAAAAAGACTAGAAAGTACGTACCCAAGACCTCGACTAAGAACTGCACGACATAAACAAATAAAGTTAAGAGAACGAACCAAGTTGATTATTTCGATTAGTTAATTAGTAACAACTCGAGAAATAATTATTTGCTACGTAAATAGTGTTTTCAGACATATGAGTGGTCACCTTTTGCAATGTAGACGCCAATTGATTAATTGAGACGTTTGCGGTGGGCTCGGAGGAAGTAACAGGCGGTTCAGGTCGGGTTCCTCTTATTGATCCTTCTTCCATTTTTGCGAGTTCAACGTCATCGACATGGCTGACCTTAGATGACATGGTTAACTTAGTTTTTGAAAGGTGTTAAAAATAAAAGTAGAAATGTAATTGAGACGATTTAGAGAATAAAGCTTAGTTTTTGAGAATGTGCTGAAATGATGATGAATATTCAAGTTTATGATGGTTGTATTTATATGGTACACCTATGTCGAAGTCGATGTATATGCTAGCTGAAATTACATTTTTTAATAAGGTAAATGTGACAACTTGTGATAAAGAAGGTAGAAAACAGCTTAATGAAACCATGGTTTTCAGGTTAATGAAATGTAGGATGTAGCCGATGTTTTGTACTAATGTTTATTTTACTTACCAAATTGCTATGCATGAATTTTTAAAATCTCCCTCTCAAATGAGTTGACTTTTGTTTAGTATATTCCTCTTGTATCTTCACTCTTGTATAATGGTCTGTATGGGAGAAAGTCTAACCAAATCAAATGACATAATAATCAAACAAATAAAACTATAGAAGGAATTTTGGTTGGTACAAAAATACCCATATTTACACCGATATACGTATATGAAATTCTCAAGTATTTAGAGTCAACAAATTAAGCGCATAAACTTAATAAAATAACTAATTGTGATGCATTTTCAATTCGACAGGTTTATACTATACCATATACGTGTGAAGTATATTATTATTATGATTTATGCATGCAAACTTGTGAACTATGAATGCTTCAAAAACAATGTCCATATGTGATATTGATCCTTATTTCATCATCCTCTGTCGAATTTGTACAAGAATCACATACCTTGAAATGATGATGATGTATGTTGCACACAAAGACTAATCAATAAGCCCGGCCTTCAACTTACAAACGTATTCTAATTAGAAAGACTAATTATCATGGGCTCAGATCAAGTCATTGTTCGAAGAACAAATTGATCATCAATTTTTCTTTTTAAATAACCCCGTCATTATAATTCGACAGACTTAGAGAAGTCAATATTATGACGAAGAATTCACTAAATACCGTGAACATGCTACATGCAGACATACTTAGATTATATAGATGGAGCAACTAATTCTATTTTTGTCAAACCAATGTCGATATTAACTCAGTTGATAAGAATTATTGAAACATGGTCCAACACTCGTCGGATTGAAAATTTGCCTTTGTAGCTCTTGAGATTAGTCATTTGAAAATTGGTATGTCTCTACACAAGGAAGTTGATTGCTAAGTAGCTAGAGAGTCAACATTTCAACACTAAGTCGAAGCTTTCCTATATCAAAAGCAGCCAATTTTTTCTTTTGAGGTTACTATAGTCACTGACCCCATTTCCTTGATCTTTCTCATTTTCAATCAATTTCTAATTTCCCAACCAAACCAAAATCTTGTACTCCATAATTATTATTTCAAAAGTAATGGAGTAACCATGTCACAATGCCAATAACATCGAAAATGGTTTTTCGGAGTTATCAAACAAAATTCAATAATTTTGCTTTGAGTTTTTTTTTGGGGGTGACGGGGCAGCGACCGCCCCTATTCGCTCCCTCTCCGCCCACTAGCCGGTTTTCTTTTTTTTTTTTGGTTGGGAAGAAAAAAAAAATTCTATGGAAGAACTTTATGTGGATGCAGCTAAGGAAATAGCAAAGCTAGTGGTAGCACGTCCTTTAGAGCAAATGAAGTTAGCATGGGGATTAAAGAGGCAACTTGAGAAGCTTAAGGAAGAATTCACCTACATACAAGCTTTCCTCCACGACGTCTCGAGATCGAACCATCATACGAGCAATAATAGTAATAATATTAGAGGTGAAGCGTCAAACTCACACATTGTTAATGCTTGGCTTAGAAGAGTCATGGATTTAGCTTACTTTGCTGATGATGTCATGGATGACTACGCCTTCGAAACACTACACAAGAAATCTAGCAAAGTGTTGGCTAATTTCATTGCGTTTAAAAGAATTTCTCTTTTCAAGAAATTATGTTGTGGGGGCGCTAGTGATAATAATGTTAGTGTACCATCTGGTGACGCTATCTCATTTAAAATGTGGAAAGTCGTCGCTTTTCGGTTTAGGATCTCTAGCAAAGTGGAGGGTATTCTTAGGTCATTTGACAACATGTACAAGGATGCTGCAAAACTTGGTATTAAGCCAGTAGAAATGGCAGCTACTACTTTGAGAGAGCGGGTGCATTTTCGAGGAGACGATTTAGAGACAAACATTCATGAAAGTTTGGATGAAGTTAGAGAGTTGGCTGTTGCTCATAGTTTTGAATTTGTTGGAAGGCAACGTGACCAGGACGAACTTACAAAATTGCTATGTTTTCCTAACAATGATGAGGAAATCTCAACTATTGTCATTGTTGGAATGGGAGGTAAATAGTGATAATTTTATAATCTTGATGTTAGTATAATTGTTTAAATTTCGCGTTCATTTTCAATGGAACCAAAGATTTTTCGTACTTGTGATTTTCGAGTCTAATCACAATGAACTAATACAAAGTTGGTCAGTTAAGGCGTTTCAAAAAGTCTGGCCAAATATGTTTAGCTTGACATTACACTGATGACTGATCTTCTGTAAACAGGCCTTGGAAAAACAACATTGGCGCGACAGCTGTACAGTAATGCATCAGTAATGGAGCATTTCACAGAAAGGTTCTGGATATGTGTATCTGATCACTTCACTGTGAAGAGGATTTTGCGAGAGATGTTTGAGAAACTTACAGGAGGAAAATGTGAACTGTCAAACACAGAGGACATTATACACAGGGTACAGCAGTTTTTAAGGGGTAAACGTTATGTTCTTGTGCTTGATGATGTCTGGCATCTGAATCAGAACAGATGGAATTCATTCAGGAACTGTTTGTTAAGAATTGGAGGTGCCACTGGGAGCACAATTTTAGTTACAACACGGAGTAAAGACACTGCGAGAACAGTTGAAAGTCGATACACTCATGAACTGACAGGGTTAACTGATGAGGAATGCTGGATATTCTTTGTGCAGAAGGCTTTTCCCAAGGGGATTTCGGAGTATGATCCTGGTTTTGCAGAGATAGGTAGAAAAATTGTGAAGAAGTGTGATGGATTACCATTAGCAATAAGTGTGATAGGAGGGCTGTTGCGGATGAAGGAGAATTTGAGTGAGTGGAAGACTGTTGAAAGGAGCAGACTGTGGGATCTTCCACAGGAAAACAATGGATATTATACCTTCTTTGTTGCTGAGCTTTAACAATCTGTCATCTCCGGCTTTAAAGCAATGTTTTGCCTATTGCGCGTTCTTTCCAAATGACTCGGTTATTGATAGAGAAGATTTGATCAACCTGTGGAATGGTCAAGGTTTTCTGAACTGTAAACCAGAAGGAATCAGAATGACACCAGAGGAACTTGGAGGAATGTATTTTGACATATTGCTGAACAATTCGCTCTTACAAGCAGAGACGAGGCACTCTTTTGATGGTAATGTTGTAGTATATCATATGCATTATCTGGTGCATGATCTGGCTCTTTATGTCTCTAGGCATGATTGGTTGATTTGGAAGGGGGTAGATGATATCAGTGATCATCCTGACTGTCGGCATCTTGCCATATTTCCGGGTTATGGTGGTTTAGCACCTGAGTTGCCAGTAGCAAAAATGAAAAGGTTAAGAACACTACAATCTCTGATCAAGATACCCAAAGACCTAGTGATTCATACAACAAATTTGCGCGTCTTAAAATTAGTGGGAATCGGTTTAGAGGAAGTGCCTCCTGCTATTGTCCGATTCAAACATTTAAGGTACCTAGATCTTTCCCATAATTCACTAGTGACATTGCCAGACTCGATTACTAGGCTATACCATCTTCAGACATTTCGACTCTTAAGCCATAAACTGAAAGAGTTACCAGCAAGTTTCTGCAGGCTAATCAATTTGAGACACCTTTACCTTACATTTCGTTCTTGGTTCCTGCCTCGAGGGATAAAATTCCTGACAGCACTTCAGACTTTACCAATGCTCGAGTTGATAAAAGACCAGGGATGCAGGATTGGAGAATTAAGCTGTCTGAGTGACATCAAGGGCCTCTTGTCTATATCAGGACTTGAACAAGTGAAGAGCAAGGCAGAAGCCGAGAAGGCTGGCATTTGTCTTAAGCACAACATCACTGAGCTGCAGCTAATTTGGGGCAGAAGTGGGGTTGACAACCACTTTGATGTGCTAGATGCTCTACAACCTCACCTGAACATAAAGCTCCTCATGATAACCGGTTATGACAGTCCAAATTTTCCGTCATGGATGATGAGTATGATGACCCTCAGTGAAGTTGGTAATTTTACACCATTCTACAATCTGGTGCAGGTTGAATTGCTGTACTGTGAAAGTTGCCAGCAGCTCCCTGCACTAGGGCATTTGCCGCGTCTTAAGAACTTGTCCATGTACTCCTTCTGCTCTGTTGAGTATATAGGAAGCGAGTTCTATCATTCTGGTAATATTCTCCCTGCTATTTTGTTTCCTGCATTAACAACACTCAACATTTCTAGCTTTGAAACATTGAAAGAATGGGCGCTACCAGCAAGAGAAACTACTGTTTTTCCAATGCTTGAGACACTGAGGATAGAATACTGTCAAGAGGTAATCGAGACTCCAACCAACTTCCCTTGCCTCAAACATCTGCGCATAAACAATAGTCTTAAAGGCCTAGCCTTATGCAATCTTTTAAGTGGTAGCAATAATGCTCTTACATCCCTCGACATCAACGAGGCTCCTGAACTCATTGGCCTGCCTGATGACCTGACTGACTGCACAAGTCTTGAAGAGCTTAAATTACGCTGTTTCCCTAAACTACAATCTCTGCCTGATTCCCTGGGATGCCGCCTTTCAGCCCTTTATCGGTTTTCAATTGTCAAGTGTCCCGAGTTGATCAAAATCCCAGCCAGCATAGGACAGTGCCAGTCTCTGAAAAAGCTCTGCATAAGCAACTGCCATAATTTGGAAAGCATACCAGAGTTACGTCAATTAGTCCATCTTGAAGAAATCGAGATAACTGGGTGTCAGAAACTGAGTTGCCTGCCAGGCGGGATTCAGACACTTCCTGTCCTCAACTCATTGTCCATTGGAGGGTTTAAGTCCCTAGATCTCAAGCTCTCGGCCTCAGAATCTTCGTCTGATCTCTTCTTCCCTGGCCTTGAACTGTTAAGGATAATTGATGATGCCTGTGTTGAGGAGATACCAGGGTGGACAGGAAACCTACCACTGCTGCAGAAACTGGAACTGAAATGGTGCGAAAAGCTGCAGTATCTACTCCAACTGACCAGACTAACAACTCTAGTCATAAGTTCATGCCCATTCCTGCAGGAAAGATGTGTAAAAGACGGCCCTGAGTGGAGTAAAATCTCCCACATCCGCTTCATAAGTATCAACTCAAAGACAATTCAAGAGATTTTGACATGACATTCATCAGACAGGTAAATACTCATCAAAATTTAGACAGGTAAATTCTCTTATACTCATCACACTTAGAATTAGATCAGAACTCAGAAACTTCATCGCGCTTAAGTACCTCCTGGTTATGCATATTAAGTGCACTCTGATATCATTGTTTTCCTTGTAGAATATTTTTACTGTCACACATCTACTGTAAATGGGTGTATAGCGCGAGGATGTCAAAAATCAGAACTTTTCTGATCAGTGATGACTTAATTTACTGACTCCTATGCTGATACAAAACTCATGCTCACTGCGAAATTTCAGCAGCCTAACATCAGAGCAGGACTGTATAAAATCCAAAGTGCAAATTTTGTATATATTCAATAAAAATTTATATCAATTTAGCTTGTAACAACAGCTACAAACAATTCTACTTACTGGAATAAGCTAAGCCTGAGAAACAAACCAAACTGCTATATGTTCGAAAAATATCAAACACGAAAAGAACATCTATCCCTATATAAATGTCCAACCCCCACATCATTTACAACTTATTTGAAGATGAAATTGTTCATCTGCCTGACGCAGACTTGAGAAATGATGAGCTTTTTGTTAATTCCCGGAGAGGTTTGTCCGTAAATCTGATGAGATTGTAAGCAAATGCACCAGCAATTGTACCAATTGGCGGACCTATAATATACACCCATAGTCCTTTGAAGTTGTGCTTAACTAGTGCAGGGCCAAGACTTCTTGCAGGGTTCATTGATGCTCCGGAAATTGGCCTACAGTCAGAATCGCGCAATGTCACATACACGAAAAAAATAAGAATATCCGAACATGAGCCCTAATGTAAACACTAGTCGTATAATAAATGTCACACTGTCACGTTAGAAACGTACCCAGCAACAAACACATTAAGCATTATAGTCATTCCAACAGCAATTCCTGCTAACTCTCCGATCTACAACCAAATATGAAAATTCATCAAATTAAATTGTCACAAGATAAAAACCTAAACTGATATGATCATAGCGTAAAGTTTACTCACAGCTCTTGTATCAGTCGCGACACCAGAAATAACGAACATCAGCAAGAACGAAATGATGATTTCGATTGCTAGGGATTGTCCACTCGACCCAACAGGAACAGTCCCAAAAAACGCCTTAGGTGTAACATCAAACATAAGGGCTAATGTGCAACTAGCCAAAATCGAACCCATCACCTGAGCAATCATATATAACGGTACCTGTTCAAACATAATTGCGCAAACAAGATGGATTAAGATTCGAACTCATGATCTCCCATAACCAAATCGCCAAATTCAATAATAAACCTCCATTGGAAATTAAAGACAATACGACATTGGGACATAGACCCATAAATAAAGTCAAGATGATTACGATTTACAAAATAAACACGACCAGATAACGCTATTACATTTTCGGTTTTGTTGATATCGACTCGACACAAATGTAGTTAGGACTTAGGACACTAACCTCATTGAATGGGAAGTGACGATAAATTGCGAAGGTAAGAGTGACAGCAGGGTTAAAGTGGGCCCCAGAGATATGGCCCAGAGAGTAAACCATGACCATAACGATTAGACCCCATGTAACGCATATACCAGGAAACGTTACTGTCTCACCGTATAATTTATTCACCACCACGGAACCACACCCGGCAAATATTATAAAGTACGTTCCGATAACTTCCGCAACTAACTGTTTCAATTCAGATCAAACATAAAAAATTACATTAGAACACGATAAAACGTAAGTATACTACACGTGTTTTACGCATAAGAGAAAACCTTGATTTCAAGTCTATGGTACGGATTTTAAATCTAGTACATAGAATATCGATTGATCCGATTAACATGATTTAAAGCGTAATACTACCACGTACCATATGTTATTAAGTAATGAGGTTAAAGGGTCTAAAGTGAAGTGATAAATTTCAGAGTATTTGAGAATTATAAATCTGATATGCGAGAAATTGAAACCAAACGTAAAGAACTTGATGAAATGTCACGAAAAATTTACGGACCTTTTGAGTGATAGTAACAACATAAGGAGAAGCACAAAAGGATGCAACTTTAGAGGCAGCATTTCCATTTCCTTCTTCAATCTTCAATTCTTCTTCATGAATTTCATCAGTCTTTGTCGCCATTTTTCGCTCAAAATGTACTAGTAATAACAAAAACTAGAATTTTGTGAGTTTTTTGTGTGAGTGAAAGAAGAAGAAAAAGAATTTTATACAAATAAAGAATGTGATCCTTCTTTTTTGGAGAGAATTAAATTATGTTATTATATTCCTATTTTTTATCTGTTATATTTAATAATCCATATCACAGGGAAATTTTTTTAAAAACTTGTTTAATGAAAAAAAAAAAGGTGGATAAAATGATGGGTTTTTTTTTAATAAAGTGGATAATTGTATTGGTTTTACTTAGGAAAATAAGGTAATTTATAGGGGTAAAAGGCAATTTTTACTTATTTTGTAGGAAATGCATGGTATTTAGTAACTGCTTCAGATCTTTACCAAGTAAGAAAAACGAGGAAACAGAGGAGAAAAAGTAACTGTTTTTTTTATGTGAAATGGCAAGTTTATCTGGACAGCTATTTGGCTAATTACCGAATTTACTGCCTTATCCAATTTGTCAACTATTCTCATCTTTGACAAACCAAATTTTCAAAGATAAGATGGAATTTTTGTGTGAGAAATGATCCAAAAATTCAAGCTATGACTCAACACAATTTACAAAAAGAAAAAAAAGTTTTGACGTGAGAAAATGGTGTATCAAAATTCAAAATATGGTGTCGTATAATATATGCCGACTGTACAAGAGATTACTTTTATAATAGGTATCGGTTATTAGGTTTGGGTAAAATCGAATCCAATTGAACATCGAAACTCAAGAAGGTAACTATTTTTTGGGCTCTTCATTTCAAAACGCATTAGTTATGCGAGATGTCTAGTTGTCTACTACTTAGACTATTCGGTTAAGTGGTGCCCAAGGCCTTCGAGGCAAACGCCGAAAGGCCGGCTGAACTTGAATGTTTTATCATTAAGTATAAACTTTTTAGTCATATCGATAACAACATAGTTAGACTTATCGGAATATCGGGGATTCGCGAAATCTATGTTTCACTGCTCTCCTACCTTTCTAACAAACACCTAGATAATTAGACCTAAAATAATGCTTCATTCCATCACAACTTCCATCCAAAAGTATGATTCACATATTATTATTATCAATAAATCATAGTAACTCATCACCCCCACACGGCCATACCCTTGCATGTCATGAAGATGGATAAAGCCAATGATTAATCTGTAAACAATAAACAAACCCAACCATAATCAGACATACTAGAAAGTAGAAACCCTCCAAAAATAGGGATTCTAGTAAACAAATCATATAATCAATCTGAGCCATACACTTAATTTCGCATCCAAATTGCTAATTTAAGTTTAGCCACAAATCAACAGATTTTTTAAATTTCTTTTAAGTTTGTCTTTTTGCAAACCTCAATCATGATTCATGCATACATGTAACAAGAACAAAAATAATCTAAAATACGAAAATGATGAATTTATAACATATGGTCGGAAGTTTTTATTATAGTGGTACATTCAACATAAATTTGGTTGCATTCAACTTAGGGCCCCAACAACTACAAGTCCATAAAGTTTGGGATCTTACTTACTTCACTTCTTTGGCTTGTATCCTAGTATTAACATGGTCCCATGGTCCCTCAAATCTCACTCACTCGAGCGGGGGGATATTTTTCTGCGTACGATAATGTTGTGGTGGTACTCCTTCTCGATTCTCGTCTTTGGAAAACGTGGTTCACAACGTTGTTTATTAACAAAACACGACTTAAGGATCTGAATTACAAAAGTACAATTAATAGAAGCTTACTAGGACTCCAGGAGTAATTGTCCAACTGAGATAAGGGTGGCGTGCAAAATGCTAGACAAGTCAAACAAATTAAGCAGCATAAATTTGACATGTTTATTTAAAAACCACTAGATTTCCTTAGAAAATGACATTATGAGTTATAATGACCCATGACTATGACATATACGGAGTATATGCGACCTGTGTGGTAAGACAGAAGAATTGAAAAAAATATCAATGAAGTTTTCTGAAACAGAACCATGAAATTCAACACAATCATAGGAAGTTAGCCAATTTCTGGCTTATTTTCTGGGATCTCAGATGCTGAATAGCAAGAATTCAGGAATTTTATGTTACAGGGTGACAATCTGTTGAGTCTGCTGACAGTATTTTCGAAAATCGTCTCACTGTCTCTATCTGATAAACCAACCCTAACCCGAAACCACCACCACCACCACGTACCACCAGTCACAACAAAAATAACAGTCTCGGCTCCAAAATGGTCTAGTAATTACCTCACTGAGATATCACAGCACAAATGGCCAGAGAAATAAGCGCAAAGGTGCCGAAATTATCTGTTGACAATTTGACATCAAATGTGCACATAAATACAGTAAAAGGCAAAGATTTTGATTAACAATTAGCATTACAGGATTGGATATAGAGTGTCATTTACAAAAGCAAAACTATTTTAGTAAACTGTACTTCAGATTGTTACATTTGTAATACCACACCAAATCAACCAGTCACCTGATACCATAGACTATGGCCTGGACTGACAATTTTGCTGTATGCATCGTATAATTATATCGTTGCTCCTACTGTCATAAACTCACCAGGAAAATATCGAAAAAGGAAGGCAAAAGAAGAAAGAAAGAACAAAAACAGGATATGCATATGGTCATTTTGAGGGAACTTGAGAGGCTATTGGCAGATCAGAAGGGGTGCATACCAGAGCCCTTTGCTGCAAATGTCGCAAACTTTGTTCCATGCTAACTTGTACCATATCGGCCAGCATCTTCTTCGCCTTCCCTGACTGCTCCTCACCATCATCCATCTGAGAGATAATGTTGCAAACAATGTTCTCTAAAGTGTCAGGCTGCAGCTCAGACCTTGGGTAAGGAGAATCTCTCAGCAGCCTCAGCAACAAATGTGCTTTGGTTTGCGACTTAGGACTTCCCTGAACTGTAAGCTCAAGTAATCCTGGTATGACCCCTTCTCTGAGAATGGGATCCCGATACTTACATCGGTCAGCCTCACACAATGTCAGCAATATTCCAACAGCATGCTCTCGGCTCTGAAATGAGCCACTCTCAAGGACTTCAATGACTGCAAGTATCCCGCCTTCTTCAGAGATCAGACCTCTTCTTCCCTCAACAAACTGCACCAGAGATTCTAATAGCGCAGTACATTTTTCAACTGCTTTTGACGATTTCTTGCACGTTTTGAGCAAGTCAATCATGGGAGGAATGGGATCTGCCTTGAGAATCACATTGACATTGTCAGAGTGTGTGGAGAGGTTGTAAAGTGCCATGACAGCATCAACCCTGGCTTGTGAGGTGCCAGTTTCTAGGACATCTACGAGAAGAGGGATTGCACCAGATGCTGTAATGGTTGGCTTGTTCGAGGAAGATGCTGAAAGCGTTAGCAGAGATACAGTCGCATGTTCCTGAAGGCTGCAATTCTCAGATTGGAGGAAGCCGATTATTGGATCTAAGGCACCAGAAGCCACAATGCTGATCTTATTCCTGAGGAACAATAAGAACATATAATATCAGTATCGGAAACTTGATCATAGGTGACTATTATGCCTCAAAACTACACACATAAGATCTGAACGCAACAGTTGTGATGTTTAATCGTGTATAATCTTCATACCCATATAATCATTTCACAGTCTAAAATCACCAAAACGTCAACCACAGAAATTTACACTGATCATAGCAACAAAAGCTGCTTAAGCCAACTTCCAACTTTTCAAGCAAGGTCTAATCATCATATCCGATTCACTTACAAAAATCAAACCAACACGAATCATAATTAACCAATTAAGAGGCCTTAATTACTAATTAAAGCAGCTGCTTTTCCCAGAGATGTAGATATTTGATCAACATCAACACAAAGGTTAAGCACTAACTTGAAACTTAACCAAGAAGTCACTACAGACTACTAAAGCTGTTAAATTTGCTGATCTACAACTGCAGTAACACGCAAAGTTTCGAATTGGACGAATTCTTTATTTTATCAGGACATTTATCTGTATAAAGTCACAAAAGTTAAAAAACAAAAACTACAGATTAAAGTTTGCACAAGTGACATGATTCTCTAAAATACACAAGTCCCTCCAATTTTCTATGTTCTCCCTCCTTCATTTTGCGCGATTTTAATCATATCATCGAATACGATACACCCACGTGAAAACACCACATGATACTAAAGATCATTGCTTAGATAAAAATCAAAGCAAACAAAACTTAGCTGGAAAGAGATAAAAAGAAAAAAAAAACAGAAGCAACATGAGCTGATGAGCGAAAGAATATTGTATGCACCCTCTATTTACAGTAAAAGAATAAGAACTAATTCACGAAAAATAACGAATAATTCCCCAAATGGTGAAACATTTTTCCTAAGAAATCAATTTAAATTCCAATATGCTGATTCTGCAAGAAAAATCTTGTTTAAAAATCGAGCGAAAACCGACCACAAACAAATCCAACAATCAATCACAGTACAAATCTTTAAACAAGAGTTTTGGATTCGCTGACCAAGTTAATTGAAACTTATTCCATGGAATTATTCTTATATAAATTTCCCAACAAAATTTAATTTTTTGTAGATAAGTAAGAATTTCACTGAGCGAATCCTAAGTTACTCCTTCGTGTTTTCTGAGACGAATTTAAACCAAACGTTAACAGTCTAATGCGCGACCTAAAGCGCGACTAAGTGATGGAATTGGAAATTTCAGTTCACTAAACCAAACGTTAACAATCTAAAGCGCAACCCAAAGCGCGACTATGTGAGGGAAAAGTAAACTACAAATTACGAAACCAAACGTTAACAATCTAAAGCGCGACTAAAGTGAGTGAATAGTAAATTAGAAATTACCACAGTAACAAAAAAAAATCAATGAGAAAATTAGAAATTACCCATGTATATTAATGTCCGGATTTCACTGAATTTGATTGAATTTTAGTGAAATAATTCACATATAACAAGAACAGAGGAATAATTAATTGAAATTTACCACCATTAATCAAGAAAATTAACTAACAACAATAAAAAACACAAGATCTTTCACAAATTCCAATAAAAACCCACATAAAAAACAGTGAAAAAAAACAGTAAATTTCCGGAAAAAGGGGTAAAAAAAAGAGGTGACTAACTTTTCATCTTTGACGGCGAGGTTAAGGAGGGCGAGTAAGGCAGACTCGGCTGACTCGAACGAGCGAACTCGGAGCATAGAAACGAGTTGAGGGACAGCAGGGGAAAGCTGACGTCGGCAACGTTGGGAAGTCTTTGTGAGCCGTCTGATCTCTTGGGCAGCTTTGATCATTGAATCTGAGTCGTCTGATTTGATCAAGTCTAAAACTTGATTAACGCTGAGGTGGGTTCCCGCTGCACTCGCCTCCATAGTAGTAGGTAAAAAATGAAAGAAAAAAAGAAGATTCAATGTTACGTTATATTATTATTATGGAAAGTTTTATAAGACTGTGTGTGTATATATGTAAGTTATGAAAGTGAAGATATTAATGTGAGAATTAAGGTTTTTTTTTGGAGGAGAAAGAAAGAAGAGAGAGAAGCGTGAAGAAGAGGAGAAGAGACGTTAAGCAACAGTTGAGTTTTCAACGGCTTCTTTGTATGACAGTTGGGGAGAGGGGGTTATTATTATATTTCTAGATCGACTCGAGTCGCGCCCCTGATATCGACTAATACGGAGTAGTATGTAACGGGTGAGACTCGTCTTTTGATAAAGGTTTTGTCAATTATATGTTTGGTTGATCTTTGAAAACTGCTTATCTGGAATCAAAATCGTTTGTTGCTCGGATAAACTGTGGTTTTTTTTGGGTTAGTGTTGTGTTTTAGTATGACGGTTTATTAGAATGACTCGAGTCGCGCCCCTTATATCGACTAATAGTAGTAGGTGAGTCTGTTAATGGAGGTTTTTTCTTGATATGGTAGTATGGTACATACGTCTTGATCTTGAAGCCTCCTTATATAGAATTGAAATTGTTTATTGTTAGGCTAGACCGCGATATTTTTTTTTTTTGGTTGGGGGGGCTTGGGTAGGTGTTGTGTTGTAGTGTGACAGTATACTAGACAGTCGTTGTCAAAATTTGGTTTAGGTATGTGTGTTTGGTTTTTTTTGGTTACAAGGTATGTGTGTTTGGTAGATGTGTTAGAAAATTTTTGGCAGGTGAGAGAAATTCAAAGGAAGAAATGGAAGGTTTGTGAGATCGTTGAATTGGACCAACCGCAACAGCCAACAAGTATCAACGTATCATACCTCGTATATTAAGGGCATATATAGACCATATATAGATGTAGTGGTGGGGAATTGGAGATATCTCTAGAATCCAATGTTGTGTCTCCAGGTTTCTATCTAGAAAGAGCACATTCGATCAGTAATTTTAAGTTTGAGATATCGATGTGGTAAATAGATATTGCAGATGTCATCTAGTTAAACATTGTTCTTCTTATATGATAGTTGTGACGATTAACTATCAAATTGAGTAGTCGACACTCAAAGCAGTCGTTACTAGTGTATATTGACAAATGACAATTATGATCTTTATCTTTGAGTGGAGCTAATGTTAACTACATGGCTCATTAAAATAACATACGGGTTCCTACACGAGTCACGATACTACACCAACGATATCAAGCCAACTATATACTATTCAACTAGCTAAATTCCAACTAACTTACCCATGATCCATCACGTTGAAAGTAAGCATGAACGGAAAACCAGTTGATACAACTACGTCATATATAATTAGCTACTTTTTGAGGTTTTTGTGATCCATTCAAATCAAAAATTGATGGTGAAAAGATATTATGAAATTGACCATATGCTAAGTTGCTAGATGCATGGAAATTGTTCCCTTCCATTTAAAATAATGCATCCAAATATTAAAATTGTATTATCATTTTCATAGAACAAAGCAGAGTTTTCGCTATCAAAATAATTGCATTACTTTTTCATAAATTATAAACTCCACTAAGCTTAGCCGTAATTCTGCATAAGATCAACCATTAGCTCTTGATTCTCCCTTTATTTTACTGTTATCCATCCGATTTTCAACTTCATTACTTTATGATTGTGATTTGTGATAGATTATGCCTTCATTTGAACTAGTAAAGAGGTGCTTTTATAGCTTCTAATTCAATTTTTAAAGGTTTAATTTGTTACATCGTAGACTAGTGTATACACCGTGTTGCATTATATTGGTCTTAGTTAGATTTAAACTCTTGAGTAGTAACTAAAAAAAATGACAAATCAATAATGATATGAATATATAGCGCCGACTATATAAAATGACGGAAAATTTGTCTATCAAGTAAATGATCGGATATCGAGAAAGATTAGACGAGGTGACTAGCAAGTGGTAAAACCCACAAATCCGCAAACTAAAACGAGATTAGGAATCAGGAGACCATATGCTTACTTCATGGGGCTGCTTTTTTGAGGATCATGTACGCCTTTTTCTATATTACTTTCTTATCGAAAACGAGAGCAAACCGTCGGCACAAATGCACAATATCCATCATTCCCCCAAAGTTTTGACATTTTTTAGTGAGAGTTCTTAGCCAATCTGATTTAATAACTTCTTTTTAATGAGTTTGTAATTAATTTATTAGATTAGAATTTAGAAGGTATGTAATTATTTGATGCTATAACCCATTTGATCATTAACGAATTGGGCTTTCTGGCGTACACGTTAAAAAAAAAGTGTTAATTCAGAAAAGAGGGGTGAGCGTAACAACTAACGAGTGAACTTTTTTTATTCGCTCTAATTCAATTGTGTGTTTTTCGTAAATCCTTTTAGCTCTAGTACTCGTCGAAAGGTAAATAAATACTAATGAAAATGTAAATACAAGAATGTTAATTAAATCATGGGGGCTAAGATTACATGGTGCACTAGATGAGCACGTGGGAATTTCTGATGAACAAGCTAAGATAGTGATGATAGTGTTGCTTAAAAAGAGGCCCCAAAATCATTGATACAGCGTACAAATTACTAGTGAACGTGATTAAAACATGCTAATTAGTTGGTGTGTTTCATTCCCTCT
This sequence comes from Spergularia bocconei, assembly GCA_963457585.1. NCBI lineage: Eukaryota > Viridiplantae > Streptophyta > Magnoliopsida > Caryophyllales > Caryophyllaceae > Spergularia > Spergularia bocconei. Next base: position 24,502,843 of record OY734951.1, read on the forward strand.
AACCAGGGACCTGCTTTGCCATAATGACTAGTTGACTACTTCGTACGGTACCTTGTAGTTTCCACTTTATACTCGTGCATATGCATCTCTCTCCAAATTATTATTTCTCATATGAGATCGATCACAAGAATCTAGTTTCGGAACTTGTTCACATTCAAAACAAGTTTAATTCAATTCCGTTGAGTCATATTTTCAGCTGTGTACTGTGTTGTTTAAAGTTATCCCACATCGGGTGTAATATACTGCTTCTCTAATTCATTGTTAATTGGTTTTGAGATGGAACATCACTGGCATTATGGGCTCGTCTATCTGCCACTTTTATATCTACACGTTAAACTCCTATATAGTAATAAGGATTCGAAACTCGTTACTGTCAATATTGCGGATTTGCGGTAATAAGAGCCATGAACGGAGTACATGATTTTTGTGCAAGTCCAAAGTCATATCTTGGGGTGGTGCAATATGCGCCATAGACATAAATGCACAAATTGCCAATTATGAGTCGATTCTAGGACAGAGAGAGGTGGAGCCATGTGGGTTTAAATATGAGAAACTTGTTGTGCCGTAGGATTCGAATGATATAAATCAATGAATAATGATGATGAAATTAAGTTGGCTAAATATTTTCTGATCATTCTGTCAGGGTTTGATTGGATCCAACGCCAAATTCTATGGCACTGTCCCTCTCTAGTCTCTTCGTGTAGATCACAAGGGGGCCACGAGCTTTTTCGATAATTTGGGTACGCACCCTTAAAATGTACGGTATCCTAATAACTTGGTAAGGTAAGAAAAAAGGCATGTTTAGTTATAATCATTCGACAATGTAGACATCTCCTTGATTTTCTGACCTCGACCGCATTTCATGAGAGACTTTATTAGAAATAATAGCCATACAACGAGATTTACGTCCAATTTAAGGGACGAGAATTGACCATTCAATCTTGTGAACTAAGTTAGGTTAAAAGAATCGAGGGACTAATCTTCATCATCGATTTCTTATCTTGTTAGATGTACGTATTAATAATCACTCGATAACAACATCATTAGGAGGGGGTGTATGTGAAATGGTATACAAGCGTGGGACTGAAGATTTGCTCTCGGTCTCAACTTTTTTATTGATTTTTTTTTTTTTTATCTTCTCATTGTGCCGAAAAGTTGGTGGACCGTTTACAAGAGTGGACCAGATAGAGGGCCCATGAAAAAGGGCAAAGGAAATGGTGAATTGTTTGGATCTCAACTGGATTGCTCAAATTTGGGTCTACAAAGCCCATGGGCTTAATTTGATTACAGTAATTTTAATAATTTTAGCCCATCAAGAAAATGGGCTACCAGCTCTATTACTGAGTTGTGAGCCCATCGACAGTGAAATAGTGTAGGGCTTCTTCGGTACGCAAAACAAAAGGAATAGTTAAGGGCTTCTCTATCCCAAATGGCCAAAAAGAGGAGTATATGCATCTTTTGGACGCGCAAGTTAGTTTTGCTTGAGACGATCACATCGTTTGGAAATCATGAAATTTTATTGTACTCGTTTCGGCTAGCGTTAGATAAACTTTAGAAGTTCACCAAGTTATGCGTTGTTGAGAATTTGAATATCACCCCCTTTTGGCATTTCTTATACGATTTTACATTTAGTATCCGCTTGTTGACATAAATTGCTGCTGATACTACAACAAGAAATAAAACTTGATTTCGTAAAAAATAGCCCTATTTTGAAACTTGTTGAATACATGTATACAGAAACTCAGCTTGTTCATTATCATAACTCAAACACTCAATTATTGTTTTTTTCTATTGGACCGACCACAGACGATAATCGTAAATTTTCAATTTGAATAAATGATAAATCCCTTTCAATTCGAGGCTAGCAACACCTGTATTTGGTGATACAAATCAAATCCTTGAATAACTGAAAAAATAACCGATGGGGTAAATATATTTTTTTTCTTTTTACTAATCCGAGTAGCTGAAGTCAGCTTAAGGGAGATGACCCGACCCGTAAGACAAGATAATTAATGTAACTGCGATTACAACTGAGTGGCCTGCTATCTTACTTCCCACGTGCATGGGCGTAGGACCACTACACGAATGACACGTGTAAGATGTCGGTATGAGAATCACTGTGACATGCATGCGTCATCCACTTACGCACGTGCTGTTATTCCTTGGCTCGATCATTTTGTACATTTTTATTAACGAAATAATACAATCTTGATCTATACGACTTACAATGTACCATAATCTTCATGTATCTTGTACTAGTCTCTTTTGTCTCAAAGATTCATAACTTCTGTTCTTTTCCCTTGTCTCTCGCGATTTGCTAAATTTCATTCCAAACCCCCTTCTCTCACTCCTCTTCATCACTTAGCTAGATAATTTAGACAATCGGCCAATTTGATTTCACTGATTTGTAATCGCATCTAGATACCTCGCTTTTGATATTCAAAATATACTGCAATGATTAAAATTAAGAATAAAATCACGATTTTTAGGTCTCCCCATGCATCCCCATGCAAGTATCATGCATGTGTATGTGGATGACAGATTGCTATTTGAAACATGTATTGCATTCATCTTTACTGATTACGTGTAATTGATGAACACCGTACCAACACTAATTTCGCTTTTTACGCATTCTTGAACAAACCAAATTAATCGAGCTTAGCTAAGTTGAACTGGTCATCAAATTGAGATTATAACTCGAAAAGAAGTTAGTTACCCATCTGATCATTTTATAAACAACTTATATTCTTCGATAATGTCAAAGCTAAACTGATCTGAGTATGGGCGATTGTAGGAAGAGATCGACCAGGCCAATTGATAAATAAATGAATGCTCAAATTAATTAGGTAGCTAATTAGCTTTGATATTGTAGTAGGCTAGTAGGGGTTATATTCGTGTCTCCGCGCGCATAGATCTGATTAAGTGAGCATGCATGCATTGCTTAGCTTATTAGCAAGTTGAGTAATTAACACACCAAATATATGTCTATGTCAATCAGCCAATTAGAATATAGAGTTGCACAAATGAAACTGGCTCATGACTGTGGGCTAACTTTCCGACCGGAAGTAGTGGTGACACACGTCTATACCCAAACTTCAATTTGACCATTTGTTTGTATGTGATTATAATTCAAAGGGTATTTATTATAATTTAGTTTAATTTATCACTCTTAATTAATTATGTCGGCATTTTGTAGTTAATTTTGTATGTTTATTAATGTATGTTAGTTGATCTGTCTATGGCACTCGAAAGAATAAACCAATTTTTACTTCTGAGCATTTCATTGAGGTAAATACTATATATACTATTTATTAATTGGTTCCTCAGATAAGAGTTATTTAACTTTTATGGTGAAAAAAGTACATGTTTATTTCGAATGACGACATCGATTTTGTAAAAAGAATACAATACATACAAATTATTCACAAGCAAAGTCCTCCTTATTGCATTTGTGATTTTATTGCAATATGTAGCATCTACAAACGACGACATATATAATTTATTTTAATGTGGCTTAGTATGTAGCTAGAACAAGCAACTACACTTTCTTGACCTTAATTTGATAATATGAGGTCATCGTCATTTTGTGAGACTATCAGATGC